>VZTU01029278.1:0-21128 GCA_013400835.1 Zapornia atra | reverse complement strand
CCACATCAGCCAGCTCCTTCAGGACCCTGGGATGCAGATCATCAGGCCCCATAGACTTGTAGACATTTAGTCTCGTGAGGCGGTCTTGGACTTGCTGTGCTCTTACAGTGGGGGAGAAATTACTCCCCCAGTTCCCACCTAGAGTTCTAGGGATGCAAGGTTCTGGGATTTGAGAATTATGAGAATCCTGGCTGCCAGAGAAGACCGAGGCAAAGAACTCATTCAGTACCTCAGCCTTCTCCTCATCAGTTGCAGCCAATTCTCCTTTCTCATTTACCAAGGGGGGGTACGCTGTCTTTGGCCTGTCCCTTCTGGCCAATGTACCTGTAAAATCCTTTCTTGTTGTTTTTAACATCCCTCGCCAAGTTCAGTTCCATCTGCACCTTGGCTTTCCTGATCCCATCTCTGCAAGTCCAAACAGCATCCCTGTATCTACCAGAGGTGGCTGGTAGCAAGGCCACCAAATATTCTGGAGGAACACAACACAGGATTAGCTCACCTTCTCCCCTTTTAAAGATCCATCAGCAGTAACAATAGTTCCTGGTTCTCCCTTTTCACCCTGTAATTATCAAAGTAATTTTATAGTGTTTACAAAGCAATTCTCAGTGGATCAGAAAAAATCAAAGCAGCATTACTACTGTTTGAATGACAGATTAGTCATGCTGTGATATCAAACATAAAATGACATCAATGTGAGTAGGGTAAAGATTAATTCTGTCAGAGAAAAGCACTGATCTTTCTTAAAACATGATAAAGTAGACTAAAAATATAATTTCCAAGATCCTAATGGAAGAGATCTGGCTTGATACTAATAATTATATTGCTGATTAAAATGGCAGTCTGGGTTCCACTGAGCAGGAAGTGCTGTAATTCGGGTCCTCTTGCAGGTTCTTAGATCTTTGATGTTGCTCTGAAGATACTTTGGATACTTAAGTCTCCTTAAGGCTTGGCTTCACTGACATATTTTCTGTGAGATTTTATGGAGCTGAA
This sequence comes from Zapornia atra, assembly GCA_013400835.1. Taxonomy (NCBI): domain Eukaryota; kingdom Metazoa; phylum Chordata; class Aves; order Gruiformes; family Rallidae; genus Zapornia; species Zapornia atra. Next base: position 20,138 of record VZTU01029278.1, on the reverse strand, counting down.
GTTGCGACAGAAGCATCTCATGATTCTTAAAGCAAATGCTCCTAGGTGTCTGTTCAGCTTTATTGCAGTTCCCAACGTCATCACTCCTAACCGTACCTTGGTGTTCATGCTTCAGGAACAATCTCAGAAACATCACTATGTCATTGATGGCTACAAAATATAATGGCTTCAAAGTTTAGAGCTCCTTCCTGTGTGGACAGCAGAAGCCAAAAGAACCCAAACAAAACCCACCCCCACAAAACCCCTCTAACCCTAACTCAAATCAAACCCCACGCAACTGGTTTAAAGGCTGAGCTTGATTATTTTGTGCATTCTGTAAAAGAATAGGAATCCTTACAACTAAAGGGGACAGGAATTTCTGGCCTGAGATGTTTCTTTCTGAGAAATGTGCATCTAGAATCTCGTTTCAAACCGTAATGAACCATTTCCAAGCCTTCCTATTACTTGTGAGGAAGTGAGGTCAGTTACTTACAAACAATAAGCAAAAAGTGGTTTTGTTTGTTTGTTTGTTTTCTTTTTTTTTTCCTTACACTTCCTTTGGGAATGGAAAACTGTAGTCTTGATTCTGTAGGCAAAGCAAACAGTGCCAAAGGAGGAGGAAAAGATTGCACTTTTAATTTTTCTTTTGCCTTTCGGTTAGGATCCCCGGGTATCAGCACAGACAATCAAAATACAAGAAGAGGTCACCTCATGTTTAATGTTTATGCAAACTGCTGCTCCTAAGTGCACACCACACTGCAGAATTTCAACACTGAGGCAGGAATGGTAGTTCTCATTATTACGGAGTTCAGCACTCTTTCAATTTCCACGTAGTAAATTTTTCAATGTGAATTTATTAACATTAATATTCATTCCTAGTAAAGTTAGAATCGTTAAGCTTTTAATGTCACTAAGCATTTATTACCTAACACATTTTGGAGCATGTACTTCTCCCTTTGCCTCTTCTCTTACCTGTTGTCCTTTGGGTCCCTGTGATCCAGGCAAACCAGTATCACCCTTTGGTCCTCGAGGACCCTAAGCAAAAACAAATACGTAAATGGACAGTGAGATCTGGTATGAATAACGAGCTAGGCCAATTTACTGACTGCAACTTCAAATAAGTGGAAAACCTGGGCTTGGATCACTCCGGTTGCAATCTAAGAACTCTGACAAGACTGTCTGAAACAAAATAATCCCTATACCAAATACTATATGGGGAGAATCTGTTAAAAACAACAAACCAAAAAACCCTGATGCTTATTGCGGTGTAGATGATTCACACATTCACAAAGAGAAATATACAAACATTAATAACAGTGGAAATTCAGTCTAAAATTCTCTATTTCCTCCTGACTCTAGTCTCTCTCCTTCCATGATCATTCAGCCAGACTGATTTTCAACACAATATCTGAAGTTGTATTTTTAAAAGTACTTTACTTTTTAAAAAATCTGGAATGGAGATTACATGTTCGAAAATGAGATAATATCTTTATCTGTTCTGTGGTGAAAACATTCCACTCAGATCACATTTTGTTTTACAATCTTCCATTATGAGTGCATTCAGAAACATTTTTTTACCCAACAAGGACTAAACTCAAGTCTACATAAGTTCTACGTTAGTGAAGAGATAAAGACCTGAGGTAAGAACGTCTGTAGAAATTCTGTAAATGGCAGAGACTAAGAATTAATTCTATCTATCTATCTATCTATCTATCTATCTATCTATAGCTTTTTATAGGTCTTTTTTTCAAATGTAAAGGATTTTTTAAGGAGTTTTCCCCCCTTACTTTGGCTTCCTTCCCAGGACTTAGTTAACATCCTTCTGTAGAATTTTGGGCAATTGGCCAGCACTTTGTTATTTCTCAGCTTTCCCAGTTTTCTCCTTAGTTATTCTCAGGCAATAGACAAAGGATCCTGAGACCATATGCACGCATCTGAACTTTAAAGTAATCATAACAAGGGAAAATAATTCTATCTCATTACATAGAATATAAATATAATAGTATCAAAAATACTACATGAACTCACAAGCTAGTTAATGTTTATATCATGTGGCAGTCTGAGCACAACAGGTGGGTAGCATAGTATAAGGCACCTCTTGATATTATGGCTGTGTAATGCTTCCATGGTGGCATTGGTATGTTGTTATAAAAATAATAAATATTTCCTAAAGGATAAAATATATAAAATTGTTGACCTTTACTGTACACTTTAGTGGTAAAATCAAAGCCTAAAGAATAATAAAATTATGTATAGATTTGAAGATAACTTTTACAAGCCCATTTGTTCTATTTGTTTCTCATAAGTGACCTTTACCTTAGTAATTTTTCATCAGAGTCAATTACTTTTAAACTAGAAAAGTGATTCTGAGAGAAGTAGAAATATGAGATGTGCATATCATGGTATATTTAATTTCTGGCAGAGTTAATTTCTACAATAGCTGTTGATTCCATAAAGACCCATGGTCTCCCCTATAAAAATTATTTGGACTTCATGCAAATTCTGTACAATGTAATTTTAAAAAATATTAGACTATATTGAAAAATACTTACTTAAATCCAAAAAGCATAATACTTACAGGAAATCCTGGTAGACCTGGCTTGCCATCTGGCCCCTGTGAAATGCAAAAAACCCCACCCCATTACAAACACATACTGCAGACTTCCAAAACAGAGTATGCATTCTACACGTATTGCAAAACTTGTGAATAGTAACTGATCTGAAAATGGATTAAGAACTTCATTCAGTCAGAGGTAAAGTGGTAAAGCCACTCCACAATGCCCAATGCTTCTAACTTTTTCTGGGATGTTAGCATTTACTTTCCAAAACTGAAGGGAGAGCAATCCAGGAAAGTTTGAAGAAGTGGTATTTTCCACATACAAAAGGCATACAACCATAACTCAGGCTCCTTTGAATCTTTTCCAGATTTCAGCACAGAGATCCCAGTAGCCCTCCCACCCTTGCCATTTTGCTCCTGCTTGCCTGTGGGTAGAAAACAGTGTGTAATAGGCTCTGAATAGAAACATGGATTTGTATTTGTACAGTGCAGATTTAAGATTGCCCCACTGTGCTATCTGCAGAGAGACACCTTAGTTCTACTTCAGATCACCTGGATGTGTATTAATCAAGCCACTATGAGACTGCACCTCTTTCCTCGCAAAGGTGAGCTCAGAAATGAAGATTCAAAGACCTTTCCGATTGAAACAGACAAAGGTTAAAAGCTGTTGCAGACCAATACTTTTCTGTTGAGTTCATGAGCCTGTTTGTGTTATTTTGAGAACCTCTCATCCAAGGCTTAAATGGCAACTACCTGCAGTAACAGAGCTCACAGAAGAGGGCGCATCCTATCCTGGCATACTATTATGTCTAGGGATTAGGAGAATCAGGTCTTTAGGAAACACAACAAAATACTCTTCCATGAAAGCTGTTGTACCATAAGCACAGCTGGATGCAGCCACAATATGATGTCCTCCAACCATGAAACAAGTGAAAAAGGAGCATGCTAGGTTAACAGATAAAGGTTAAAAACTGTTACTGGAGCTAATGCCCCTTTTCCCAGTTCACTGACATGTTTAGTAAATATTTGTTCTGGGACAGTTGTATAAATAAGATAAATGTTTGGGTTTTTTCAAACTGGGCTGCATTAAAAGACGTGTGGTCAGCGGACTGAGAGAGGTGATTTTGCCCCTATACTCTGCTCTGGTGAGACCTCACCTGGAATACTGTGTCCTGTTTTGGAGCCCTCAGCACAAGGACATGGACCTATTTGAGTGGGTCCAGGGGAGGGCCTCAGGTATGATCGGGGGCTGGAGCACCTCTCCTGTGCAGACAGGCTGAGAGAGTTGGGCTTGTTCAGCCTGGAGAAGAGAAGGCTCTGGGAGGACCCTTCCCAGAGGGTCCTCCCAGAGGACCCTTCCCATAGCAGCCTTCCAATACCTGAAGGGGCCCTACAGGAAAGCTGGGGAAGGAATATTTGTAAGGGCACGTAGCAGTAGGATGAGGGGTAATGATTTTAAACTAGAAAAGGGGAAATTTAGGTTGGATATTAGGCAAAAGTTCTTCAATATGAGGGTGGTTGATCACTGGACCAGGTTCTCCAGAGAGGTAGTGGAGTCCCCATCCCTGGAGATATTCAAGGTCAAGGCTCTGAGCAACCTGCTCTTGTAGAGGTGTCCCTGTTTACTGCAGGGGGGTTGGACTAGATGACCTTGAAAGGTCCCTTCCAACCCAATGCATTCTATGATTTTATGAACAGAAAAAATGGAAGAAATGCTATGTGAGTCTTGGTCTCTATTTTTTTGCATCAGTCCCACATTCTGTCATTCTGAACATATAGTTCAGAGTCAGAGCTAAGCCAATTCCTTTCTTTCATACAAGTGTGTAAAAGCAATTCATTCACACAATTCAGTTCTGCCCTAAAATACTTCCATGTGTCTTAGAGCTGAAGTTAACAGGAACAAGATTCTAAAGCTCTAGCTGATACTTAAAAGGAGACACTGAAGATAGAGCAAAAGATCTTAAGATTTATTAAAGCAGCATATACTCACGGGAGGCCCAAGCAGTCCTTTAATTGCAGTGAAGTTAAAAATTCCATCTGTATCATTGAGTAGATGCTGAAATGGGGTTAAGGAACAGGTTATTTCAAATACCAAACATTATCTAGGGCATACATGCATTTTTTAGAAATGTAATGCTGTTAATACAGGGGGAAATCCACAAATAAGGCCACAGAAAAGGCTCTCTGACACTAATTTTTGTTATACCTCTGGAATAACAGAAACATAGCATTAGTTTTACACTTCTTATGTAAGGATATCAGAAAGGTTTAAAACTTTAAATAACTGACTCTAATTTTTAATTTGAAAACTGTGACACCAAATGTTGCAGCCTGAAGTCATTTCTCTTCAGTAAGGTAAAGACCAAAATGAAAGTTTTATACTCCAATATGCCACTGGCGTTCTAAGATGGTGAATCTGTCTGACCATACTGGTACTGTTGTAGAGTTGAGGTTATATTCTGGACATGTCTGCCTTCACCCTGTAGTGCCATGCAGAGATTCTTAACTCAGCTTTGATCGTGCTGCTGCACCTGCAATCAATGAAACTAGCTTGGATCCCCCAAAACAGTGTAGTCACTTAGATGTGGAGCAGCACACTGATCGCTCCCAATCAGATTCTGATGTTACGATTAGGCTTTAATTTTGGTTTTGTTTTGGCTTCAGTTAGATACCTCTCTGGTTTAAATAGGTGTTCCCAATATATATCACATGGTCATACGTTACAATTCACACAGACAATATGTAAATACTTGCTCCCCATAAACATTGTAGGTGAAAAGAGAGAGAGAGATCTTTACTCAGTTTTTGTCATTTGTTTAATTTCTTGCACTCCAACCGTCCCATTTATCGTGTGACAATTTAGCCTCGTTTTGGATGCAGATATATATACTGACTGTCCTTAAGGCCTTGAACTAGTCCACTTGTTTAGCAAGCAAGCCATGCCATCCATTTCAATATAAGGCTCTATTTGCAGCTGTATATTACCAATCAGTGTAATGAAAGTCTTCTAAATTTTACAAGGCATGGGAAGGGCATGACTTTGTGTGCCAAGAATTCACTTAGCACATGAATAAGCATGTTGTCACTGAGGCAGTGGAGATCAGTGCTATCAGACCACAATCTTTTGCAACAGTTTGTTACAAATACAGCATAGAGGAACTATGAATACAGCACACAGGAACTATGCTTGAAGCTACCCCTGCTTTGAATGGGAGGTTTGGCCATATGGCCTCCAGAAGTCACTTCCAATTGTCTTTGGAGTCTCTAAATCCTGGTTTTCTAATGTGAGATGTGAAGGACATTACTAAAGACGGGCATGCTTGGTAAACATCCCATATCCTACCCTATCCTATCCTATCCTTTGAGATCATGTTGGCATCATGACTTGTGATCGAGCCTGTTACTTTTACTTTGTGCTGCTATCTGCTCCCTGCATCCACGTTCTACAAAAAACATTGTAGAATTGTCAAGTAAGATGGCAGTTCAAGTCCTGCAGGCAGCACTCCATCTCCCAGCCTGTGTGAGCTCTCTGCTGCATTCCTCCAGAGGCAGCGTGTTGCCGTTAGTCCCACTCTACTCACAGCTCTATATTGCCCAGAAAGGGAACAGGACGTGGGCAATTACTTTCATGGCAGTAATAATAACAGAGAACTCCTGCTGCTGCCATTGTTCTGCTTTATCTACAGCCGGTGGCAGAAATCCAGGGGCCCTGGGTTTGCACTGTCTTTTCCCTGTGAAATTACTCAATGTTCACTCCTTTTGGGCTCAGTCCAAACTGTACTGAAGTTAGTGGAAAGAATCCCAAGGCTTTGCTGAGGTTAGCATCAGGTACTTTGTATATTTCCTAAATAGAGTTTAACTTTAATTGGAAATTGGATTTGGAAGTCAGATACTGGTGAGTCCTCGCCCTGAGCCACAGCTGTCCACAACAGATCTTAGTATTTCAACAATACTGAAACTGTACTAGCTCTTTAATTCATTTTATTTTAATCAAGCAGCAGAAAGTCTGTTTAGTTATAGCCACATAGCCCTTCATCAGAAAGCTTCCTTTCAACTCTGATAGATTCATCCACTGGACTTCCTCAGCTGAGAAGTTACCTTTGACTACGCAGTGGTTAAATAAGTGAACTAATCCCAGATCCTGATCTGGGCAGTGATCTGTCTTACTGCCCTGTGGTTCACTTAGATCACTTAATTGATCTCTGCTGCTCCACGGCATCAAGCCAATATCCACATTACAGCAGCTGGTACTGGTATTTCTTTTAGTTCAGTAATTCCAACTGCAACTGATAGTTCTACTTGCAGGAGTTCTTTCTATATCTGAAGCTAACTATAGAAGATGAGAGACTGAATCAACAAAATTACCGTGGTCTTGGCTGGGATAGAGTTAATTTTCTTCCTAGCAGCTGCTATAGTGCTGTATTTTGGATTTAGGATGACAGTATTGTTGATAACACACTGATTTACTTGTTGCCAAGCACTCAAGGACTTTTCAGCTTCTCACACCTGCCTGCCAGCAAGAAGCCAGGAGACACTCAAGAAGCTGGGAGGGGACACAGCCAGGACTGCTGACACAAACTGGCCAAAGGGGTATTCCATACCATATGAAATTATGCTCTGTATATAACTGTTGTCTGGGACGCAGTGCAGCACAAGAATTAGCTGAACATCAGCTTTGGGTGGTGAGCAATTGTGCTGTGCATTACCTGTCTTGTATTAAAATTAATATTATTATTATTTCTTCATCATTGTTAATTTTCTGTGCTATTAAACTATCTCAGTCCATGAGTTTTACCTTTTTACTTCAATTCTCTACCCCATCCCACTGTGTGTGGGAGAGTGAGCAGACGGCTGTGTGGTTGTTTTAGCTGCCTGATGAGTTAAACCATGACAAAAATAATTTAATCTTCTGTATCAGCAAATGTATAGTAAGCAAAGATCCTGTTCTTATTAAACATTTGTAAGGCGGGTAGAACTCAGTCATACACAGTGAGATATACTTACACACACACATGTTTAACTGTATAAAAATCCAGCATACTAAGTCATCAGAGAAATCATCTGATGAACAATATAGAGGATTTGAAGCATATAAGGATAGATAGTTCTTGCTGTACCCTGCCCTCCAAATATGATTGCTACAAATATACATAAAGCCACATATATTATGCACTTCACTTTGTAAAAGAGCTTATTTCTTACGATCCAAGGTATGGAGATAAGGAAATATGTTTATGGGCTTGCAATGCACCCAATGCAATACAGCTTCTACCAGGCTCTATAAATTTCTGTAGTACATGGTGAAGGTTCATACAGAAGTTCTGGAGAATTCAGAGGAGACATGTTAGGCTTCTTCAGACATAGCTAAACATTAAATGGATGTGCAGACTGTGACTATCACAACGCCTAGGGGGCCATGCAGCCTTGAGCAAACTAGTGTTGTTAGTTTGCTATGCCAGCTTCAATAATGTTTTTACATTTCTTATACATGCTGTCCTCCCTCTGAGGCTCTCAGTGTTTTGAAGTATTAATGAGCTTAGGAGCAACACATGTGGAGCTCTTTAGTCCCTGACAAGAGTTAAGGCCCAGCAGGGCTGTGAGAAAGAACATGAATTTTACATCAGCATTTCTGACAAAGCTGTTGAGGAATTTCCACAAAACTCCAACAGAAACGTGATTAAGTGTAGATTTCATGACAGTTCCACTTTGAGCTGGACTCTGAACTAGATTGTCTTTGGACACCCCTTCAAACCAACATTTTCATGAATCTATAATTCTGCTTATCCAAGATCTTAGGATCCTAAGCCTCTGGGCAGATGTCTAGTAAATTCAGTTTAAAAACTCTGAAAACAAAACAAAAAGCAAATCTTTTGGGGCTAGTTATGTGGACTATGTGATGCCAATTTATGCTCTGTTTGCTATCAGTAGCTGAAGCCTAAGTGAAAGTCTAGTTGATTCAGTCAACAAAACCTGTTACATGTAGCCTTATGATAATACTGTTGCCAAGCTCCCCCAACACAAATTTATCAGTAGGGCATTTTCCCTTCTTGCAATCACATATCACTTCTTACTGCTGTTATATATATTCCTCAGTCTTTCTGGTTTATGAACCTTCAGCTGTCAGAGGAGAAAAATCTCCTGCAACCACTCACAGTTTCTACAGATCTTAATGTCACACCAAGACAACTACAAGGATTTTTGTTGTCAGCTTGAAATAGGATTCATCCTAATCTCTAGCCTTCATTACTGCTAACTAGCATTGTTTTTGCAAAGGCTGACTGAAAATATACATGCAGCTAAAGGACACTGGACAGTTTTCACAAGCTTCTAGCATTTTAACCTTTGATACTTTGGGCTGTTGCTTGCACAACAGAGTCAGTGTGCTGGTTTGTACAGTAGACACGTGTCAGAAAAGACAACATTTCTCTCTCCCACATACGGTTGTGCCTTGGGTGCCTTGCTTTGTTAAAGATTCCCAGTTTTTTATTTCTCTCATTATTTCTATTTGATGTTCCTATCTTCTACAGAATCACCTGGAGAGTCCATGGCATGAAGTTCTCATTGTGACACCATAATTCTTTCATGTAAGCTCTTCATCCATTTTCTGTCCTATTTCATCTTTTCAAAACAAATACATTTAATATAGAGACATACTGAGATTTTTTTGTTCTGAGTAGTAGACTTATGACCCGAACATTGACAGAAGTATTACCAGTTTGCTTGTGCTCCCTTCTCTATAAGATGAGTTACAGAGACTTCGACGCTCGACAAATAGGCTTACCTCAGGTATTGCTATGATTGGTCCTGGTGGTCCTGGTGGTCCAGGTGGTCCCACAATACTGTTCCCATCCTGTCCTGGTTCACCCTATTTCAGAAGCACCACATATGGAAAACCCATTCATTAAGTACTACATTTCATATAGGTTTCTCAGAAAGAATGAAATCCACACAGTCTCACCTGAGGTCCTGGATCACCCTTCTCCCCTTTTGGACCCTGTATGTGATTTTTGTAAAGAGAAAAAAAAGGCATAAGTGATTTGAAAAGAAAGATGGTGAATATGAGTTTTCTCTAGCTTTACAAAAAGCACAAAAGTAAAATGCAGGTACAGAATGATCAGTCCCCTGCTCTCTCAAACTGCAGATGGGTCCAGCTGGTTTCAACTCAGACCTTCTGAGGATTTGATGTTTAAAAATAGTTCCCAGCATGTTTGGCAGAACTCACAGATGACCAGAAGCAAATGGGCACACAACATTTCATTAGTTGGAGAATAATTCATGAAGCCTCTCTTTCACTGCCCTGAAATCAGCCATGCCTGGCTGCTCCTTCCCTTTGCAGCATTAACCACCTCAGATGTGTCTGGGATTGCCCAGTGGGCCCAGCAAAGGAACACAGGTGAGCTGAACAGTCATTTTCCAAGCAGGTTATTTCTAACCTTGATACAACTCACTGTGCTGGGGATGCAGGTAGCTCCTCTGGTGTGAGTGAGAGGAAGGTGTCTGGGGATGAGTTGTGGGACTTCCCACAGAGCTCTGTAATCCTCCCAGCTCTTAAGCATGAGAAACACATTAAAATCACCTATTAGTTTCCCTCTAATTAAAAGCAGTGCTTACTTCTGGATAATTAAAAGAAAAGGAGCATTGAAGAATTGTGGCTAGCCTCTGGGGATGCCTGCATCACTTCTGACTGACGAGGGAGGCAAGGGACGCTGCTCCTGTGTTTGGTGTCTGAGGTAACTGCTCCAGATTAAGTAAAATAAGCTCAGGTCCAGCTCTCCACATGCTGCTAGCAAGTACTCTTAGGGATCCTGCTGATCATTAAGACATAGGTTTGGGAGCCTCTGTGTGCTCCCTCTGTTTGGGAGCCTCTGTGTTAGGTGATCACAGATTATGACAAACCTACTCACCACATCTCCAGGATGTCCAGCAATGCCAGGAAAGCCTGGTTTTCCATTTGTACCTGGCATTCCCTGCCACAACAAATATACTGTTATTCTCTCTACATGGTATATTTTATATATCTATATGGTATATTATATATATCTATATAAATGGTAACTGAAAGAGTTGTCAGGGCCTGGAATAGGCTGCTCAGGGAGGTGGTTGAGTCACCAACCCTGGATGCGTTTAAAAAAGGGTAGATGAGGTGCTCAGGGATATGGCTTAGCATAGGACAGGAATGGTTGGACTTGATGATGTTAAAGGTGATTCTGTGATTCTGTATTGTTTCATACAAGTGGGATGCTACCACTCTTTGGAGGGACACAGTGTGGTTCTGAATGAACTAGTGGACAGGTCTGTGGCAGGGGTCCATGGAGTCAGCATTACCTTCATTACTAATCTGCTTTCTCCACTCCTTCTGCTGTTTCCCCTCTCCAGAGATGTTTGGGCTTTTTTTTTAATGCAGCTTCTAATAATTCTTCTCAGGAGTATACACTCAGTTTATTAAGATGAAGTATGATTCCTTAAGCACTCTAATTTTCATTTTATAGACAAGTGCAGGATAAAAGGTGTGTCCAAATGCTAATAGGATTTAGGTACCTAAGCAACTACAGGGATTCAGGCACCTACATGAATACTTGGGACTTGGGCAGAGGAAATAGACTTGGACCAGCAGCATTTCCACAAAAGAATGCTGTCATTTCAGGCATTTTGGTACCTGCAGAGCAGTTTCCTACTATTACAATAGCTGAAGAATTTCACCAATTGATTTTCCTAATGGAATTTAATTTGGAAGAAAAGATGCAGAATGTGTAAGATCTTGTACTGTAAATAATATATCCAGAGACATCCTTGTTTCTAACTCCTTCCATATTTTAAGAATGTAGGTCATTGCTCAAATATTTTTTAATCTGGGGATTGAAGACACAGACTGATTATTTTTAAATAGCACTGTAGTCACGCTACTTATGATATATGCATGTGTTTGAAATGTGTTTATCACATCAACAATAATAATTACTAGAACAGGGGCCACACAGAACAGAGAACTTGTATATATAATAAATAACAAAATAATCTATACTTTCAAACAGATTAAAAAGAAGAATTAAACAACTGTCTGATGCATCAATGCATCAGCCTTAATTATAATGCTGACAAATATCTCTGTGAAATAGCAACACTCAAAACACGTACAGCAGATGGAATTTATGGCAAGCAGAATCCTGCTACATTGTTGTGTTGTTGGTTTTTTTTTAAATAAACAAGCAGACGCTGCTAGAAGACTGTGATAATATTTTTGTAAATATTCAGCAAGCAGAAGGGTTGATTCATAATTGCTTTTATTTTGTTTCCCAGAGAAACTCCTGATTTTTCGTGCAGTTCAAAATGCAAGAGAAGATTTTAAAATTTTATTTTATTTTTTATTGATTTTGTTTTATTCTATTCCCCAGCAGTGCCCTTGGCTGGGCCCTGCCTCTAGAGGCACGCAGGCCAGCTGGGGACTGGCAAAAAGCTGTACCTACAGCAGCTTTGGGGTGGGTGGGCTCCAAGAGGAGTCCAAACCAGAATAGACAAGAATAATGATAGGGAAGACTGAGGTAAGGATGGAGTCCAGCTGCATTAATTTCAGTGCTAAAACCGTGCAAAGCAGTGAAACTGGCAGGTTTCCAAGGATTTCTTGTCTAGAAGCAGCACAATGCAGCAGGTCTAGGTTGCACACTGGAGCATGGGGTGAATTAGACAGCTAAGACAAATTACAGCTTTGCAGGGACAGGTTGCACGTTAAGGAAACTGTCTCTCTGAAGAGGATAGTGAAGCACCAGAACAAGATTCCCAAGGAGTTTTTGGAACCTCCTTGGAGGCATTTAAGCCTCAGTGATACATATCCATTGCTGATGTGATTTAGGGTAATAATATCACTTGGAGTGTGATGTTGGACTAGATGACATCTGGAGACCCTTCTATTTCTGTAATCTTGTACCTCCTGAGTGGTCAGGTGCGGGTGCAGGATGATGGGCAGGTTCTTGCATAGAAATAGGCAACAATGGCCTCTGTGCTAAAGACTTGATTGGGGTCATGCATGGCTCCTGAGGCCTCTGCAATACATGGCATGAATCTACTACTTTACCACAGACATATGTCATAGAGGGAGTGCTCTGGTGTGGGGTGCTAGCTACACACCGTGACATTAAGGAGTAGGGGGCCATGTGGAACTTAATTTTTATATAAGCTTTGCTGATTTTCATTTTTGTTCTGGTGAAAAGGCAAATGGCCTCCCAAAACACCGTGGAGTCATGCACCTGAGGATTTAAAATGCAGTTTTTAACATATTTTAAACAGAAGCCTTAAGCAACAGGTTACTGTGGCTCCTGGCATTAATACACTGTCAGAGCAAGAAACGTTCATCATCTTAAGAGAAGAAAGGAAACTAAGAGGAAAAAATAACTGAGGCGTTAGATCAAGTTAAATGAATTTCCCACCTTTGAACCTGGTGGACCAACGTTGCCTCTTTCTCCCTGAAATGGAGACATGGTAGGGCTCAAATATCAAAGTCAGCAGTAATTACAAGGATTTCAAACATGTATGTCACTTCAATCGCAAACAAAGGGACTGAATGCAGCAAAATGAGTAGCAAATGTAGCAGGACATACTTTTGGTAAGGTTGTGCTCGGTATACATTTGTGAATGGTTCTGGGGGGTTTAGCCTCTTAGCTGACACTCACATCTTAGTGCTTCTGGTCACCCACATTATTTTTGCTGAGCATCTACCAGGCCATGTGCCTGAAATCAACACATGGCAATATTCCCCAGTTCTACCAATACCACAATGACCTTGTGTCTCCAAACAAATGACCCACCTTCCTTACATTAAAGCCAGACTTCTCTACACTACTGCTTTCTACAGGAAAAGTGTACCCAGACACTGTCATACTACAAGCAGTGCCACCCTTCCACCTTTGGGTCTGATTCTGCAGTACTCTAGCTCTAAGCAGACATGATTCCTTGATTTCATTACAGAGAACATGCAATTTAGTTTATTACATTTGAGATAGAGAATACAAGCAGGAATAAATCAGCATAGAACTACAGCTGTTGCCTCAAATGTTGTGTTTATGCTTGCTGTCTTTTAGGAGTGCTTATATTCATGAATGCATGAAGATTAGACTGGGTTTTAATGAACACAGTTTTTCATAATAATTAAGTGAAAGCAGAATTTGGATCTATACTTACTTGCTATGAAAGAAACAAAACTTTAATCACAGCAGTCCTCTGACAGCTCTACTAGTCTGGGGTTTCTGAAGGATGAAGGATGTATGAAACATAACTGTAACTTAAACTCCTCATGATGCATTAGGTCTTGGTTTTTGGAAGTGGGTGGTTGTTTTATTTTGCCTCTGTTGCCTAGTGAAGCCATTTATAACCATGAACAGTGGGTGTAAAATTAATCCCCATGAGAATGATAGTGTACCACTTCATATTAATGTTGCTGTACTGTTTCCAATTTTGTCAGGCACTAGTAAGTTTCTTTCTGTGTCTCCATGATCTTGGGGCTTAATGACTCAAGATTAAACAACTAAAATCTCAGTGTAGGTGGTGGTGAAGTCTCTTGGCCAAGGTTTATGACTACCTCTTCAGTTCCAGTCCAGTTCCTAAATCCTAGGAATCATGCTATCTCCATTTCTGAAATCTTTGTGAAGCAGTATTTGCACAATATTTCAGAAGTTAAATTTCTAGTTAAGAACAGAGAATAGGTTTTTAACAAAAACTATTTTAAGCATGGAGACTTGGCACCTAATCCTGCCCACAGAGCAGCATCATGTGAGAGCATGTCTATTCTAGCCAGTCCTTCGTGGTATCATTCACTAGCACATGCAAATACTTTTTCTGTCATAAATAATATTGTCCTCCAGCGTTAACAGTAGTACCCAATGGAGGGACTTTTTTCAGCCATGAAAGCAGAGATTTATAAATCCCAGACATAGGGTGCTGGCCAGATCTTTGATTGCTGTTGTTCTACGAAACAGATGCATGCAGTTATTGCTGGCAATGTGCTTCCTGGGTAGTCAGTGACCTGTGCTGCGCATGTTCAGGTGTGAACTTTAGGAAGAGAAGATGGGCCCCCCATGTGTTGTTTTCCATTTCCTACTCCCTCAATGTTGCTGCCATTTCCCAGGGCAATGAAAACTTGGAATTTCTCTAGCTTCACATCTGAGGTGCTGAAAAGGTGTTGTCGTGTTCAATTATTTACCTGAGTGGTACTGAAGCTTTACATAGGAACAGAAAAAGCCTCTTCCTATCTATGGCCCCACTGTGGAAATCTGCTCTTTTTCCTATGGTTTTTAATCTCTGTTTTTTTCCTCACAAGTTACTTGACTGATAGAAACATCAAAGTGGAAAAATTCAGTCACTACTGAGTTCAAATAAAAATCAAGGCAAAGTAGGCATGACAACTCCTTCCTCCAGCACCTTTCAGAATGTTTTCCTATCACTTCCTGGGATCATGCCAGAAGGTGTCCTCCTGCAGGTTTCTCTTTCAATAACACACATGTAACCTCTTGAAAATCAGAATTATGTATAAATGAGCAAAGAGAAACTGCCAAAACTGCCACATTATACCAAGTGCCTTGGAAAGTAATTGTCCAGCTGGTATTTATTCACTGTTCTAGTATGGCTGTGGAATAATTCTATTAATACACATTCTGGATGGATACCCAGTGTAAATCAGAATAAAATTTGTCCCATAATTAGTCTCTATATGAATGTTAAAGAAAAGCTGTTTTGTTAAGGCAAATTATGGAAATACAGAAATAAAAAAATATATGCCAAAAGAAAAGAGGTTAGCTCTCAAGTGCTCCTTCTTAAATAGGGTACCTTTGGTCCTAATGGTCCATTCTGTCCATGTCTTCCTGCAGAACCCTATAAAAATTACAGAGTTTACTCGTAAATTCATGTCGCATTTCATAGTAAATTTTCTCAGAATGAAAGCCTAATTCATAACCATGGCCCTGGTTGACAAAACAATGTTGGAGACCAGTACTGTCAACGGAGAGGAATAATATATAAATATTGTTTTAGATTTGTTATTCTAATAAACACTGCCTTGCTCTATATTATCATGGAAAGATCTAAAGTTTTTTTTCTTACAAAGACAACTTTAATTTTGTCACTGCATACTTCATATATTTTTTGAAAAGTTTAGAAATTCAGTTGTCACAATGCAGTTTTTGCAAGGGATTGCTTTCAATTTCTTACAGTTTTTTGAATTTGCACCTTTGGCTAAAATTAAGTTACCAATTTTGAGACAACATGGCATCATCTTTCTAGGTTTAAAAGCAGCTTGAAACAAACATTTGTGGATACAAATTCCTCTTGTTTCTGTATGGTGCCATCAGTTGTAAAGTACAATTATGAATCTAATGGTAAAGTTTACAACAGTTCACTATTGATCATTGTAGAAAGTAAAATTTTAAAAAAAAGAATTAAAAAAAAGATTGTCTTTAACTGAAATATAAAGACAAGGCTCATATAAACTGAACAACAAAATTTTACACTGATCTGTGGAAGAGAGACAATAGAAACCCTGGAAATTATAACTGAGTCTACAGACAAAATCAATTTGAAACTTCTACTTCAAAACATAACCACTACTCTCTCATAAAAGAGTAATAAAAAATTCAGGACATAAAAATATATCGTAAATAAATGTAATTTGTGTTACAGCCCTCTTAGAAGCAGATAACATGTTTTCACTCAATCAGGAACCTCTGGAGTTGTCATAGGGTATGTCTCATAATGTTTTCATGCAGCACCAGTAAGTTTGAATAAAAATTTTCATGAATATAGGAAACTCAAACATTGTGGCGTGACTAAGCAGTAAGAGGAAAACAAAATTCCAGGAATTTTTTCAGCTACAATAAGACTTTTTTTTTCATTATTTATGAATGATGAGGAAACAATGCCTATAATAAAGCCAAAAGTGAGAGTAAGGCTGTCAGTTAGGCAGCTCAGAATGGGCAGGTTTGGAACTAATTTTGAATACCTTTTGGACACTAGCTTGTTTCAACTGAATAATTCTATTCTTAGCTTTGTAACTGTATTTTTGCAACACATTTTTAGTATCTAGGAAAAGATATATGAGGGGGAAAAGATCTCCAGGATATTTAACTGAGTCAGCTACAATTTCAGTGACTCACAATTACTAGTAATTTAAACCAGCACAATAAAGAGCTTCTCAACTTGTTCCTGTCTCCAATGTTCATTTAATTTCTGATGATTCATGGAATCATAGAAACAAAGTTGTACAGGGCCTCTGGAGGCCATCTAATCTAGGCACACCCTTGTAGTATAAACATCACCAGCTCTAGGTCAGGTCAGTCATGGCTTTGTCTAGCACAGTCTTCCAAGAATAGAGCTTCCACCACCTCTCCGGGCAAATTGCCCTGGTTTTGCACCAACTTCCTAGTGAAGAGGTTTCTCCTAAGGATTAGCTAAAACATTTTTGTTGGAGTGAGCATGGGGCAGGACTTCCAAAGACCAAACTATAACAATGTAGGTATCTCTAGAAGGAGGAATGCTGGATAATTGTCTGCTTTAGGGAAGGCATCATAGACTGAAGTTTTCATGTTATTTCTAAGAGTGAAGATAAATCCAAAAAATCTGGTAAGTGCCAGATTTCCTACTTCTTTGGTTTTTTAAGCAGCCCACACTAGCAAAAATCTCCTTAGCCATGGTGACTGAGGGAAAAATGTCCCTTCTGGGACATTGTTTCTATGCTACTGGGAACATTTTTTTTAGTTTGAGTGGTATTTCAGATTATGCACATTTGATTGTCAAATCATAACATTTCAGTTTCATTCAGTATAGGCAATTCATCTGTATATGCAGGAAGGGCATATATTAGGGTAGAACAAGAAATAGAGATGTAATACAAAACATCCCTATTTAATCTTTTAAACTCTCAAAAATATACCAAAGCAGAATCTAAAAACCTTCAGCTAAACAGGTATCAGAGAAATACCATTCAGACTCTGTGAAAGACAGTTATTGTAGCATCATTCAAGAGAACTGAATCAAGTGCAGTAAAATGACTCCAAATCTATAGCTAACTGGGGCTATGCATTTCCAAAAAGCAAAGAGTAGAACGCTTGTTTTTGAAAGAAAAAAAAAAAAGCAACCAAAACCAACAATATCCACTTACCTTTGGCCCTCTTGATCCTGGAATTCTGGATTCGCTTAACAGGCCAATGCTACCTGATCCTTCCATATCCTAATGGAAGAGAAAAAATACTACAGAATTTAAGAATATATCTTCCTTTTTTTTTTTTTTCTTTTCTCTTTTTTTTTTCCTCCCCCATGTTTTTCAACTACTCTGTTTCCTGGAGTCCTGTAAAAAACTGGAAAGATACTGAAAAAAAGTATTTTTATCTTTCCTCATTAGCTTTGTTTTTTGACCAATGCATGGTGTTCTGGAAATCACTCGGCTCAGATGTAATAAAGGCATGTCAATCTTCCTTACAGAAACTGTGGTCTTTACCGTCCTGCCAATTTGATTTCATTTCTCCAGCACTTCAGGCTGGACAGCATCAGGCAGAAGTGAGAAAACATTAGAGTTTTCAGTGTGTGCTATGTTTAACCATGCTGTATCAGTAGTTTTCTGTTTGGTGTTTACCTGCTGCCCAGCTGCTGAAAGGCTGTAGTGACCAGTAAGGGTTACACAACTGGTTTAAGACCGGGAGAACTCACGGTTTGTTAAGAGCAGCAATCATGCAAAAATAAAGATCCTTCCTAATTGTCCTCATCAAATGTTGAACTCCTGCCTCAAATACAGCTTACTGAGATTAAATTGGGAAGAAAAAAGAGTTCTCTCACAAAAATGTAGAATTATGTTGTGAGGGACAGCAGAGGTTACCTCCTGTTGAAAGCAACATCAACACTGAATTTGAATCGCATTGATCAGGTCTTTATCCCCTCTGATCTTGGAACCCTCCAGAGATGGAGGTTATGCAGCCTCTACAAGCACGTGTTCCAATGCCTGGCTGTCATCAAGGTGAAAAATATTTTCCATCATGCCAGAACATCTCCTGCTTCAGTTTATGATTGTTGTTGCTCATCACTCTGTGCACCACTGTGTGTCTTCTCAGTACTCTCCTTTAGGTATCAGAAGGCTACTAAAATGTTTAAGCCTTCCCCAGACTAAGGAAGGTCAGTTCCCTAAGTCTTTCCTCATAGGCCACATTCTGCCCACTGAACATTGTTGTGGCCCTCGACTTCAGAAAGATCTCTGTGACATTGAAGACCTTGACTGCAGTATCCATATCTCCCATGGAGATTTTCTAGGGGTTTTAAAGGAGACTACATGGAAAGCAACAACCTCCCTCAGCTCTTGTTCTGTGACATTCCAAATCCACGGCAGAACCAGAAACTGACAGTTCCAAATCAGTCAAAGAAATAAAATTACAGGCTGCCATAATGATCGGTTTTGCCCCAAGCACCATCCCAGCCATATGTTCCTATCCCTTGCCTTATGTCCCATCTAGAACTAGTTAGACTGTGCTTCAAACCATCTGGATGAATTTCGGTTTTGGCCCAAGCACCATCCCAGCCATATGTTCCTATCCCTTGCCTTATGTCCCATCTAGAACTAGTTAGACTGTGCTTCAAACCATCTGGATGAATTTCGGTTTTGGCCCAAGCACCATCCCAGCCATATGTTCCTATCCCTTGCCTTATGTCCCATCTAGAACTAGTTAGACTGTGCTTCAAACCATCTGGATGAACCATGCCACAAGGAAACTGTTCAGTTGCTTTTAGTTGCAATTTTAAATGCAGCTGTGCTGGCTTAGTTTCTTCTTTTTTTCTGAAAAGGGAAAATTTTGATATTTCTTCACATCCTTGCTCACAGCCATACAGCTTTCATTTTCAGCATCAGTGACATGCGTTGAATGCTCTCAGTTTCCTGTAATTCACTTTAAATAACTAAAATGGCAGAAAATACATTACTTTTTTGGGGTGAGATGGTTTTCTAAAAGTTTAGTAAATTAAATTTGATTGTGGAAGAATTGATGGAACAATGAAATTAGTGCATGTGAAGGGCAAGCATGGGCCAGGATTGGCTGCAGACTGGAGAAAGAGCAAAGCAGAATATCTACCTCTCAGTGACAATAAGTCCCTGTATCAGCTTATCATGCTTAGAGAACCCATACTCCTTGCCTACTTAGATTTCTGCTAGTGACTTGAAATAGCTCAAATTACCATAGGTCTGATGCAGTCTGGAGATGGTATAAGGGAGAGGGTGGCAGTCCAATTAGAGCAGCTTAAGCCACTATGGAATGACGATTTAAATCCAAAGTTACAGAAAACATCAACAGATCCCTTCTGAAGCCCCCTTCTGAAGGGCTTCAGAGCCCTTCTTCCCAGTTCAACTGCTGGGGAAAAGGGCTCTGAAGCGGGAGTCTTTGTCGAGGGACCCTTCTCTACAAGCAGCAACCCCCGGGCATAGATCCACGAGGGCAACTAACTTAAGGCATCAGAGATCAAAAGGAGAGAGGCAGGGGGTGCGCCCATCAGCGGCCATTAGCACCCATCAGCAGCCATTGTTCTCCCCTTGCACTGCCGGAGTGGTGGTGAGAGCTAGGGGAGACAGCAATTATCCCTCTCCATA
>VZTU01029275.1:5901-23213 GCA_013400835.1 Zapornia atra | reverse complement strand
GCTCATCTTACTGTTGGAAAAAAAAGGGAAGGTTTGGCACTGTGAACAGCAGCATCATAGGATTCTTTGTTGTTACTGAATATTAGAAAACTATATTGTGTTTGTTAATAAAAATGAAATATAGTCTGGTTTTTGTCATCAGTAATGAAACGCTTCCTGAATACCCGACTATGGCATTTGTACAGGATTAAATAGCCATTTCAGTTAAACATGAGATTTAATTTGCAGGTTACTACATTGATGCACCTTTTATAAACAGAGGTTTACCTGAACAAAATAAATGCTGCTGCTGCTTTGAAGTAACCTCTTACTTAAACATGTTCTGTTCCAGATTTGTACTATGGTGGAGAAGCTTTCTCTGTAGAGCAACCACAGTCTTTCACTTGTCCTTATTGTGGGAAAATGGGTTATACGGAAACATCACTTCAAGAACATGTTACTTCTGAGCATGCAGAAACATCAACAGAAGTGGTAAGAACCTTCAGAATTTGCTTTTGGTTGTGGTGGAAATATATTAAAAAGTCTCTCTTCTGTAATATTGGTATCCTCCTTTTTCTTTATTGATGCATGAGTTAATTTATATGCCTCGTAAGAAGACATACCAACATTTGACAGTAACATCAAAATTCTTCTTCATTTCAGGGATATTTCAACATTAATGACCTTGCTTTCTTACTCTTTGGTTGCTTTGGTTGTCCTGATGTAAAGGCTGCCATGCGTAGGAGTCTACTTTCCTGTCAGACGGAATATATAATGGTCTCATGTTCGTCCTGTGTAGCCATATCTCCTTTTTCACCACCAGTATGTAGGTGTCCTGGAAGCTCATAGCTTTGCCAGTCTCTTGTAGCTGTAAAAGAGTGTAAGCCATGCAGGCAGCTTGGTGTGTTTTTCAAACGGCTTTTCTAACGGGCCTGGTATATTTATGCAATGGAAGTTGTGTTCTTTTGCAAATGTTGCTGTTAAAGCAGGGTTCACTTCCCCACCTGTAATGATTGACATGGTAAAAAATGTAAGTTTTAAACAAGTGTCAAGAGAAGTACTATAACCAGAGGTGTTAGCTCCTGATATCCTGATTATCTTTGGGAGTAGGGGAAACTAGGTTACCTGAATACAAAGGGATGCTTTTGTCTAACTGTTGTACCACAGATTCCTAGAAAAATGTGAGTGCTATATGTGGATTATTCATCACTAATACATTGTGAGGAAATTACTTACAAACAGGTTATCTAATCTTCTTGCTTCCTTAAATTCCAAGGAATTCAGTGGATGAAAATGAAGGTTTCCTCTCAGAAGCTGTTCAGGATCTTGTGTGAAGGAGTGATAGGGGAGGTGGTTTGTGCATCTTTTCAAGAGTCAAAGGTGTGATCCTTTTTAAAAATACGTGAAGTGAAACAGTTTGTGTCAACTAGTTGTACTCTAGGATCTTTATTGAAGTGTCACACTGCAATTTTTACCATGTTCTTGAACTTTTCTTTAGCTTTGAAACTTTCAAACATAGTGTCAGCCATTGAAAATTACACATTTGGATGATGTTCTTTGGTGGCTTAGTATTGCAATTCTGATTTGCACCACTTGATGTCAGTGGTATGTTCCTGACATAGAATGTGAAAATGGGCAGGGTTTTTCGTTTGACACATTTTTCTTCGCAGCTGTGACTTCTAGAATTCAGCACATAAAGCTTAAATTTGTGATTCCAGACACCAGCTACTCCCTTGATTCTCAAAACAGTTGTATGTGTAAGAAGAGAAAAAAAACCCTAAATAAACACCCCAAAACCCCCAAACATAAACACTTTCCTTTTTGTGAGTCAGTCTGCAACATTATTGCATTTTTGTTCCAAATAGTGAGAAAGGACAATACTTGAGTCCTTGAATATGATTGTATGTATTTGTATTGTGTTGAATCTAGCTTCAGTGGTAAATGTTTACTGTGCACGTGCATAAAACTACTTGGGTGCTGCAGTCTTACTGTAGATAATGAAAGGCCAACAAACATTACTAAAGAGGAAAATAGTATGGATTCTCAATGTCTGTGGTCTTAGGCTTTCAAGCAGTTATTTCTGTTAAGATACCGTGCTTGTAGTCCTTGTGGTATCTGTCTGTCCAAGGACATGTTTTCTTTTAGATGTTTTATTTTTACATCTTAAAGTGAAGTTTACAGGGGTGGAATCACTTTCACTTTAGCACCTCTGTCCCCTGTTTTTCAAATAACACGTCCAATTTTATACATTAAACTTTGCTATTTTCATGTTGAGAGGTGCAGGTAAGTTTAGTTCCTGCTGACTTTTCTCGGGTGTTTGGCATTGGTTCGTACAGCAATGTTAAGTACTTGTGGGCAGAAATCACAGACTGAGGTCAGAAGGCATCTCTGGAGGTCATCTCATCCAACTCTGCTCAAGCAGGACTACCTTCAGCTGGTTGTCCTAGACCATGCACAGACAGCTTTTGACTCCTCTTAGGATAGAGATTCCACAGCCTGTTTGAACAACCTCTGCCAGTGCTCAGTGACCTTCACAGTGAAAAAGTGCTTCCTGATGTTCATAAGGAACCTTCTGTGTTTGAATGTGTGCCCACTGCCTCTGTACTGTCAGTGGGCACCACTGAATAGAGTCTGGCTCTGTCCTCCTTTCACTCTCCCTTCAGGTATTTATGTACCTTTGTAAGATCAGTCTCTGAGCCTGTGCTTCTACAGGCTGAACAACCTCAGTCTTCTCAGCCTTTCCCCGTGGGAGAGATGCTCCAGTCCTGTTGTCATCTTTGTAGCCCTTTGCTGGACTCTCTAGTATGTGTGTGTGCCTCTTGTAGTCAGAGCTCACAACTGGGCACAGTGTTCCAGGTATGGACTCTAAAGAGCCCACTTACTCTCCTTTCTAAAGAGCCTGTATCCCTGCATTTCAGCGTTCCCACCATGTTTCTGTGATCCTAAGGAGATTGTAGCTCTGCAGCTTGCATGCAGATCTAACTCATGGTTATTCCCCATGCTGTGTGGAGTAGTATACAAGGCTACTTTGTAGACGTAACCCAGCATGTTGAGGTCCTGGAGAAGAACTCCAGTAGGAGAGTCTGATAGTATTTTCTCAAAGGTGATTGTTTTAATTCTGGGTACTTTAATTAAAAATGATACTGGTATCTGTAGGAATAGTCATAAGTTTTGTGACTAAGTCTGTAAGGTTGCATTCTAAACAGATTAAATCACAGTTTTGGTGAGTATTAAAACCTCACTAATCAACAATGTTCCTTCCCCAGTAAATGTCTGAAGGTTAATAGCAAGCACTATAAGGCAACGTGCAGAAGAATCTGTCTGTCAGTTACTGTTGGTGTTGAGATTCAGGTCAATCAGCTGTTCCACATAAAAGGCAGCGTTCAGCCAGAAGTGCACTAGCATGGGTGAGAGAACATGCTTAAGGAAAACAAAAGCCACACATGCAAGCAAAGCAAGACAAGGAACTCATTCACCACTGTCTGAGGGCAGGCAGGTGTTTAGCCATCTTCAGGAAAGCTGGGCTCTGTCACACATGATGATTACTTGGGAGTACAAACACTGTCACTCCAAACATGCTACCTCCTCTGCCCCAGGCCCATATATGCTAAGCATGATGCCACACTATATATAATATCCCTTTGGTTAGCCAAGGTCAGCTGTCCTGGCTGTGTCCCCTCCCAGCTCCTTGTGCACCCCCAGCTATTTGCAGGTGGGGTGAGAAGCAGCAAAGGCCTTGGCTTTGTGTAAATGCCACTCAGCAGTAACTAAAACATCCCTGTGTTACCAACATCGTTTTCAGACCAAATCCAGACCACAGCCCCACACTAGCTACTGTGAAGAAAATTAACTCTATCCCAGCCAAAACCAGCACAGCAGCTTATAAGTAAGTTTATGCACTTTAGGACCACCTGTCCAATACACATCCGTTCCTGTGTACCTACTGGGTAGCTCTATGATACTCCACTGTGATAAGATGTCTTTGCTCTGTAGTCTGTCAACTTGTATGGCTTCAGTAGTGGTGAAAAATCTGGGAAAAGGAACTCTGTTAGAGAAATGCTGAACATGAAAAATAAAGGGGAAGGAATTGTAGCAAGGAGCTTTTGAAATGCCTCATCTTCTGCTCAAGAGCTAACTACTAAAATTAAAGTGACATTAAAAATGTGGTGTATACTGTCAAAAGCAGCAGAGACTTCACAGTGAAATAATGTCAAAACCTTATCCTCACCTCCATATGTGTTAAGACAGATGTGCATGCTCTTATGTAGGTATACTTAAATGGCCATGTTTTGAGATCTACTGTCAACAACTTTAGTATATGCATGAAGAGCACGGGGAACCTTGCAGCCAGAGTTGCTTCATAAAGGCAAAACTGAGTGTGAGGAACAGAGAGAAATTAATAGACAGCAGTTGCATGTAACTGTTGAAGTGTTGTTTATTTGAATACTTAACATTTGGGGAAAGAATGTTGTGGACTCTTGTGTCCACCATTTGTAGAACTTTACACTCTGCAAAAAGTACTGTGAAGAAAAATGGAAGATGCTTTTCAAGCTCTTTGTGCAGTCACTAAAAAAAGCAAGTTATAATTACAGCAATTGTAGTGGCACTGTCTGTCTACTTAGTTAACCTATGTTTTGTTTTTCAAAAAAGCACGAAGATAGCCCTCAGTGCCTTCTCCCAGAATGCTGTTGTGTTAGGGAGATCAGCCTTTCCCTGCCAAACCTGTAGTTACACACTGCCTGGTTAGGTGGCCACAGTTTGATACTTCAGCAAATACTTGTGTGGTGTCATTATGATTCTTCTACTGGGATGAGTGTCAGGAAGGCGAAATGTAATCTTGTGTAGTCGGGCTCTACTGGCTGTTGCAGAACCTGCATAGAAAGATTAATTTTGAAGATGTTGCAAATCAAATTTGAACATTCTAGCTCTGGTTTTCATAGCGTCCTGAACATTGTAAAGTAAATGATGTCTAAATCAGTGTCTCCACTTTAATGTTTTTTCTGGGGTTTTGAGTATGTTGCAATCTAGGTGTTTGTGGATACCTAGGATGTGATCTCAAAGCACAAGACTCAGTGTCTAATGGTTGACTCAATGCAGGTTTTTGTTTGTGTAAAATTTATAAAGTTGGGGTTTTTCTCCCTTTGTCATTTCAGATTTGTCCAATATGTGCAGCATTACCTGGAGGGGATCCTAATCATGTCACAGATGATTTTGCAGCTCATCTTACACTGGAACACAGAGCTCCTAGAGATTTAATATCCTTTCCAAGTTGAGGCTAAGAAGCAATGATGACTTGTTTTGGGTTTTTATAGTCAGAGAGTCCTACCTCTGGCTTTCATGGAACTTAATTTGCTAAAGATCTGTGTGTCAAAATAAAAAGGTCTATTTGCTAGTTTAAAAGATATAAATACCAGACTGTAGGTATACTTGATGGTGCTTTTTGATCTAACAGCAAAAACATTTAACCAAGAAGCTTTTTCTACTTGTGCTGTGATTTATCATGCCTGATCATTACACTTAATGCCGCTTTATGTATCCAGATTGAGTAGTGTGCTCTTCAGTATTTGAGACATGAAGATGGTGACCTGAGGATGATTTGAGCATGGGTGTTTGATGAATGATTTTAAACTTGATGAACTACTTCTAACACCGTTTTAATCGCACAGGTTCATAGTGTTACAGACCTCTTATAATATGACTTGGAAAAAGCTCAGATATCCTGGAAAATAGGATGTTGTCTTTGCAAACTTATTTATGCTTGATGGCTGAATCGCTGGAACTGTTGTGGGCTTTCTTAATCCTTGTTCTAGGAATATTCTTTTTTAAAGAAAGGAGACCTTACCTATAGGAAGTAATCTCTCTGAAATACTCCTTTGTGTCTCCTTTAAACAAACAGACAAAAAGTCTATATTTTCACATTTAAAAATTTTTTTAAAAAATTAAATCTAAGCAACTACGGTTAAAAAACTGCCTATATATATAAGCCCCAGCAACTGGCATTGGTTATGCTACCAGAATGGAGACAGTATTTAAAAAGAGATGGCTCCAGTTCAGTTATGACTGGTTGCTTTTGAGTTTGTTAGTGTTATTGCGGCTTAGGGTCAGGATAGACTAAATGCATGTGCTCATGACTACACAATAACTGCTGTGATCAGTGTAAAGGAGTTTGGGTGTTTGCTGCCTCTGGGAAACAGTAGTGGTCACTATTAGTTACTAAGTTAGATAACAGCAGTTCTCTCTACTTCCCCTTTCCCTGTGGACAACAGCAGAGCTCTCATCAGTCAGGAGGAGCAGGGTGCTGAGTGTGGTGGTGCTGGCCATGACAGCTTGGTCCCAGGTGTCCAGGCAGATCCTCCAAGGCAGTGTCACGCGTCCTCCCTCTTGAGCGGAGGTGGGATGAGGCTGATGAGGGGAGAGCATCATCCCAGCTGGTGGATCTTTCCTGGCCCATGGACTAATCCAGGCTATTGCTTTGATTGGTGTAGTGAATCACTGAGCAATTTTTCTTCTGTCAGTTTAGTTTTGCTCTTTCATTAGTTTTTCATACACTTTTTTTCTAACAAAATTTACATCCCTAATAAGCACATAGCAGTTTACCAAAGGTCAAAGCGTGGGCCTCCAGCGTCGGCTTAATACTCTGTAGGCCAAGAAGTTTAAATTCTCCCAGGTATGGAGTGAAGTTAATTATCTACTGAAATGAACAAGGTGCTTGACTGGGGTTCATGCTTCTACAGCTTGTATTCACCCTCCAGTATCAGAGGTGCCACCAGGTAACTTTTTTCTAACTCACATATTCCCAAATTAAATAATTTCAAATACAGAGTAAGGCTTCCATGTCAGTCCTCCCAAAGTGGATCTTTCTGGGATATATTTTTGGGAATACACTGTCCATGATTCAGCATTAAAGACAGCACGTGCGGAATTCTCTGCCTGTACACTGTTGCTTCAGTGATCACTATTGGCAGGTCTCAAAAACCTGCTAAGTGCTTCCTGAAGTGACTACTCCAGGTTGTGTTCTGCATCATGTCTAGCAGCTGGCAGATCTGAAGTGTGAAAACAGGAGAGAAGCCCCTTTTCATCCAGGGCCTGGCAGTATAGAAAAGAATAACTATCAAAGTCAGGGAGCTGTTAGAAAGCTGTTCACTGATACCATTAAAGTGTTGATCTGAACATCTTCACGAGAAGTTAATGCTACAGAACAACTTGCTGTGCTCTGTAGCAACTTTCTTGTGCGAAAAAGGAGAGAAGGGTCTTCGCTTGCTCTTTGTCCTGTGATGAAGATTTCTGTTACAGTTTGAGCTTTTATTGTTGGATCTTCTTGCCTTCTGAGAAGCATCCGCATCCTCTTACATATTGATTGGACATATGTTTATTTTTAGTTCTGTTTCTTTTGGGGGGGGCTTTTTGCTGGTTTTATTTCTTGAATTGCCCCGGAAGGCTATATGTGTTTCTTGTTATAAAACTTAGGCAGCCATTGCAAGATAGGCCCTTTATTCCTACACTGCAGGAACAACTCTTTAAATCCCAGTTTCTTCCTTCAGCAGGAAAATAGTTGATAATTCTTCCAATACAGTTTTTCAGCATCAGTCATGCAAGTAGTTCTGGCATGTCTATTCAGTTTATCTCTTTGCCACAACTTAATGTTTACAAAGGCTTTGCACTAGCATATCTGGTAAGACTTGGTTGCACGATTAGCTAGTATTTAGAGAGTGATGTTTATCTCTAAACACTTTAAAGGGCGCAGTTACAAAAGTTAACCCACACTCCTGTGTCTGCTTGAAAAAATCCACAGATACTGGCCTTTTCTGCCAGGTCTGATTATAAATAGCTTGCTAAAGAGTATGGGGTAGTTGTCCATCTAGCAGAGTATCTCTTTTCCAGCAGCATTTAGTTTTAGCACACTCATAGGGACTTTGTGCTAGGTAAAGTATATTCTGTGCTGGGGGAGACTTTCCTCTTACACTGTAGAAGTTAAACATTTATACAGTGGCATAATAGGATTGAAAGAAGCAAACATTCTGTAAAGTCATGTAACACACAAAAGATCTTCTTGTGGAAAGTCCAGTCATTTCCTTCCATCTTAAGTTCCTGACCTCCATGACATCCTGAGGTTCTTTGCTGTAGCTGTTTTGTGAAAAGTACATTGGACACCATCCTTACTCAGTCGTGGATCCCAAGTGAGCAGTCAGCATACTGTTATAAAAGTAAGACACATGGGAGATAGATGCAAGGTAAAAGTGTGGTAACAGTAAAATAAAATGTGCAAGCCTGTATTATGTGATAGTGCACTAGTGATTTTCAAAATGAAAAGCAGCCTTATCTGGACTGCCTTGCAGGAATGAACGTTAACAACTTTCTGACCAAAATAATCTTTAAGTAATTTGTTATATTCTCTCTTAATTTTCATAAGAAAACGTATAAAAGGTATGACTTGAAATATAAGCATCTTGTAAGAAGTGGGGAGAAAATGAGAGGCGGCATTGTCATAACTGGAATTAGTGGTATTCCTTTGACTAAAAGAAGAAAGGTAAAATCATTTGATGACAGTGCTAATACTCCAGAAATCTGCAGTTTCTTAATGATTGAAGTAATCAAATTCCTTCACTAAAAGCAGAGTACAACAGCCAAAAGGAATGCAGTAATTATTATGTACTTCTGATAGGAATGACAGTAAACTTTTTTTATTATTTTTGATACTTAACATAAGAATCAGGGAGGGGAGAATAAAATCCCTGTCTCTGTAACAAGCTTGGCTGAACATTCTTGTGTCAGCTTTCAGATCATTTGAGTAGAAAATTTTGATACAAAAAACCCAAAGAAATTGATGCTTATGTTTCCTTGATGACATAAAAAGCTGGGGAAATACAGGGAGCTTGGTGTGCACAGCACTGGATGTCTTGAGCTCAGACTGTAAATCTGACTAGCACCGTAGCTACGGTGTACCTTAGCTTTGCTTCAGAAGTCAAGTCATGGTTTTGTTGAAAGAACCACCTGAGTATTTTACCTGAAAAGTGTGCATATGAGTATTTTACCTGTCAGATGACCTTGCCATATAATGCCCGATGCCAAACAGTTCTTTCTTAACTTCCTGGTTACGATGAATCCAGTGGTGTTCGGCACGTACGTAGGATGTTCCACCCAGGCCGGGGTTTGGGAGGCCCCCGTGCACGTAGATCAAACATGCACTTTACTAGCAGTTCCACTGGTGGGCTTTCATCTTCTCAGAGTTCATATTCTCCAAGCAATAGAGAAACCATGGATCCTATAGCTGGTAAGAGCTGGAACAACTAATATTACCCCCCTGTCCTTCTGCACTTCTACAAGTGACTGCATCCAGTTTCCACCACCTCCTTAACTGTATCTCATTTTAACTTGCCATGTGGATAGAGGTGTTACAGAGGAGACCTTGCGTCTTGGTGGAGAGGAAATCAGCAGACTTCATTAATGGACATTTAAAATATGTTCAGGCTGCTGTTTGATTGCCAGACTTGCTAATATAATGGATTTTTTTAACGTAGGCTTGTAAATTCTGTATAGATGTACAGTTGCAAGTATTTGCAGGGTACATTGGTCAAGCTTAGAAGAACTGAGGAATGCAGAAAGGCATCTGTCTCATTTTCAGCACCAGATAATAAGTAATTTGTCTTTAGGATTCCCGAGAATAACTTTTTCAGTGTATGTTTACCTTTGGTGTGAAAATAACCTTTTTTTACAGGAAAGAAAAAATAGAAGATGAAGACAATTCTGAAAACAAATAAAACTTTCCTTAAAGGGAAACCTAAACTTTCTTATGCAGTAGTCTTTGTGCCAGCTACATGTCAGGGAAACCTCAGAAATTCTGCCATAATTCACTTTTGCTTCAGATGTCAAGATGGCATAATGCTTAAACTGGAGCTTCCTACTGTGGCATTGTGACTTTCAGGGGGAGGTAGCCAGCCAGCCAGCTTAATGAGGCCTTGCCCTGCCAGGGGAGCTGTGCCTCCACTGCCTGCCTTGTGGCTTTGGGGCTCTGCTGGCCTGCTGCAACCTGATTTAACTCATTGAATTAGCTGGGAAAGAAGTATCCCATCAAGAGAAGTAAAGCTAAGTCACAGGAGGGTCTGAAAAGGACTGGAGTTAAAGGAGGGAGGATGTGTAAAAAACCTCCAGTGCAAGACCTCATCTTTCTACTTTGCAGCAGTGAATGTGGGATAAAATGGCATTCTGAGTCTTTCCTTTTTTGGAGGAAGCTGTGCTATTGCATTTGAAGTTACGTACTGAGCTGGGTGTCCTTCATACACCAACACTCTGCTTTGAGCTCACATGTGCTTCCAGAATACCATTTCACTATACTCTAAGCTTTAACTTACAGTGAGAATAAATATTTCTAAATACTGTCTGGAAGTTTGATATATATTCCCCTTTACTGTAGTAATACCCAGGAAGGACCTCCAGAACATTATATTAACTAAATTAAATTTATTGCATCTATTAAGTTTTTTTACTTTTTTTTATTTCCTATGGCATTTTCTAATTTAGTCTTGGTATTGCTATCAATCTGATAAATGTTATTTGACCATCCTGAGTTCCTGAAGTGGAAGGCAGAAGGCAGCTGCATTTTGCTTTATTCCCCAAAGGAAGGTGTACTTAGCAAGATTGTATTTTGTTAATGCAATGGAAGGAAAATTGTCATGACCTCTATAGTAACTTTGTAGCGTTGAGGTCAATGAAGGACAGCAGGAGCAGTATCATCAGCTACTTCCTCTGCCCTGCTTGCTGTAGTTGATGGAAGGTGATACAAGAATTGCCTTCTGCACAGGGTGTAGATGGCATTCTGCATAAACACACTGAAGTAATTTGCTGCTTGTATCCATTTCAAAGAAATCCTTTGTGGATGAAACGTGCTATAAACATTCTGTCCCTCTGAATTGGAAGACTTCAGGACAGAGGTGTTTTTAATTGCTAGGTCTTCTCTGTGCCTCCATCAGAAATAAAAATTCATACAGCAGAAATGCTTGACCACTCTAGTTTTCATGTGAAGCAACACTTTAATATGTCTTCTTACCAAAATATTTTATTTGTTGAATGTTTGAAGTAGTTACATAAGTCAGTTGCTATTTTGACTTGAGGTGTCAGGGGATTGCTGCAGAGGTCATCATTTGCAAGACATTCGCTGTAGATTGGCTCTCCTGTTGTTTTGGAGGCATTTAACTTTGACAGCCTCTTTGCAATGAATCAATGAATCTGCATAGAAGGGTTTTAATCTTCCTTACCCTTTCCAACATGGAATGCTCTTTTCCCCAAGAGCTTCATGAGCTCTGCAGCATTGCTTGTTCTTTGATTTTACTGACTGAAAAAAAGGAATTGATGCAGTGGAAGTCGGCGTGCCTATTGTGTGATGCTCATTCTGGATCTTTTGTCATAGGAACTTTCTTTTCTCTGGCAGAGCTTTTATCTCAGCTATCAGGCGTGAGGCGTTCTGCAGGAGGACAGCTCAACTCCTCTGGCCCTTCTGCTTCTCAGTTACAGCAGCTGCAGATGCAACTGCAGTTGGAACGACAACATGCGCAGGCAGCAAGACAACAACTGGAGACTGCACGCAATGCAACTAGGCGCACCAACACGATCAATGTCAACACCACTATGGCACAATCTACAACAACAACCAACACATCTAACACAGAAAACAGTCAGCAGACTATCCAGAATTCCCAGTTTCTTCTTACAAGGTAACTTGTATTTACTTTTTGCCATTTCTGTCTGCCTTCGGTCCTGGTAGAGACATTGAGCTCAATGAAACTTCAGAGTTTAGAGTTAGGCACAAGCCTTTGCAAAGCAGTGTCTGATCAAATATATCCCAGCGCTATGGGCTAATTAATCATGCAGTATATATTCCTGGTAGACTTCCAACAGTGGTCACAGAATGTGTAATACATACAACTTGCTTCATTCACACTTATAGCATGAAAGAAAAGCTGGTAATTTATATCCAAGAGTAGCAGTGTATAGCTGGCCCAAAGGGAATTACTCTGCCTTTGGAAAGCCAACTCCAGGAGCTGGCTGCAGAAACAGCCTGTGGTGGTCTAGTGTTTGCAGAAAGGACCAGGCAGCCTTACGAGTACTGCTGCACCTTTTTTTCCTGATGCACCTAGGAAAGTGTTTAAAGGATTAGCCTTGAGTGTGGACTGCTGCAAACCTTGACAAGGAGCCTGGTTTGTAGTTTTGACTGAATAAGTTACTTACGACTCTGGGCAGGGCACTTCTGCCAGATCCTTCCTTCATCAAGTCTGTAGACAACATGCTGGGCTTTGGTTTGCATTTGTCTTTTCAAACCTCCTGTCTGTCCTGTCCTAAGCAGTGGATAAACATTAGTTGCTGCATCTCAACTTCAAGTTGAACGAAAGGAGCATTTCCTAAATTGTGCTTGTTTCCTCTGCCACTTCCAACAGAACAGGTGCATTTCCAGTGACACAAGTGCATCAACTGGAGCTGTCATGGAGAGGGAGAGAGTCAGAAGATAGTGGTGTTTAATAATAAATTCATCTTTAGTAGAAGCTGAAGGTTGAGCAAAAGTTTGTATGTAAATTATTTTAGTGACTGGATAAATAAGGGATGCCATTAGTTAACAGAATACTCACCTGGTTTAGAAATTATACTTGGATCTCAGAGTTATTTTAAAGAGGAGTCACTTGCTGTGTCATTCCAGTTAGAATGTTAGCTATTGACCTACAATAAAAGTTTTCCACATCTCCCCTGCCACCCCCACTCCCCCATACATACTCTTGCTTGTCTGCTTGGCATTGTGAAAGAGCATGGGCATTTTACTGGCTCTGGTGCCAAGAAAACTGGATTTGAGTCAATCTGATTGTTTCAACCTGAGTGCAGAGTAATAGCATGTGACATCTCTCAATCAGAAACTCATCAGTATTTGAGAAACTTACAGAGTACCTGCAGGTGTCACAGACTGCAGCTTTCAGAGCTGGAGCGAGCAATTCCTTGCCTGTCAGGGTGAGAGCACTGTAACCTAGGAGAGGTGGTGTGGTGGCCTGAAGGCTGGGTCTGCTCCGGGAACCCCTGGGCTTTACACATCTGCAGTGTGTTCTGTGGCATCCATGGTCTAGAAATTGGCCTAGAAACAACATAGTCATGTGATGGCTGCCTAGGAAAGGGCAGCAGACCTCCCCAGAAGGCTCCCGAACAGCAGGGTGCAACACACGCAGCTGTGGTTGGTTTTTAAATGTGCTTTAGGCTCCGCTTGGAATGCTGTGGCAGCAGCAGGGGAAGGGGGTGTGAGCATGTGCCTCTTGTGCTGAGGTGTGGGAGGGGCACGCAGGGCTGTGCGGAAGGAGGGGTTTTCCATGCCGCTCGGCGCCCGTCAGTGGTGTCGCTGGCGAGACGGGCTCTGACCAGCCCGGGCCCTGACCGGCCGTCTGTCTTCTCTTCCCTTGTGCCGTGCAGGTTGAATGATCCGAAGATGTCGGAAGCGGAGCGCCAGTCGATGGAGAGCGAACGGGCAGACTGCAGCCTGTTTGTTCAGGAGCTTCTACTGTCCACTTTGATGCGGGAAGAAAGTTCCTCCTCAGATGAGGATGAGCGGGGGGAGATTGCAGATTTTGGTGCTATGGGCTGTGTAGATATTATGCCTCTAGATGTTGCTTTAGAAAACCTAAATTTAAAAGAGAGTAATAAAGGAAACGAGCCTCCTCCACCTCCTCTTTGATGACATCCCACTTTGCAGACAATGTCCTCTGTGCTGTATTTGCCAATGAAAGTGGACAACAACTATCTTGGGTTTGTTTTGGTGATTGTAATTTCAGGTCTGTCACTCTTGTTACATTGTGTACATTCAAAAGAAAGAGAGAAAAGATATATATGATAATCATTTCCACTTAACTAATTTTTACTTCTAGCAGGTAAATGTAGGTTGCAGTGCAGAGCAGAAAGCTCTGTGTCCTGTACCTTGACATGCAAAAGGCTCTCCTAATACTCCACATTCAAACTGAAGAGGAAAAAAAAAATGAAAAAATCTCTAATGAAGCTGCTGTGTGTATTTATGAATATTAATGAATAAAAACTGCTTGGATGGTTTACCTTTACTGCATGATGTTTTTTGCAGCGTGCATGAGTTTTAGTGACCTTGGCATTTAAAAATTTTTAAATACAAGGAGTAAAACTATAAAACCCAAAGCTTTCCCACTGTTCAGAGGTTGCGTGTCAAAGGGGTTAGTGCTGAGGAGCAGCTTGTGGCCACAAAGTAGCTTCTGAGTCGCAGGTGACAGCAGGAGACCTTTCTGTGCCCTGAGGCACAGGAGGGACGCTCTGCAGCGGGGTGTGACCAGGCCCTAGCTCTGCCCATGTGCCCTTCGCGCTGCCCCTTAGCTGTCACCTCAGTGTGGAGATGGACTGGCTGCCTGTGTCTGTAGGGGACACACCAGCTGGGGCCACTGCTGGGAGCTATCCCAAGGGGCTTCTGTGCGCCCCAAAAGCAAACGATGTTCACTTTTGTTCAAAGGGGTTGGTGGGTTTTTTTCCTTTTTATGGTTGTTAATTTTTTTCAATTGTTAAATATGTTCTGTTTGGGTGTAGACAATTCATATACTCACTGTGTTTAAGAAAAAAAAAGTTAACCTGGATCATGTTGTCTTCAGTTTTAAAAAGCCTTTCACGGTCTCAGTCGTGTTTTGAGTTATTTATGTATTTGCTTTAGTTTGCAGAGACCTCCTCAGTGCCAGGAGGACTTGGACTCCCAGGGTGTCAGCATACCGCAGTCGGATTGTTAATGCTCACTTCGGCACCTTCTATTTATTATTTCTTTTGGTGATTTTTGCTGGTATGAGGAAAAAGTTGAAAAAGCCTTTTTGGTTGAATCGTGCCACCTGTATGCCTGTACTGTTAACCCTGCCAGCTTGGAAGACGGGAGTGTGGTGTTCTTGTGCGTAGAAGTTCATAATCGCCCCGGAGACAAGGACAGAAGTGATATGTCTGGGTTTTGTTTTCTTTCCTTCCTTTTTTTTCCCTTTTTCCCTTTTCTGGTGGGTTTTTGAAAGTTAGATTATAGAAAACAAAAGTGCACACAGCTTCTGATGAATTTAAACTAGGCTTATATCATAATGGTGTCTTTGCAGACCGTCCTCACCTCGCCACCTCTCTCTTTCTCTGTATCCATCTCTGCAGCATCGCTACCCTTGTAAATTTACAGACAGTGTTCTCAGCTGAACCACGACGCCTCTGCCAGCCCAGAGTAACAGCCACAAAAGAAGCAGCCCCACAGACTGAAGCTGAAATACCCCATTGTGTCCCCCTGCTTTTTTCTTTTTTTTTCTCCTTTTAAACCCTCACATCCTGATTGTTCCCACATAGGGCAGTACTAGCTTTGTCGTCTTTTAGTCTCTGCAGCTGAACATGTTTCAAGGGAAACTTTTCATGAGGCCTCTGGTAATGCTGACAGTTACCCCAGTAGGGACTATTTTTTTTTTTTAATTGATTGTTGAGGATTTTCAGAAAAATTTCAAGCTGTAGTCTTTTCAGACACACCTTCTGCACATTACAATAAGACACACGGTTCAATAAAGCATTTTCAAGACTGTTGTTCAGTTGATTTTCTTTGGCTTTTTTGTATTATCCAGACCATGTAGTGTCAGAACTTTCTGTAGCTGTCTTCAGTTCCAACTCTGTACAAAAGGAGTTGGTGTAGAAATGCTGGCTAGCTGACTCACAGAAAGATGTTTTAAACCTGCGTATTCTGGCAGGTGATGAAGTGTGCAATCCTAAACTCACCACAGGTAGGTGAATCCCAGCTTCCCTGCCAGAAGATGTGTTGAAAAAGAGGCTTTTCTCTGCGTGGTGTTACTCGGGGTCAGCCTATGGCTGCTCTCTAGAGGATGCTTGTGTGTGACTTTGAAGCTCCACTTGCTTTGAAGAGGATGCAAACCTGCGTTACAAGGTTTTGTTTAGAGATTGAGTGCAGGCTAACTTGGATTTAAAGGTATTTTTGGGCATTGCATTAACTCTTGAAAATCTTAGGTGGTTTGGGGGATTTTTAGGTTCAGAAGCCATGCAGTGGCTTGGGAGGGTGTTTGTTCTGGTTTTCCTTCAGAGTAAGCTTTGTCAGGACAGGACTTTATCAGCAGCGTTTCCAAACGTGTTTATTTTCAAGGTGCTCTGGGCTACAGTGAGAACAACAGTCAGGAATTTTGCAGGAGCATCCTGTAAGGATTTCTGCCTCTTACCTATGTGGGGACAAGTAAAAATAAAATAGTCCACACCTGCCTCCCCCACCAGCCAGGTTCTGACCCACACCAGCACCACCACCTCTTCAGAATAAGAAGTCTCAGTTCCTGGCACTTGCAAAATAATGGGAGGAGTGACTGGAATGGGACATCAGTGCATGTTTGTAACCTGGGGTGAGGCTGTGATGCTGAGGGGGTGCTGTTCGCTGTGCCAGGCTCAGAGCTGGGCTGGGGCAAGTGCAAGGCTGGCTGGGCAGCAATGTGCTGCAGGCTGCCAATTTCCCTCACTGCTGCTGGCAGCAGTGTGCCAGCTTTTGGTTCTGGAGCTTGCAGATGCTGCCCAGGAATCAAACATGGGGAAGGCGTAAAAGATTCTTTGTTAGCAGCCAGAAGTGCCAGGAGGCAGAGTGCTCTGCTGCCTCAAGGGTGCTCAGAACCTGGACTAGGGATGTGGTAGATATATTTGGGAGAAGTTTTCTAATTACTCATCTGCCTCTCCTCTCACTGCGGTAGGTTAACCCTGGCTGGAGACCAGTTGCCCGCCAGCACTGCGCTCTCTCTCCCTCAGATGGAGAGGGAAGAGAAGGTGCCAGGTCAAGGTAAGGGCGCAACCCCATTACCCTCACACACCTGACCTTCCCTCCTGGAGCTGCCACCTTTGCCAGGTAACTGTGACACCTTGTTGCTTTGAGGTCACTTTGTTCTTTAAGCTCCTAAGAACAGGGCAGGCAGTCAGGTGGGCCTAGGGCTGGTGGAAACTCCCCTCTGCTGTGGTGGGGCCTGTGATGAAGGGTGGAGTGAGACCACCCTCCCTGGGGGGGTCCTGCAATTCCTGCAGTTGTTCTGCAGTGCTACAGCCCTGGGCACAGCAAGAGTCTGCTGGCTCTTGCTCACAGACCACAGTGGCTACACAACCCGGCTGGGCTTCCTCACACAAAGGAGCTCAAGGCAGGCCCTGTGCACAGGCATTTGCAGCTGTGCATGGTGCTGTGTCCAGAGTTACCCGGGGGGAGGAAACAGGACCTGTGAAAAGGAACTGTCCAGCTTCTGTCTTGTGCTTCCATCACGGCAGTAACTGCTGCCTCCTGCAAGAACATCTGCTACAGCACAGGGATAAACACACTC
>VZTU01029274.1:0-199653 GCA_013400835.1 Zapornia atra | reverse complement strand
TATACAAATATATAGTGAATATACAGGGATATAGAATGTATATGAAATAGAATATACATTTTGAAAAAGAAACGTCCCTGCTGAGCTAAGTAGTCAAATAATGTCCATGGCTGTTATACACTGATATGGCTGCTCCTGAAATTAAGATTACTGCATGACTGAAGGATGATTTTTTTCACTTTTAAAATCTGAAAATCAGAATAATCTGTTGCTGTCAACTGTATGCACGAAACCACATATCCCACTGAACTCCAGTTAAGAAAAATCCTTTTACTTGCAATGCCAGAGATTCTTTCACTGAACTACTTGCTATTACATGTCAGCACGATGCCATTTATCAAACTTTTCCCATTTTGCTCCCAGATGTTCAGCAAAATTCTCCTTCCACTTGAAATTATTTCCCCCTGATATTCTAGGAAAAAATGACACCCCCCCCCTTCCCTCCCTGAGCATCTCAAATATCACTCCATAGGAATGAGTGAACTCAAACATATTATCTCATGACAGGCCAGCACAGAACCACCCATTTTAGCAAACAGTAAATTCAGTAAGATGAATCCTGGATAAATAAATATCTTAGAAGCACTCAAGAGGCTTTTTTCTCAGGAAATCTGAATGCATCAGATTTAGCTGCACAAGGCAGAATATTATCTGTCCCAGGTATTTGGGAAGCTAGCCATCAAAAGGATGGGCAGAGGGTTAAATCTCCTGCATCTAAAATTCCCCAAGTGACAAAACTTGGCACCAGCTTTCAAGACCCTAACCTAAATTTTAATCAGCATGCATGAACATTTAAAACATGATGATGGAAAAAAATAAATTAGACCAGCTAGTACTTTGTGGTTTATTTCTCTGGCAGGCTCATCAGACTCTGTGTAGATCTCATCTGGTTAATATACAGTAATTATATCCTAAACATCTAACAATTCTTAGATTAGCTGTCACATTACTGCTTATAGCTATTTACACTCATGGGTATTTTTCTCTTCAGCTTCTTCCTATTGGTTTCCACTTTGTTTTTAATTGAAATGGTCAATTTTTTCAATGTCCCTCCTGGAAACAGCAGCCAAACACTGTGCAGAGTGAACACAGAGGGCAGCCAATCATTCAGACTTCCTGAGAGACGTGAAGATTAATTATCTGGTTTTGGACTGAGCCAGGATTCCTAAAGCATCACCTTGAAGATGCAGTCGACACTGCTCTAACCCAGCACTCCGAGGACTAGGATGATACTGAATGAGCAGGGAGGTGTCCTGTGCTATTACAGGACATCCTCTTGCTCTTTCCAAGAGAGACAATGGGATCCTGGGGGGCATCAAAAGGACTGTGGCCAGCAGGTCAAAGGAGGGGATCCTCCCCCTCTACTCTGCCCTGGTCAGGCCCCACCTGGAGTGTTATGTCCAGTGCTGGGCTCCCTGGGATAAAAAAGACAGGGATCTCCTGGAGAGAGTCCAGAGGAGGCTACAGAGATGATTAAGGGCCTGGAGTGTTTTCCCTCTGTGAGGAAAGGCTGAGTGAGCTGGGACTGTTCAGCCTGGAGAGAAGAAGACCAAGGGGGGACCTAATTAATGTTTATCAATATCTGAAGTGTGGGATGCAGGGGGAAATGGCCAGCCCCTTTTCAGTGTCTGTGGGGACAGGACAAGGGGCAATGGCTGTAAGTTGGAGCAGAGGAAGTTCCACACCAACATGGGGAAGAACTTTTCCCCAGTGAGGGTGAGGGAGCCCTGGGACAGGCTGCCCAGGGGGTGTGGAGTCTCCTTCTCTGGAGAGATTCCAGCCCCGTCTGGACACCGACCTGTGCAATATGAGCTGGGGAGCTGCTCTGGCAGGTGGGTTGGACCCCATGAGCTCTGGAGGTCCCTTCCAACCCCTATGATTCTATGATTCCCTATCAGCAGTTAATTAAGCCAGCGGAGTCACAGAAAGCCCTGAGCACGTCCTGTGTTTGCCATCCATGCTCATTCCTGTGGGAGAGATTTTAACTCCTGAATTCTGACACATGGGCATCTTTACTGCTGTTCACAGGCAAACATCAACAGAGTGCATTAAGAGGAACAATATGTCATGTGGTTTATCAAACTGATCACCCATGCTTGGGCTAGTAAAAGCCTCTCACACACTGCTTTGGATTTAGAGTGTATCAAGCACCAGGCTGGCCCCCATCCAGGGCCAGCTCTAATGTGTGACACATGGTGGAAACAGCAGCGGCTGAAAGAGGCAACCGGTCTGCCACGTATTGACATAACATTTTACTCTAATGCTGAACACATATTTACATCAGAACTGATAATCCCATGAGGCTAAAGACAGAGCACAAGCCTGCTATTAAAAGACCGTTTAACTCAAGGCAACTCAGAAGTCTTCCTGTTGTAAACCCAGCCCTGCATCTGAGCAGGCTTCCACGGGCTCTTTGGCAGCATATTGCCCTCTGGATGTATGTGTTTCTCTCTGAAGCATCTCTGAAGGGCAGTTGAGGTGAATCTACAGCATTAGTAAGTGAATAAGAAGACACCAAAGAGCAGTCAACTCCTCCTGCACTGAAGCAGTGCCCGTCTCCAAAATCCCCCATGCCTTGCACCACACTGGGGAAGTGGAGATGAACTATGGGGATGGGTGCAATTGGTGGCCAAAGCCTGCCCTGAGCTAAAACCTCTTGTTCCAGACTCAGGTAAACACTTTTAAAGCAATGCAAATAACAACCAGTACAACTAGACTCTCCACTTCACTGAATATCTACAGCCAGGGGTGAAACTGGGCTGTACAGGGCAAAGTTTGCAAATACTGGTCTTGATGAATACAACACTTCTGGGGTTCTCTGACCTCCCCATGCTACAGTAAGTTCTGCCTCTCTTTACTTTTGTTCAGTATTGCTAAAGAACAAACAGTTAACTAGAAACACACCTTAGAAAACAAAAAAGGTGCAGGAATCAGGGTGGAGCATGTGGACCAAAACCAGGTGGAGAGCACAAGCATACAGATACCGGGCCAATAACCTGAGACTTCCTGGGAAGGTGACATCCAGAAAGCCATTTGTCACAGCTGGCCACACAGCCTCTAAATCTGTCAGGTTTTAGCTTTTCAGGTAAAGCATCCTGATTTTCTCAGGTACTTAAGGAAAGTTGCTGTAAGCAGTGCTGGAAACCCATCAGCTGAGTACCTTCCTTAGTGAGAGCCCTTCCCCTCCTCATTACCTAATTATTTCTACTCCTCATGTAGATTTATCTTACATTGTGATAAAGTAACATATAATTACATAAAAGGAGAAGAAAAACATAACATGTAATTTATGGTAAATAAGATCAAAGTGAAGATTATTATTATAGGTTTTCCTCTGGTTTCCTTTCAATCACTTTTATATGAAAACAACAAAGAATAATTAAAGTATATTACAAAGGTCTTTTTATTCAATTGTACACAGATGTGACTAAAAAAAAAGGGGAGGGAAAGATTTCCAAAAGCACTTATGTACTGATCTAACACTATTCTCACTGAAGTCAATGGCAGTTTGACTTCAAGGGGAGCAGAGACAGACCAGCACTGAGTGATTCTGAAAATCCCACCCTAATTGTACAAACAAGGGAAGGCTTTAGAGATTGCTGGCTTGGAGATTGTATATTTGAGAATCATAAAGGGCACACAGCACCTGTTTGTCTTCAAGATATGAAAATAAAGCAAGGCAAATATTTTAAGGATTAGAAATGGCTTTTTTTTTTTTTTAAAGGCAGTATCTGAAAAGCCTCTGGCCCTGCAGCTCCCAGTCTAGCTATAGATCTGCTTTAATATTTTCCATTTCAAAGAGGATTCTAATTAAAAGCCAGATTGATGCAAGCCTCAACAATGTTACTTACAGATAGAGAAGGGCAGTTAAACCCCACGCTGTCATGTCCCAGCAAACCCAAAAAAGGTCTGCTAGGTAAAGGCAGCTGCCACAGTTTAACTTCTCAGTTTTGAAAAAAATAATGCTTC
The DNA here is from genome assembly GCA_013400835.1 of Zapornia atra. NCBI lineage: Eukaryota > Metazoa > Chordata > Aves > Gruiformes > Rallidae > Zapornia > Zapornia atra. The sequence goes on along the minus strand of VZTU01029274.1, from coordinate 195,684 downwards.
CACTAAAGAGAGCTTCTTACTAGCCAGCAGTTAGAAGTTCATTGCTGTGTCCTGGTGTGGTGGTTTGGCCCTGGTTGGAGGTCAGACACCCACCAAAGTTATTCAATCAGAATAAAGGGAAGAAAACTCTCTAATTTATGACACTGCCCTGCACCCCCAGTGACACCAGAGTTGGGCTCATGGCCAACCTGTCATCAACCAGGACCCCCAGGTCCTTCTCCACAGAGCTCCTCTCCAGCAGGTCATCCCCCAGCCTGTACTGATACAGTTATTCCTCCCCAGGTCCCAGACTCTCCACTTGCTCTTGTTGAATGTCATTAGGTTTCTCCCTGCCCAGCTCTCCAGCCTGGCCAGGTCTTGCTGGATGGCAGCGCAGTGTCCTGCCTGTCAGCCACCCCTCATCTCTACATATTGTTGCTCTGGAATACAAACTTAACGTACACACACACTTCAACACTGGACTCTGATCACCCCAAATTCATCAACTTACTGTGCAGGATGTTTGCAAGCTTTAAATGATGAATTATAAGTAGATGTCAGATGCAGAGGTGCATACTTTCTGCTCTTTAGGAACTATTCTATTTCTAGGTGTTTTAGGAACAGTTCCTAGAGTTGAAGAAAAAATACTACCTTTACCCCTACCAAAATAAACTGAACCCCTTTGTGAGCCCACTTTCTCAAAGAGATTCCTTTGCATTAAATCATATTTGTCAGGGTGCCAGCTTGCCATGAGGGCAACATAGAATTTAAAAACCAAACAAAACTCCAAATAATAATCTCTTTGCTGAAGATAGGAATTGTCCAAGGTCACTATCTGGTTTAAGTTACTCTATGTCCTAAAATACACAAGGCCAGGTCCTCTGGATGCAGTGCAGCTGCTTGAAGCAACACTGCAGATAAAATCCGATACTGAGGATAGCTCAGACAAATTCCTGTGATGGAATAAAGTTGTTACTCAGGAACTCTCTGGAGAGGATTTCTGCTGCTCAATGCTACTGCTTAAGTTAAGCAGGAGAGCCAGAGTCAACTGGGAGACACGAGTCTCCTCGAGATGGCAAGGGAGAGCAAGCAGAGGCAGGAGCTGGTCTAATTTAGATGCAAAGCTTTTATTTCTCTCTAGTAACTACAGAGGGATCCTGAGCTCCTGGCTTTAGCCAGGGCAGTTGTAAAGGGGCAGGTAACTAGACAGCCCTCCAGACTATCAGTATGGACTGCTTTTCAGTCCCTTGTGACTACTACAGAGCTATAAAACAAAGTGGCCTCACTGCTGCTTTATTCTTGCCCAGGGGATTAGAGCAAGGAAGTGGAAAGGTGAGATTTAAATCACTTCCACACGTCTTCTGGCTCCAACCCATGTGTCCAGGACCCAGGTCATTTTAATCAGTTTTTTTAATAATTTGTCACTCCAATGATAAGAATACTAATCCACAGCACTGTGTTTCCTGCCAGGCAGCCAAATATTAAACCATAAACTGTTCCCTTATATCACACATAGGTGGGTTGGCTTTAACTGCTTATGGCTGACATGTCCTGTTAGCAAGGCTTTTTTTCTTATAAAACAGACTAAAAGGGGCACCATACATAAAGCAGCACTCTTGCCTGCTTTTGGCTATGGAAAGATTATTTATGTAGCTGCACACACATCAATTATTTATTCAAAATTTCTTTTAGTTTTGGAAATAAATTTTTTTTCCTTGAAGTTACTGGAACCTGTGAAAAAGAATTTGCTTTGGTCCATCTGTATTTGGCAAAAGAGAAATTTAAAGCTCCTTCTGGCCAAAATACTAAAAAAAAACCAAACCCCCAAAACCCAAAAAACCCACAGGAATAAAATCTGGGAACACTGTAATATAGCAAATAAAAAAGTCTAAATGTGGACAAGGATGTAACGTGGCATCAGTGGTTACTGACACTGTAGGGTAACACTGCCCAACTGTCACAGAATTCATCTGCTGGACTTACCCACAGCTCAAACTTGTTAATATTCATAAAATAATTCCTCAAGAGTTATTTCTTTGAAGTGCTTAAAGAGTGGCTTGCAGGAAGAGTTTCAAGCCATACTTTAAATATGGCACTTTTAGGGACTCTACTGGGTCTACAGGGGAGAATTTACAGGTATTCCCTGCACAATGAACTTCAAAACCAGCTTCTTCCTGATGTTCACTTGTCTGAAAAAAGAGCAGGAAATCTCAGGGCAGGGAGCAAATGTAACAATTCAGACTTTTTTTGCAGGAGAACAGCCTCATTGCTTCAATCTACTATGTGTTCTCAGTGCCCTAAGGAGTCCAGTTTCTTCAATTCTAAAGAGCTTTAAATATAAAGAGATAATATCAAAGGCACTTTGATAACTGCAATACTGTAACTTAGAATCATTGAATCATAGACTGGTCTGGGTTGGAAGGGACCCCAAGGATCAGAGAGCTCCAACCCCCCTGCCACAGGCAGGGCCACCAACCTCCAGGCCTGGAGCTACACAAGGTTGCCCCATCTTTCTTCAACTTCATTTGTGTAACATGGGGTTTATTTTTTCTTTACATCTTGGCAATAAAGCAAACAAACAACATCACTCTCCTCTCTCCCATCTGTATAGAGCTTAACAGAAAGTTGCTGATATCCTAATGATATATATATATATATTCTCTTACTAATTTCACAGACCACAAAGGAAAGGCACATCTCTGCTGAGCAATGTAATGCTTACAAAACCAAAGGTCCACAGCTAAAGATGAAGTTGCACTTCCACCAAGAGCAGGTTCAAACCAAGGGTTCTCAGACTGCCCAGGAGAGATTGGTTAGACATGATCATGAAAAGCAAGTTGTATAAGCAATGTGGCAGGCCACATCTGTGGCATTCTCAAGGCATTCTCTCCTCCTAAAGCTACTGCAGCTCTGCTGATCAAAAGACATGGAAGAGATGCTCACAAAAGTGAATGAAGGTTCTGGTTAAGGCAAAGGATTTTCCCCATAGGAAGTTAGCTTTGGTAAGGGATCTCACTTTATAAAAACATGGTTTTATGCAGAATGTGTAGATCTGCCAAAGAAAGTAGCAAGGTATGCTATAATGACATACAGCCAAGGTATATTTAATCACTTAGTGCCAGCTCTATAGATATAATATAGTAACAACCTACTTTTTTAAAAAAATAAAGCATAATGCACAAGCTGGGACCATTAACTGAGCATGGACTTTGTGATGTCCTTCTGCTAAAGGCTGGATGACAAACCTACACGCTGAGAAGTCAAGTTACAAAGACATCTCAAACTAAAAAATCAGGTCTCACCTTTCCTTCCCCTTTGTTAAGGATGAAAGTGAAGCAAGAGTCTCATGGGGACCCATTAGAAAGCTTAAAGACCCAAACCTGTTGCAGGGGCATCACATCATCCATCTTTCTAAAGCTGTCAAGAAATGTTTGTCATTCCAATACTGCTTGCATCTCCCAAATGCTAAGATAACACACCCATCAATCTCAGCCAGAGTTAAAAGAGGAGTTGAAAAATAAATAGTTCTGAGTCATGTTACTAAGAGGGATTCCACACACTATTAATTTTAGCTTAGAAACCAATTAAGTCACCAAATCAGCATTGCCCCCCCTTAAGTTATAATGACCTATTCACTTACTTAAATTTATTTATTTTGCCACAGTGATCCTTTCAAATAGTTCAGAAGTTTAAACAACAACAATTTTAGTCCTGGCTTCTGACAATAAGAAAAGTTTTGCCAAAAGGAAGTCAGATATAGCCAGCATGATCCTATTTTTAGTAGGCTACTCTTAAAATAAAAATAATAGGAAACATTGAGGTCCTGGAGCGAGTCCAGAGAAGGGTAACCAGGCTGGGGAAGGGGCTGGAGGGCAAATCCCCTGAGGAGCAGCTGAGGGAGCTGGGGGTGTTCAGCCTGGAGAAGAGGAGGCTGAGGAGAGACCTTATCACCACCTCCCCTGCCCTGCCAGGAGGGTGCAGAGAGGTGCGTGATGGTCTCTCCAGCCAGGTGACAGGTGATGGGACAAGGGGAAATGGCACTAAGCTGTGCCAGGGCAGGGTCAGCTCAGATATTAGGAAAAAATTCTTCCCTGAAAGAGTTGTCATGGCCTGGCACAGGCTGCCCAGGGAGGGGCTGAGTCACCTTCCCTGGATGTGTTTAAAAAAGGGTAGATGAGGTGCTCAGGGATCTGGTTTAGCACAGGACAGGAACGGTTGGACTTGATGATCTTAAAGGGCTTTTCCAACCTCATCGCTCCCTACAACTGCCTAAAGAGGTTGTAGAGAGGTGGGGGTCGATCTCTGCTCCCTGGTAGCCAGTGACAGGACAAGGGGAAATGGCCTGAAGTTGCATGGGGGAAGTTTAGGTTGGACATCAGGAAAAATCTCTTTACTGAAAGGGTTGTCAGATATTGTCACAGGCTGCCCAGGGAGGTGATTGAGTCACCATCTCTAGAGGTGTTCAAAAGAAAGCAGATGTTGTGCTTGGTGACACGGTCTAGTGTTGGACCCAACAGGGCTGGATAGATGGTTGGACTCAATGATCATGAAGGTCTTTTCCAAGCAAAACCATTCTATCATTCTATGATGATTCTATGATAAAATCAGATCAGCCATTTCTATGGACACACTTGAAATAATAGTTTAAAAAAATCATTATGAACTGGAACTAAAATGAAGATGACAGCATTTCTATGCCAACAACAACAAAAAATGTGCTGAAACTTCTTTTTGATGTAACTCTTCAGTGAGGAAAGTGTGTGTACATACCTGAGAAACACTAACCTTCCAAAACCAAGCTTGCAACAAAAAGTTCTTATTCCAAAACAAAAGTACCAATAAAAGCCATTCCTGAGGAAAACAAGAAATCTACTTTACAATTCACATCCTACTAAAATTCAAATTAATTTCCCTAGGTAGGCAAGCCCTTAAATGTATACCTCCATTTAATTACACTGCAGTGCCTGTGGAGACAAGTCTCAAGATGCCCTTATATGATAATCATTAAATATGAAGCGGTGAAATGAATTACAACAGTTAGCAAGGCTTCTTATTAACTAAGATTTATAAAGGAAGCAGGAAAGAAAACTATGAAAGGACATGGGTATCATGTCTGGAAAAAAATAATTAAGTCAGATATGCAAATAGCCATTGAAAATTATGAATAGCCAGACATGGGCCTCCTACCAAAACTACTGCTGCAGAAAGCAATGCTCAGCCCACCTACTGATTTAATCCATGTAACTGGAGCATTAAAATTAGAAAGAAATCTAATTACATTTTACAAGGACTTTAAACTCTGAACACATCATGAAAATAAGTGGCAGGTTTGTGCTATTTAGTAAATAGAATTTTCTGCTTAGGTCTGTACTTCAGCACTTATTTAAACTGAGTGCTGAGAAGTTCAGGTACAACTCCCAGGTTTGTTGCATTAAAAAAAAAATGAGAAAAAATCCAGTTTTTGCAAAAAAAATATAATCTGTTTGTGGACACAAGTATAAACTATCTCAAATTGTGATCTGAGGGGAAAAAAAAAAAGCAGGAATAAAATAACTGCAACTAAGGCAAAGATATTTTGAATACAAGTGCCTTGTTCCAGCAAGACGCAGCTGGGTGTCCAACTCCTTTATACACCTCTAAACTTATCTCTAAACCTACATTCATACCAATAAAGTTTTCAAATATATTTTCTGACACTAAAAGATATAGACAACAGGTTTGGAAGACTGCTCATAGGGTTTATAAGCACTTCATTTACACACAAGCACAGGCATTTACTATATAAATATTTACAGTTTGGCAGTTCGCTCTCCCAGTCTGCATGGGTTTTCTCTGTTGGGTTTCACCAGTGATATTTACTCTGAATTTTCACATTTCCAGATGCTTTGCTCATACAGCCTTGATGGAGAACAGTTGTGCCTATTAGCAGACAAGCTGCTGACAACTAAGCTGAGCTTCTAAAAGCTGGCAGAGAGATAATCTGGCACCAAGATCTGATAAGTTAAAAGAGACGAGGCACAGTGGCCTGCAAACACTGCAAAATCAGAGGAAAACCTAGTCAAGCCCTGAGCCTTTACTTAGGATGCTTCTCATCTCATTCCATCATTCCAGAGTACATCATCCAAACTGAGAAAAAGCCTTGCCTTAGACAACCATCCTGTTGCCTCACATCTCTCAATTCTTAATGAAGACAGCCTTCTATCTGGGGGATGACCTGCTGGAGAGGAGCTCTGTGGAGAAGGATCTGGGGGTCCTGGTTGATGACAGGGTGGCCATGAGCCAGCAGTGTGCACTGGGGGCTGAGAGAGATAATGGGATCCTGGGGGAATCTAGAGGAGTGTGTCCAGCAGGTAGAAGGAGGTGATGCTCCCCCTCTGCTCTGCCCTGGTCAGGCCCCACCTGGAGTGTTGTGTCCAGTGCTGGGCTCCCTGGGATAAAAAAAGACAGGGATCTCCTGGAAAGAGTCCAGAGGAGGCTACAAGGATGATGAAGGGCCTGGAGCATCTCCTGTATGAGGAAAGGCTGAGTGAGCTGGGACTGTTCAGCCTGGAGAAAAAGAAGACTAAGGGGGGACCTAATTAGTGTTTATAAAGATCTTAGGCATGGGATGCAGGGGGAAATGGCCAGCCCCTTTTCAGTGGTCTGTGGGGACAGGACAAGGGGCAATGGGTGTAAACTGGAGCACAGGAAGTTCCACACCAACATGGGGAAGAACTTTTTCACAGTGAGGGTGACAGAGCCCTGGGACAGGCTGCCCAGGGGGTGTGGAGTCTCCTTCTCTGGAGAGATTCCAGCCCTGTCTGGATGCCTATCTGTGGAATACGGGATAGGGAGCCTGCTTAGGCAGGGGGGTTGGACCCGATGATCTCTTGAGGTCCCTCCCAACCCCTACGATTCTGTGATACATAAAAGAAAGAAAACATTGTTCCACAAAGTTACAGCCTCCTAAATAAAATATATTTGCAAATATGTTTTAAGTGCCCTGGTTTCAGCTGGGATAGGGTTAATTTTCTTCCCAGTAGCCAGTGCAGTGCTGTGGTCTTGAGTTAAGATGAGAATGTTGCTGATAACACACTGCTGGTTTAGTTGCTGCTAAGCAGAGCTTCTACTAAATCAAGGACTTTCCAGCTTCTCCTGCTCCACGAGCTGAGAAGGCTGGGGGTGCACAAGCCCCTGGGAAGGAGCACAGCCAGGACAGCCCACCCCAACCAGCCAAAGGGCCATATGACTTATTCCATACTGTATGACATTGTGCTCAGCACATTACCAGGGGCAGTTAGCCAGGGGTAAGGGACTTCTGCTGGGGGGCTGGCTGGGCATCAGGGAGTGAGCATTTGCACTGTGCAACCACTGGGTTGGTGCAGAGATCATTTTTTTCCCTTTTCTGTCCCTGTAGATACTAAACTGTATCTCAGCCCACAAGTTTTACCCTTTCCCCCCCTCTCAATTCCCTCCCCATCTCACTGGGTGAAGTATGCAAATGGCTGTGTGGTATTTATTTGCCTGTCAGGTTAAACAATAAGAGAGATGCATTTTAAAAGGGTTATTTCTCCTGCTTAATTATTTAAAATATGACTAAGCCAAAAAACCCCAACCCAACAACCCTTTGTTATTTTATTTTACCATTCCTATCCAAAAATAAGCATCAGAGTATAATCTTCATTTTACAAAAGATGTGATTTTGGGGCTGGAAATAAAAGGCAAATGCATCTGGGAGTGCAGGAGATGTTTATTCACACCTTGTCTGAAACTCTCTGAGCACTGAAAACTGGTATTCCTGTACCACCAAGCAGCAGTAAGGACTTCAACAGATCCAAATCAAACCAAGTATGAACCTAGCCAGGTTAGTATCATGTCTCCATCTCAACCCCTCAGTTTTTAATCTCCTTTCTTGTGTGGTTTTGCATGCCAAGCACAGCACATAGCAAATGATTTGCAGAAAAGCCCCAGTCAGAGCGTGCTTTTACATCCAGGGGAAACAACATAATTTCACTCTGAGTCCCCAGTTTATGTTTTCTTAATCTCATGGTCATCTATTTCCAAGGAAACACCAGAGACAGCAGGGCCCTTCAGCTTTATCTCAATAGAAACCTGCTGGGGCAGGTCAGCACAACCAGTGCGGGCACACCAAGAGCTCATCCTGGTCTGGCCCCAGCAAGGACAAGTTCAGGCAACATCATGCTTAATCTCCCCCAGCAGTGATGTCACAGCAACTTCCCAAAAGGTGATCTGTACCAGTATTTCCCAGTGCTGTGCCACACCAGACAGTGGTTTCATTCAGACAGATTTTTCTTTAGATAGCACTGGAATCCTTCCAGGGTAGATAAAATCTGAATTTCTCCATGCAAAGTACTAAAATACTCATCAAAAATATAAGACCTAATTTATATTCTTATGCTACTCCTCAGGCATTCAGTTTTGGCCACTGCAGAGAGACAGGGTTTCTTTGATCTGACCCTGAATGACTTCCCCAGTGGATCTTACAGGTGAAGGGGATTCCCTCCCTCTGCTGCTGCTGCCCTCCCACCCACTCTCTTAATTAAAAGATACTGAGGTCTAACAGAAACCAGGTTCCAGATTACAACTGGACTGTGATGTTTGAAAAATAAGTGTATGGGTAGGTTTGGGAAAACAAGCCATTGGCAATTGTTGTAGTTTTTATTTAGAGTCTTTAAATTGTTTCAAAATAGATCACAAGGAGGGTTGTTTCCATTTACAATAGAGAGGAGAAAAGCACAAGGAAATGCATTCTTCTCTTCTGAATGAGCACAGGGACCAGGGATCTCTCTAGGAACACAACTAATTTTAAAAAGTTTTTTTTCAAAGCAACACAGCAAATGGAAAAACACTGTTTGACCAGAATTATCCCAGTTCAAAGAACCAACGGAGCCTGTTTTGACTGGGAGCACACAGGGGCTGCCAGACATCAAGGCAGCAACGAGCAGCCAAGCTGCCTCCCCACTCAGGTTCTCCCAAATACCTTTTCCATGAACTAATCAAATGGGCATTTATCAGCTGAAAGAAGAATACACAAACTCAAGGGGGGTTATGGAGGAGGTTTTCCCTTCATAAAGAGTCCCAAAACTTTTAGTCCAGAAGGTCTTAGATTATCACACCACAGCCAGACTAGTACAAAGCATCCTTGGTGTCTAGACCAAATGAAAAGATTAGCAGGTCTGCTCCAGTGCTGATTACACCAGGCTCATACTATTTTTTCAGGAGATGCTTTCATAATTAAGTATCAAGTAACAGGAGGCACTTTAACATTTATGTCACCCTCACCTACAAAAATAATAATAAAAAGGTTTTTGCACTGAGAACTCCAAAGCCTCAGCAATCGTGCTAGGGCTGTAAGAACAAGGACAGGCAGGACAAGGGGAAATGGATTAAAGCTAAAGGAAGGAAGGTTTAAATTGGATATTAGGGGGAAGTTCTTTACAGAGAGAGTGGTGAGGGGCTGGAACAGGCTGCCCAGAGAGGGGGTGGGTGCCCTGTCCCTGGGGGTGTTCAAGGCCAGGTTGGATGGGGCCCTGGGCAACCTTGTGTAGCTCCAGGCATGGAGGTTGGTGACCCTGCCTGTGGCAGGGGGGTTGGAGCTCTATGATCCTTGGGGTCCCTTCCAACCCAGACCAGTCTATGATTCTATGTAAGAGCAACTTGTCAAGCTGTTAAGAGAAATCTAGATTTTAGTGAAGAGAGTCCCTTGGGAATGCTGTGTATCAGTAAAGCAGAACAGCAATCACATTATGCATCTAACTCATATGGACAAAGTGGAATGAGTAATAAAACCCAACAAAACCCAACTTTCACTCTGATTAGCGATCACAGATTAATAGGCTTCAATTGGATTTAAAATTAGGTGGCACCATCAGTCATAGAATAGTTAGGGCTGGAAGGGACTTTAAAGATCATCAAGTTCCAACTCCCTGCCATGGGCAGGGACACCTCTCACTAGGCCAGGCTGCTCAAGGCCCCGTCCAACCTGGCCCTGAACACTTCTATCACTTAGGTCTCTCCAAGTGGCAGCCGCTCAGCCTGCTAGGGAGGCATCAAAGTGACCTTCAGAGAAAGATTTCTACTCTGACAGGGTCTCCTTGAACATCACAGCAGTGTTGATGTGGAAGAACTGCAAACCCAAACACGACCCTGAACAAGACAAGAAAGGGCCTCAAGGGCAGGTTCTCCAATCGCCCCATCTTCTCTGTGAAGTTAACAGACTTGGTCCAGACAAGGTCTATCAAGTCCTTGGGATGAACAGAGGAGACAAGATTTTAGCTGGCTGGAATAGTTAATGTTCTGCATAATGGAGATAGATCACATTTGAAATTCAGACAAGGCTATTCACCAGAAAATAAAACCAACAAAGGAATTCCAGGGGGAATGACTATGGGAGAAATAAACAGACAAATAACCTACATCTCACACTTCCCTGGTAATTTCATCAAAATACAAGACAACAGGCCAGGCTTTTATAGGGACTTTTCTAGGAACTTTTCTTTGTTTTAAACAGCTGGGTGAAAACCTTGAGCAAGTTACTCAACTCTCCTGCTGAACAAAGTTCTCCCTTGCTAAATAAAGCTGGAGGGGCTGTGCTGATACCCAGGCACCCACGTCATGTGAAAGGGATTGCTGTTTCATAAATCTCTAAAAAGTTTACGATAGCTGGAAACCTTCATCTAATTCCAGCTTAAACTTACACATAGCTAATTTATGCCCATTTGTTCTTTTGCCAACACTGCTCTACAGCCTCAGCAGGTCCTTTTCCTCCCTGGTACTTACCCCTTGATATATTTATAGAGCAATCATATCCACATCAGCTTTTGTCCTGCCAGGCGATGCAAGCCAAGCTCTTTCAGCCACCTCTTATACCTCCGGCTCCTCAATCCCTCCCACATCCCAGCAAGGATTTCAGCACCTGTTCCCATTTGAATTAATTTTTCTTACATATGGGAGACCAGATCTGTGCAGAGTTTTCCAGATGACTAGCTGTTAGTGGCATTAATAGCTCCCTACCTCCACGGAAATGCCTTGCTTGAGAGTGTCTTTGCCTTCTGCACACTACTGCACAGTCATGCTCTAAGAGAAGTAGATACTTGTTTTTCTCTTTCAGTTCTTTCTGCCTGAGAAGCCTTCAGGCTTGATCCAAGAGTAGATAATATTCTGAACTAGAAAGCAAGCACAAAACCGGTCTCTTAACTGAGGTCAGGTTGATCCAAGAGGTTAAAACCTGGCTGGATGGCTGGGCCCAAAGGGTGGTGGTTAATGGAATGAAGTCCAGCTGGAGACCAGTCACGAGTGACATCCCCCAGGGCTCAGCCCTGGCTCCAGTTTTGTTCAACATCTTCATAGAATCATAGAATCATAGACTGGTCTGGGTTGGAAGGGACCCCATGGATCATAGAGCTCCAACCCCCCTGCCACAGGCAGGGCCACCAACCTCCAGGTCTGGAGCTACACAAGGTTGCCCAGGGCCCCATCCAACCTGGCCTTGAACCCCCCCAGGGATGGGGCACCCACCCCCTCTCTGGGCAGCCTGTTCCAGCCCCTCACCACTCTCTCTGTAAAAAACTTCCCCCTAATATCTAATCTAACCCTTCCCTCCTTTAGTTTTAATCCATCCCCCTTGTCCTGTCATTATCTGCCCTTTTAACAAGTTGAATCCCCTCCTGCTTATAAGCTCCCTTCAGGGACTGGCAGGCTGCAATGAGGTCCCCCCCCAGCCTTCTCTTCTCCAGGCTGAACCAGCCCAGCTCCCTCAGCCTCTCTTTGTAGGGCAGCTGCTCCAGCCCTCTGATCACCCTTGTGGCTCCTCTGAACCCTCTCCAACAGCTCCACATCTTTCTTGTATTGGGGCCCCAGCTCTGGACACAGGACTCCAGCTGGGGCCTCCCCAGGGCAGAGTAGAGAGGGACAATCCCCTCCCTGTCCCTGCTGCCACCCCTCTGCTGATGGAGACTAGGATCCCATTGGCCTTGCGAACTGCAAGAGCCACTGCTGGCTCATGTTAAGTCTCTCGTCCACCAATGACCTCGCTGTAGGAATTCAATGTTCCCTCAGTAAGTTTGCAGATGACACTAAACTAGGAGGAAGTGTTGATCTGCCTGAGGGTAGGGAGGCTCTTCAGAGGGATCTGAACAGACTGGACCCATGGGCTGAGACCAGTGGGCTGAGGTTTAAGAACACCAAGTGCAGAGACCTGCATGTGGGACATAACGGAGTGGTATTAGTAAAGAAAAGAGCAGCTACTAATGGCATACTGAGTCAAGGCAAAATATGAAGGCACTGCCAGGAACATGAAGTGTCCATTACTGAGCAGTCTTTGGAGAAAATGCAAAGGGTGTGAAATTTACTGAAAAGGAGAAGAAAAGCTCAATTTGGGAAGACAGAAATTCACTGGGCAGTCTGCAAGGTCTGCTGTAAAACCAGCACGGATGGGGTTTCTAACAGTGCTGGTTAGAATTACTCCAGGTTGCCCCCATCATAAAAATTAAATTGTGAATCTTCGGTATTTTTCAGCAGTTTTTATAAATTATACAAATTGACAATCAATCCTCAAGAAGGAAATATGTAAAACTGGAAAAAAACCACCTCTCTCATCTAAGGGCATTCCCAGCAGAGGAAACCAATCCTTGCAGACTTGTCTCAGGGCATATGAGATCTGAGTATTAATTAATATACAATCAAGCTTATCAAAGACAAACTATATCCTACCAACCAATACCACAACAGGAATTTCACATCTCCTAGCAAAGCACATCGCTTCCACTGCTCAGTTTTCAACACACCCAGACCCAAATATTTCTAATTAAAGATACAATAGCATAAGATGAATAGTTATATTAAATAAAATCACTTCTGGATGTTTTAAGTCCTAAGTGCTAATATTTTCTTTAAAATTAGTTGAAGTCATTGAAGAAACCCATGCTGGGTGGGAACAGCCAGCAAGGATGTCTGGTGTTACCCAAATTTTTGCTGGCACATGAGTGTACCAGCACCTGAGGATGAGCCCTGCTGAGGATCTGAGCCAGGAAAACCCTCTCAGCTCACAGAGCTAGGCAGGAGGACTTCTAAATGGCATGCTAAGCACAGAACACATGCTAAAATATCTTTTCTATTATGATCAGAGCAAAAACGTATCCTGTGTGATACCCATGCAGTGCTCAAGTGCTTCAGCTGTACCAGCTGGTTCAGCCAAATCTCAGCTTGGATGCTGAGATTTGCTGGCAAATTAATAGGTGGGACTAAGGAAAGGCGACAGCAGCTCTGCATGGCACTTTCTGTACCTGGCCTGACCCAGACACATGTAAGGTGCCTTTCTAGCAGCAAGGTAAAATTTCTCAGGCCAGCAGCAATACTGAGAAAGAAGCTTAAGAAGAAATATCAATGCAGAAAGTTTTACCCAAGGTAAGGAAATGGCTGATCCCAGCACCTCTCACTACCACAAAATGCACATTTCACAGTCACACCATCACACTGCCCCAGGAGGGTGCCTTTGTGAAAAGCCTGTTTTACTTTAAAATACACTTTGGCTTCAGGTTCTCTGTCTCAATAACACTTTTGCCAGAATTATGGTTACAAAAAGTTATCCAGCTACACACCACTTGTCTCTATGGCTCATCTTGTCCCCAGTATTTGTAAGCAAACCAGACACATTCATTCCCAGCTATTAATTTAAATGCCTGTAGGAAAGAAAATCCTGGCAAGAAAACAACACTGGGCATCTGCTGTGGAAATAACTGCAGTAAAGTCCACATACCAATAGGTATTGCCAACAGGATAACCCAAGTACAGCAACCAAAAGATGAGCCCCTCTATTTATGGTAAAAGGTTAAGAATTAATTTATGCTGAGGATAATGGATTGGTGGTTTGAGCATCAGCTTTGAAATAACTGGACTTGTTGCGAAGCCAGTGGTTGAATTCCAGTGGGGACAGTTTAAGCCCTTCATCCCAGTGAAGTACAGGAGCTGGGCTCCAGGAGGGTCACTGCCTGTGGGTCCTCTGAGTAGCTATTTAAAACCCCAGATTTGAGTGTTAGGGGACCACACAATGATTTCCTCTAAATCCAGGCTGTACTGTGCAGCACATAAGCCTCTGTCCCTTGGGGTGAAGTGACAGTATCAGTGTGTGAGGATGCTCAACAACATCATTCCTGTTAGCTGCGAGGCAGCATCTCATCCTAACAACATGACAACCATTCCACTGTGACTATTAGCAATGCTTTAAGGGAATTATTTTTATTCCTCACTATATGGAAGATTACCTGAGAGGTCATCATTATTCTTCTTATTATTAACAGCAATTAACATCAGACAGCCAGATAGAAACATTAGCCAAGTATTTGCCAACAGAAAGCCATGTGTTATTCCCCTTGTGTGGAAAACAAATTATAGAATTCTAAATGATTTGTGTCTTTACAACTGAATTGGGAAGCTTACACAAGAGTTATCATGCAAATAGTACATTGGGGATAGGTTTGGTAAACTCAAATTATTCTGAGCCTCTGACTCACTCTCAAACAAAATATTCTGTCTGAACTCACTCACAGGCAGACTTTACTATAAAGCAAGAAAAGCTTAAGAAACCACTCAGAAGAAAACACTAATAAAACTTTATAAAGAAAAATCACTTGTAAAACCATCATTATTAAGAATTATATTTGGATTCCAGGCTGAGAACTCAGCTGATGTAAGTCTATCCTAATGCCATTTAATTGAGTTATATAGATGTAAACCACAAAAGAATCTGCTCCTGAGCCTACCAGGAACCCAGTCTCTGCTCACAGGCTCTGGAAACGTTGGGCACTATAAATATATTAAAAATATGCAAGGATGAGCCACGTGCAGGGCTCTGGATGGTGCATTATGTACTCATAAACAACTTCAGAATGCACACACAATGCTGACAGCAAAGAATCATAGAATCATAGACTGGCATGGGTTGGAAGGGACCCCAAGGATCATAGAGCTCCAACTCCCCTGCCACAGGCAGGGCCATCAACCTTGGGATCTACACAAGGTTGCCCAGGGCCCCATCCAACCTGGCCTTGAACACTTCCAGGGACGGGGCATCCACTACTTCTCTGGGCAGCCTGTTCCAGCCCCTCACCACTCTTTCTGTAAAAAACTTCCCCCTAATATCCAATTTAAACCTTTCTTCCTTTAGTTTTAATCCATCCTCCTTGTCCTGCCAGTGTCTATCCTTTTAAAAAGCTGATTCCCCTCCTGCTTATAAGCTCCCTTCAGGGACTGGCAGGCTGCAATGAGGTCCCCCCACAGCCTTCTCTTCTCCAGGCTGAACCAGCCCAGCTCCCTCAGCCTCTCTTTATATTGTAGGAAACCAAACTTCCCCATTGTGAGTCACATTTCTAACCTCCCTCCCCATGCAGCCAAGATGAGAACTTTGGGAATGGTGGAAAAATCCAGCAATCCCCCAAACCTCTGTGAGAAGCAAGGCTGGGGGTGAAGGTACACCCCAAAACCCCGTGGTTCTCCAGCATCACCAGCACCAGGCCCATGAGGAGGCACCACGGATGTGTCCTGTGCTCCCAGATTGATGCCACACAGCAGCACCCACTTCACCTATAACTTCCTTGTGTGCTGCTTCCCAGCAATAGGTTACTGGGAAGATTTTTTAAAAAAACATTATAATCTCTTATAATGCTTCCAATAAATGACAGCTTAAACAATACTTTTCAGACAGAAGCAAAATATCTGACATTTTGTCTGCTTGAATTGCCAGCAAAAAAGCTGAATTTTGGAGTAGAGAAGAGTTACAAACCTAACAACTGAAGAGTAAGAAGAAAAAGTGTGTACCAAGGGATTTCTCTGCAGAAGAATGATATACTAGACAAAAATAAAAGGATATACCATATGTTGAGTAATAAAATTGGCAAACCTAGTAAGGTTCAAATACCACTATTATACACATCTGGGCAAAGGGGGGNNGGGGGGGTTGGGGGTGGTGGTGTTTAAAATCATTAAGCAATCTGAGAACCCCCAAACAAAGAAACTGTAAAATTCTGAACTGTAAAGCAAAGGAAACACACTTAATCCCTCAGGAGTTTAAGTATGTATTTCAACTGGGTTATACCATCCCTCATAAGGACGTGGAAGCACACAAAAACTGAGAGACACAATATAGCCACTGTGAGCCGGCCGGCAGAGAGCCAACTGGCTGCAGTACCCAACAGCCCTGGCACCTGTTGGGTTTATCATCAGCAAATGCATTACCTCCTTGGGGCACCCAGGGAAGAAAAACACTCGACAAAGTGCTGTTTTCCAGCAAAAGCACACGATTGTGTACCTCCAAGTATTTTAAATTGGGATGTCCAACTGCAAAGCAAGTCTCCCACAAAGCCCAAGTAGTCAGGGCTTTTGTGCACTGCAAAGCAATGTGCAGAAATAAGCAGCAAATAATATAATCCTGGCCTTATGAAGCTCTGTTTCATCTATAACCACACATGTAACCTCTTCCCTGGCCTCCCCTGAGGCTAATTTATTTATGAATGTTCCTATTAAAAATAGGACTACTCGCATAGTAGCTTACTTTCCAGGGTGAATAGGGGGGAGGTAGGATAAATGCAGTTTAATTAATAAATGTCTTGTGAAAAGACATCTCTTTTTATGGGTACACATAGTCTGGGGTCACCTCAGCAGGCTGAGACCACCGTGCTCTGCTGCATGGTCCTGGGCAGCCTCAGTAACAGACCCTTGCACACAGGCACAGCGTGCCAGGTACAGTGGGTAGTTTGAGGTGGGTTTTTTTTGGTTCTGTTTTTTTTTAAAATGCAATTAAAATTCCTGCAGCTGTGTCAGAAAATGACAAGGAATCTGGACAAAGGTAGCCAGCTACTAGTGCCTTGGACTGTAACATTAAAAATAATATCTATCCCTAATGATACAATAACACAAACTGCCTTTTTTTGTTTTGACAGAGTGGTTTGTAACACCAAGATTCTTGGCAACTTGGAAAGGTTTGGTTCCTTGTTCTTAAAAGGGAGGAGACAGTTTTGCTCTCCCAGGGTAGCTAATGTAAATGGGAACAGGAGGCGGGGGAAAGCTTAGGTCTCACTTGAAACTGTACTTTGAGAAAGGGGGGTTTAGGGGAATTGGGGGCAGAGAGAGGAAAAGAGGGAGTGTGGCTGACCGATGAGACTGGGGTAACTTTCCAGAAGATAAGGGATAGCATGCAATAAATAAAAAAGGCAAAATGAGAGAGCACAATGCAAGGGACACACCAAGAATGCTTAGAACAATAGTAGGGCACGAGGGAAAGGAGGCAGAACAGAGATGCCTTTGAATGCCAAAGGCACAGAAGGGAAAATCTCTGCCATGCTTTTCATCCCTACAGTGACTTCTGTTCAGGGCTTCTGGAAAAGCACGTGGTGGATTTGGAAAAGCCTCCAGCCATGGAGAAAGACCATGATGGAAGATCTTCATTTAGGGGATGACCTGGCAAGATCCTGACAGCTTTCAGCAGCTGTACTCGGACTCCCAACTGCCCGCCCGCTGCTCCGCCGACGGCTGCGATCGCCCTCGCTCCCCTGCCTGTCATTCTCGGCCCATATCAAATGAAAGAGAGATGGGGCAACCTTGGCAGCCTGTGTGATAGACGGGAAGGAGTGGGACCACAGGAGGAGCTGCTGAAAGCTCTGAAATTGCTGATGTGTCCCACAGCATGAAGGACACTTGCCATGCATAATGGATAGGATGCTGAGTATTTTTCCCAGTATCCCAGTTGTACCACTTGCTGCCTGCTTCTCAAAAAAAAAGGGAAAAAAAATTTAAAATATTTAAAAAATCCCTGTGAAACTCTGTGCCCTGGTATCAGAACAGCTTCTGTGCTTGGGAAGAGTTATTTGTACATTGCCACCTTCCAGAAGGATGCAAAGCTAACAGGGAAAGGTGGTTACATTTCCAGTGGTACCCGCCCTGAGCTGGGGGATGTGGCCACTGGTGTGGCTGACATGAAACAGGCTGGGTCCTGGGCTAAAGGTTGATCTTTTTATGCTTGAAAATAAGGCATACGTACTTTCATTTAACACCATGTTTAAGAATTAAACTACAAAGATCTCCTAAACCAACCAACAGAATTACCAGCAGCAGCAAACCATTTACTGCTTGGAAACCAAGAGCCAAACCAACTTGAAAAACCCACGAGTTTCCCTAACCACCAGGCACTGCCTGAGCTACAGACTTCACTGCTCAATCTTACCAACATCACCACAGCAAGGCAAAGCTTTTCTGGAACCAAACTAAACTGAATTCAGCTTTTTCAAGGGTGGGGCTTGTATTTCCAGGCTTCACTACCCTACAGCCTCATGTGAGCCCCAGCAGCCCCTTCCCAAAATAAAGCAGATCGAGATCTGAAGAATTCAGGCACTGGTTTTCACATCCAAGATTCCAGATATTGGATTCAAACAGTATTTCAAATTTCACCAGGAACTGGCAAAGCTGCTTTCTCACACACATAGTCTGATTATACACTGTTGTATATCAGGTTATATGCTCTTGTGTGATGAAGACAGTAAAAAGGAACAGGGGAAAGATGCAGTGCAATTTTACAAAGTCCAGTTGAACACCACAGTAGTTTGGACAAGGAGCAGAAACTGCAAAAAAATTGATTTTCTTCAGTTTCCACAAGTGTGGAAACCAGGATTTTTTTAAAACCAAATTAAGCCCACAAATGTAATTAAATCCATAAATGCTACGAGGAAATTGAGTCCGTACCACATACTACCACTTAAATTTATAAGCAGTGGCAAAAAACAAAATCCACAGGAAAAAACACATTAAATTCTACATATCACTGTAACAAACTGAGGAAGGGAATCCTTTAAGAAGTTATGCTTTTTATGTCATCCACTTACCAAAAACTAGTATTTTAGCACTCCAGGATTTCAAATACACATCAATTTAAAAAGACTGCAAGAGGGAGGCTTTGCTGGGCTTGGGAGGAAGGAGAGCTGCTCGTGGAGCTCCAGGAGAATGGAACATATTTTTAGAGTGTTAATAAAAATAAATGAGGATTATGTGTGCTGACGCTCACAAGTTTGAAGATGTAACTGAAAATGAATAGTAAACCAGTATCAGACAAATCTATCAGATTCTTGTTGCTAATAACAATGTTTCTTGATGATGCAGAAGGGAAAAATGGAGTGAATTTGCAATTCCTTTTTGGGAAAGCTCATTCCTTTAGGAAAATTTATAATATGATGCAGAATTTCTTTCCTTTTCAGTGACAAAAAAACCACCCTGGATGTGGAAATGAAGTGCTACACTCCTGTGCATGCCAAGTGAGCTCAGTTTAAGGATAATGTTTTTTTGTGTTCAGTCATTTAAATTATATTTAAAGATATCTTCAGGAAAGTCATTGATTGTTCAGCTGAAGCACTTATTTTCCTAAAATGCTTCATCTAAGATGTTCAAATCTGCATAATTTTATTGATCTCTAGAGGTTTTTCCAGAGATTACACATCATTCCCAGAGGTAATCTCAAAGTTAAACATCAAAGTTTATATTACTTTTCTTCATATTTTCCCCATTTTTTCCCCCCCTTCCTCATTTTGAAAGACTATAAAATGCAAAGATCACACGATCTTAAGCAACATGAATCTGCAGAGGATTGCTAAAATAGTTGCTGCTTGTGTCCAGAAGCTCAGTAAGGTAAAGGCATTCCACTGCTGTAAATATTTCTACCATGTTACCTGCAGAGATAAAAGCACTATTATTTGATTGAAATGCTGAAGATTGCTTAATGCAAAGCTTTCTAACTATATCATTAAAGACAATAATAAAATACATTCTTGTCCTCATCACATCCCAAATTTCCAACTGCACTGAAGAAAGCCTCATAAATTTCCAGTATCACATGTGATATACTAATTAAAAAAAATCTCATATCTAAGGACAATTTCTGGTTTTTTTTTTTTAAATTCCATTAAGTTTTTTTAAGGCAACTGCAGACAGTTTTCCTTTTACAAAAGTGCAAGGCACAGGAAACAAAGATTTCTGGATAAAAAGGGAGCACGGTCTCTAAACCAAATCCCTCCCCAGCACTCCCCCCCTGAACAAGAAGCATGTAAAAACCAAAAGAGAATCTGATCAGTCAAGAAACCATAGTTGCTGAGCACATTGCAAGAGCACGTAAGAACAAACAAACGTTTATCTGATGGCTTCAGGAAAAGGAAAGTGGAGGAGGAGGAGGAAATAATGTTAGTTCCCCTGCAAGCACCATTCGCAACTGGAGTAGGAACGACCATGAAAGGAAATACTGCAGCTCCACCAGCCCCCCAAAGGATTATAAATCTTTTGGCTCTTGGGAGCAGGTAGGGGAAAAAAAAAAAAGGAGGAAAAAAAAAGGTCTTTCAATCATTAAATAATAAAGAACAGTGCTGAAACCTTCCTGGTGATAGCATGTGCTATCAGGTGTTGGCCAGACAGACAGAAAGTGATTTACAGCAACAGCTTTGGTGGGAAAGGAGATTTCTCTTTGTAAATACAAAAAGAGATGGATCTAATTTAAGCCTCTTAAAAATCAACATGTAGATTTGGATAAATTTTCTAATCTTGCAATGAATTTTATCATTTTGGAGTTCTTGGCCAGGAATTTTTCCTTTGTAGGAACTGCAATAATTTGAAAACTTGGTTTCAAACTAAAAAAGCAATTAGGTTAAACACAGAACACACCCCCCCCCCAAAAAAAAATAAAACCTGATCACTACAATAAAACTTCATCTGAAAAACCACAGCAGCTTCAACATTAAGCAGTTCTTTCTTTTAGTCAATGGAGAAAAAGCCACAGACTGCCAATGGAGCAATGTGGAAAAGAAAAGATCAGAGACCCATAGGATGGTTTGGGTTGGAAGGAACCTCAAAAATATCAATGATATATGATCTTTTACAAAAGAATTC
The DNA here is from genome assembly GCA_013400835.1 of Zapornia atra. NCBI lineage: Eukaryota > Metazoa > Chordata > Aves > Gruiformes > Rallidae > Zapornia > Zapornia atra. The sequence goes on along the minus strand of VZTU01029274.1, from coordinate 174,792 downwards.
AAAGCTAACGGGAGTCAATTAAAATATCACTTCAAAAGTAAATTAAAGATTGCTCTAGAATCCTCTTTTACTGGGATTTATGCCCTATAACACTAATATAAAAAATAGAAAACAAACCCCTTCCAAATCATACTCCACACAGCACAGCAATCCCCTGCACAGGCTCCTTCCATTAAATCAAACCATCCAGGTAGAATAAGTTATTTCTAACCCAGCAGAACATGTGAAATGTTAAGTGGCAGATGTTAACAGGAACAGAAGATTTTCACATATTTTTTAAGAAATGCTGCAAGTTGCTGACAGAGAAGATACAGAACAAAATTATCCCGTTAGCTAATTGAATTCCCAGAGCTCTTCTTGAACAGAAAGGGTTTGGTTCCACGAAGGAAATGTTTCATACATGCATACACTTTAATGCACTGGTAATGAATTATAACTTAGAGCAAATTATTTACAATCCTAATTAAATTATACTGCAATATAGGATTTCAGATATTGATTTAACTCATCTAGAGCTACATGACGGACGATTCAATTGCAGGCAGCAAATCCCCCAGCCTGGATCTCAAGAGGCTTTGTAAGCTGTAAGGACCCAAGTCTTAAAAATGAAACTTTCCTTCCAGTTTTTATTAGCTCTTTAGAAGACACAGTTTTGATCATTCTTTGCCCCCCTGTAAAATGATTTTGTTTGGGATCTGTTAATTTTTGGGGGTCGAATTGCATTGCTTTTTCAAGACACACTAACACAAATTCAAGTTACATATTTTTAAGACATCCCTGATGTAGGCAAACATGTTTGTGCACCCTCACATCCAGGCTTTCTTCCTGGAATTTAAGCCATGCCTGGATAGAAAAGGGAAAAGTAGAAAAACAGACAAAGGGAAAAGCACTGCTGCAGTTAAGCCACGGGTTGGGTATTTCCCCCCCCCCCCTTAAGATACAGAAACTATAATTTTAAAGGTTTCTGTTAGTGAAAACTAACTGTAATAATTTTACACTAGCCAGAAGGAGCTTAAGCCATTTTTTTCATTATCTACCTTCTCATACAAGTTGGGGGTATCAAGCCTGAGAAAATAACTTTGGCCTTTCTAGGTGTTGATAAAATGTCAGAACAAGCTATGGGCACTAAAACCTCACTTGGAACTGTGTTAAGATGGTGTAAAACCCACAATGCCTCCTCAGCTACCCCTCACCAGTACAACTACTGCACCCATTGGCCTGTTTAATCACGGGGCTCGTTTGTGGCCATCAAATGAAAGCAGCCAAGGATGTAACGGATCGACTGCCATCGGCATCCCAACATATACACTCTATATGTCATGGCCAACATCACTTGTGTTAAGAGGATTTTTCCCCCCTAGTATGCATTTAGGAAATCTCACCTGTAAGAGAGTGAGTGTATAACACACATTTCATTTCTAGATAAAAACCACCATGAGTGGAAGGAATTTAAAGACACAAAACACGCCGAGGCTGGATCCTGGGAGCGCTCATGTATGAGTGACCAGAGCTGTTAGCTGTAGGCAGCAGGATCACCCTCTGCTGTTAGCTGGCTGACAAGTACACAGCATTTAAAAGACCAAGTCTTAAAACACTACGTATTGTACAGGAAAAATATAACTTTTTCCACATATGAAATTGCTGTGTTTCCATAAAATCTGGTAAGATTTACTTCACTTTTAAATAAAGCTTACTTGCAAAATGTTAATGCAGCCTCTCTCTGTATCAATTAGCACTATTACAGAGGGGGTGACCTCTCCCCTTTGCAGGCAATGATTAAGGGCTAGAATTATATTGATTTTCCTGTTAGCTTGATTTCCTTCAGCCATCTCAGCGGCTAGAAAACACTCTCTGCTACTCACCCAGCTTACTGCAGAAGGAACTTCACCTTGTCCTGGAAAACCAGCTGTTTACACAATGCAAAGCTGTGCTGCCCTCAATCCCCCACAGAAATTCACCAGTTAATTTATTCCCTTCATCTAGCAACAATATCATTCATAAAAGCGGGTGCCACTGCTGCTGCCAGCAGTGCCCAGATGTGCAGGTCTGGGTTCTGCTGCCGATGGCAGGACCTTCACTGCCCTCCCACAGCCACACTTTGGAAAGGATTTTAAAGCTAAGTAGTGAATGCAAAAGCTTATTATTAAAACAGATGTAAAAAGCAGGGTTAAGTCATACTAATGGAGTAGGCATTTAATAAACAAAAGTTTAAGCTCCATCCCCAAAAGGAGACCAAACACTGGATAACACTATTAGACTCATTTTTTTTCCTAACACCTCCTGGACCTAGTTGAGATCAATTCTTCTATCAGATAGGAAGCCACATCCATCATTGGGCTTCCAAATACCTGAAGACAAAGGACAAAAACCAGCAAAGAAACCTGAAAAGCAACCAGTGTGTTTTTATGCAGCAAAGGGCACCAGAGTGAGAAGGGTACTTGCCAGCCAAAGGAAGCTGTGTCACTACTTTTAGTAGCTAGTGTTTTTATTTTTTTAAAAAAGTTTTATTCCCAAAGAAATGCAAGAGAAAGCAAAGAAAGAAAAAGCAAAGCAAGCAAGAGAGAAACGCTATGAAAAGCAGTGTCAGACTAATCAAAGTTTGCAGCAAAAATTGAGAAAGCTAACAATAGAGACAAAGCTTTGCCTTAACTTAATCCACATTCATTAAAAAAAAATAAATTAATAACTTTGTGCATTACAAAATGCACTTACTGAGCCTCCACTCCCAGGGACATATTTCTCCTCCTCTGTCAAGCTTCATTTTTCCTACTGTATCTAGATCCCCACTAAGCCAAATATTTTTTTGAAAGTTCTCTCTCACTTGCCTCCATAAATACATGGCTATCTGAAAAGATCCCTAATGTTCTTACGAGGGCAAAGATGCTGAATAAACACCAGCTTGGTTTTTATTTATATTAATGTTTTAAATAGCTTTTAAAACATTCTAGGGGAGATGATTTTTATTTATAGCTTAGATTTTTGTGTGTCACATTTTTAAACAAAGGGGGAGAAGGGAGAGAAGCTCTGCTGGGAGCGTTAGATGTCACGCAGACATCAGAAAGGTGGATGATTTCAGAAATAGAGAGACCAAATTAAAAAAAATAACCTTATATTTTGCTTAAGTTACCAACTTTTCCTCTCCCTACTCTATTAAAGCTGAAATCCTGTGTTGTGGCACAGGTTTTTCAGAGTAACACACACCACTGTTGAGAAATCTTCCCGAAACCTTCGCAGCATCGCGGCAGCTCGGAGAATAAGGAATTAGAAAATGTGACATTTGACAGGCAGGGGATAACAAGGTGTAAAAACTGCAAAGTTCCTGTAGGTAGAAAGCAAGCAAAGCAATGTAGTGGAAGAAAAAATTCCTGACAGCTCTGACACACGGGACCTATTTTTCTCCTCGATGCACATGTAGTTCTCCTACGAGTATAATGAGAGTTGCACGCATATGGTGAGGAGGAAAGGTTACTCCACATAGCAAACTGCCCAGCCATCCCCCTTTAAAAATATTATGTCAAAGAATGTATAAAGATGTTTTTGGTAACTTTTTGAGGTAACTAGACTGTTTGGTAAAGGCTTTAGGTCACTTCAAAGTAGAAATAGGAAAAGGCAAATGTTTATAACATCTCAGTGCATGTCTAATGCCTAAAATCAATCACTTGTCTACTCAAAAGATAACTCCTGAGATTCCAGTCCCCAAAGTAACAGCCACATCAATCCAACAGAAAGCAAGGATAAGAGGATTGATTGCAAAAACTGAGATTTCAGCGATTAAAAAATATTGTTGAGTAGCTGAATTATTCAAATGCCTTCATTAAGTGTCAGCCATGCATCACGCCAGGAATGGAGATAATAAACCCCCTTGTTACTACAGACCAGTAACAGGAGCTTCCAAGGAGAGTAAATGAAGCACAATAGTAGATTAGCTGCAATTAAAATCTTCATACCTCCAGCTGCACAGGGGCTCAAGCCTCGACATGCGTTGCCCTAGCCATGAAGAACATGTTTTGGCTGACAAACCAGTGCTGCAGTTCAAATCATTTCTGGTTTGTCCAGGTAGCAGTGACAGTGTTAAACTTAGAAGTTACAAGATGGTAGTGGCTGGTGAGTATGCTTCTCCAGAGCCTAGACACCCCTTTTTTCTCTGGAACGATAAAAAAGCCCCTCTTTTCCTTTGTGCAGGTCCTGCAGTACAACACAGTTCACATACTGGGAATGCAGAACAACTCCAGCCACCAAACTGTCACCAAGAACAGACTTTCCACTGCTTGAGTTGCAGGCTGTTATTTTCAGTGCTGCTTTCCAGAGCATTGCATTTGTTGGTTTTTTACACCCACCCCTAAGTACAGCACTAAGGTGTTCCACAAGACCAGCCAGATCTCCTCCTGGGTGCAGCAGTATCCCTTTTCTGGTGGTGGAACCATCCAAAGGAACAGCTGGCTCCCCACAGAGCCCCCCCTGCACTCTGAAACTGTGTTTGGGAAAGGAACCAGCTTTTCATCCGCACTGCTGGAGAGTCCCAACACCCTCCTTCGACACCACCACCCCCTCAGAAACCTTCAGCTCACATTTCCCTACACACACAACGGTCTGGGATGAGGCAGGACAAAGAAGATGCTCTCCAACCCACCTGAAACCCAGCAGGATTTTCAGCCCCAATTTTCAATGAGTATTTAAAAAGACTGGTCCAGGTACCAAAGACAAACCTCAAACCTCCAGCCAACAAGCTAGAAACTCAGCTCAGAAGCAGTTCTGTTTAACTGATCTCAGGACACCTGCCTGATCCAGGATCTGCCATGGTCTACCTACCACAGGAGACCTGTTCAAAGCAGGATAGCTGACATTAATCTTCATCCTTACAAACCTTTGGCATGAGACCACAGAGGAGGCTGCACCTCCCAGCCAACGGCTGCAGAAGAACAAAGCTGTTCCCCAAATGTGTGTTTACATGGAACCTAGCTGAGGCTGATTGAATACAATTGCTGGTTATTCTGATGATGTCAAAGCCTGAAGCCTTCACAGAGCTAAGTTATAGAACACATCTTTTACATTAATTAAAAATGTAACAATGTCACCCTCTTTAAAGCAGCACCTTCCATTCACACATTTTTAAAGCTAATGCTTTGGGACATCTGTCAGCTCAAATGAAATTTCATTCTTAACAGATACTCCTTGAGAAAAAAAAACCACAATCAACAAGGGAAAAAAACACCCTATGATGAGCAACACAGTCTAGCTAATTACCACCTTGCCAAGAACGTGTGAGCTTAGTTTGTAAAGTTCTTCCAAATTTGAAGCAAAATCATTCTTTAAATAATTATTAAAATGTGAACTAAATAAATACTACCTGCAGCATTCCCTACACACCCACTCTGCAGAGTTTTCCCATGAACAGCTTGATTTTCTCACTAGAAGTTATACCAAAGTAGACAAAGAGGTTTTTCACTGTCTGCAGCCCAGAGACATCAAGCCAAGGTTTGAAAGCAAGTGAAAAGACAGGGAAGAAGCAAAAATCCAGTAATAGCTCCTGAAAACTGCCAAGTTTTCTAGAGGATTAGCTTTAAAATTGTCCTTGGTCATCCTGGATTTCAGTGCTGAACTACTCTCATGAAACTCTGTTTTGCAATGTTTGAAATACAAATAAAGGTATTTCACATTCTTGCTTTGTAAGAAAGGTGGGTAGAGTCCCCACTGTCAGAACACATGAGAAGGTGGGACAGCTCCAAGCCCATCCCAGCAGAGCAGGGGCTGAGCAAAGCTCAGGGCTGGGTCCAGGAGCTGACCCCCAGCTCCTGCCCTCACCATTGCTGCCAACGTGACTGACTGCCCCAGAGCCCAACGAGCTCAAGTGTTTCTCAAAGGTGATTTATCTTCCTGGTCCCAACACTTAGAAGAGATAAGAAGGAAAGAGGATGAACTGCCCACAGCATCCTAGTCCTGCAGTGGGCAGGTGAAATTATTCCCCAATACATCTACTTGTTCATCCCCACCTAAAGGTCTCAGCTGAAGGCCTGGCTCATGCAGCACACGCATGGACTTGTAATGACACACACATAAGTATTTACAGATGCACACACTCTTCAACTTCAAATCACCTTTAAACCATTTTCATAATTCCTCCTCTCCCCACCTGTGATTAAACAACTGAATTCCTGGCTATCTATAAATTAAAACTCATCAGGAGTTAACAAACTCAACCAATATGAGAATAGGGCTTAGTAAGGATATAGACATGGTTGTCTTTTACTCCTACACCATGGCTACTGGAAAGCAATACAAACAGTACCAAGCTCTCATCCACAAAGCTGTACTATCCCCCAGTGAGCATCCAGCAGCAGCAAAGCCACACAATAAATATTTAGGTGCATCCTTCATGCATTACACTATTACCTCTCACAAAAGAAAATGAACTTTATAAGAGTCAGAGCACAGATGAAGGAGTTTTCCCTTCTGAAGTTAATAATTAGTGTTGTTAATTTGAAGCCATGCACTTCCTACTGTACACAGCAACCTATTATTTCAGGTTTTGCTGTTAAATCTGTCCCTCCCAGCAGACTTAAACACACACACACACAAAGATTGTTCAAATTAACCATTCAAAAAAATACTGAGTCAGTGCAGAAAGTCTGTCTAAATGGCTGGCTCTGAGGAAAAGTACAGACTACTACAGAATACATAATATCCTCTATAATAATGTAACAGTCAAAACTTATGTTACTGGGAAATGAGAAAATGTTCCCATATGTGAAGATGAGCACTTCTAGAAATTAAAAATAGAAAAATAAAGCCCTGCAAGCAATATACACCCCCATGGTCTAAATATAGCTTCAAGAGAGTCAGGTGGTAACCCTGTTACCTTGAATTCAAAGTTGACACCAGCCAACAGCAAAGATAATTCTCCACAGAAGCATTCCCTTATCTGCAGCCCCAGGGAGGGCAGAGCAGGGCTGCAATCACCCACTCCATCCCTCCTGACCCAGCTGCAATGCTGGGAGGTGTGGGATGCAGGCATCAGCCCCCGCAAGCCAACAGGCTTCAGGATCACAACTCAGCCAGCTTGGGATTCTCATCCTCTGGTGCTCACTCAGAGATTTAAATCAAAATGGTGATTGCAAAGCACCCACCAGCACCACTGGTTTGCACAAACGCCCTTCAGCGTTGCTGAGGACAGTGTGGGCACTGCTGGGCTCGCAGCCATCAGGCACCCATGGTAGCAGGAACAGCAGGAGAAAGGGGAAGCTCTTCTGTTTGGTACAACTCTGTTTTAATAATAAACTCTATCTACTTGAAAAAAAAAAAAAGCACTTTTAAAATGAGTTTGCTAAGAAAAGGTATGTAATACTGATATAAATTTATTCAGGTGGGTTTTCTGAATATGTGTTCTGTCCTGTGTGCTGAGCTCTTCTGCTCAGGTACCAACTCCTACTGCTCTTAGCTGGAACAATAGTCAGGCTGCTTGTTCTGGCATCCACAGGGCTCCCAGCAGCACAGGGTGAAGTTTCAGCAGTAACAGCAGCTACCCCTGAAACAGCAACTGCTAACTTCAAAAAAGCAATCTAGAAACGAACCATTAGTTTTAAAAATCTACTAAAACAAAGACATTAAATACTCAGTAGACCATTTCTGGCAGCAGCAGAGCTGGGGGGGAGAGGAGCAGATGTTGGGGGTTTTTTGTTAATGCAGACATGGATCCCTTTGTCATAAATGCTGACTGACTTTCCCCACTTTGGATCCAGGGCAGTTCCCTGGGTTTGAAACAAGCCCCAACCCAGATCCAGACTGTGCAACACACACCCCCCCTCCCAGCTCCCTAAAAAAAGGTGCTAAAGCCCACTGCAGGGACAAACCTGCCCTGGGCTGGCAGCAGCTCCACTCCCCCCTGCCCCCCTCACACAGGGTGTGTATAACTAGACCTGCACTATAGAGAATGCAAGAAAAAACCCCAACCCAGCATCTTACAACATTTATTTAACCAAGATTTCCAAACTATTAAAAAAAAAAATCATCATTTCTCACTCCACAACCTCAATCGTGATCCTGAGTTATTCTGACAGAAGCCTTTTAAAGTTTTCCTTAGCAGAAAAAGGGGGGAAGCCAGGCATCTTCACATCCAGGAACTGCACAATCTGGGCTGTGGGCTTTTTTGTCTTTGTGGTTTGCTGCTGTAATTTTAAAACCACACACAGCGCCCGAGTCTCAGCCCACTGTTAGAAACAGGACTTTGGAATAAATGAAGAACACTCGTGGGATGGGGGACCCAAACTTTCATGTGGCTGCCTGGAGGCTGTTTTGGCACTGGAGAAAAAAAAAAATCCCCACACTCCACAGTAGTGTGTTGGTAGTAAAGTAATGCAGAGCTGGACTCACAGCCCCTGTCAGGCACTCGGTGACGTGGACAAAAAACATATGTAAAGTGAAATCAGGGTTCAGTGTCATTGTGGAGTGTAATGAGGGTTTTTCAGTGTGGACATAAATACATGCACAAACACCCACGTTACTGGGAAGGAAAAATGTCAGAGCTTTCCAGCAGGTCTTTCATTTGCACCTCTCTTGCTATTATTATTTACTGCATTAAAGAAAACTGTTTATTTTACAGGACCCTATATTCACTAAAATAAACGTCTCGTTATTCCAGGACTAAATGCAGAGCATATGCAGGAGCAGCAAAGCTGGGAGATAAAGCAGGACTGGTCAGGTTTGCAAAACCAGAAAGCACTGGGTGTTCACTAGGCATAAAAATACATACACCACAACATACTAATTTTGTAATTAAAAGGTCTAATACTGGCAATTACTACACAGTTTTTTCAAGTTTTCCATCTTTTTAGACAATTATTTAATTCATGTTTTAATTACATTACAGAGAAATTATTATTTTGTTACAGAGAGATTATTATTCCATAACAGATAAATAGCTTTAAGTCAGTTAGAAGTTATTTCAGGCATTACAAAGTAACTGAGAGTCCCTGCTAATACAGTTCCTTTCTTTTCCAAACTTTCCCTGTCCCCTAGTAATGTAACACAGACCTACACAATCACATGGAAAATGCAGCTACATGCTTCTCAACAGGAAACCAAAATTGGCTCCTCACCAAGCACATCAGTATTCAGTGATTTAAAAAAAAAAGGGAAAAAAAATATGAAATTAAGTTGACTGTCTCTGCACACTTTTGATTACTTCAATTACAAAATCAAAGACATTCCCATGTTAGCAGTGATGCCAATGGGTGGATGAATTAAATATGCTTTTGCTATATTAAGCCTTCTCTAGAGGTTCGCTGCCCTCCTGTTTTCTAACAGTGCATGACAATACTCATATTTAGCTCTGTAGGATAAACCCTACTGCTGTTAAAAGCAGCAGAAAAATCTACCATTGATTTCTGTCCCAGCAGACTTTGGGTAAAGAAAATGTAAATATTAAGAACTAACACACTACTCCACACAAAAGGAGGGAGCACAGCATTGCAGAAGGTATAAACAAATTTTAAACATAGTTTTCTGAGAACTTTTACATGATATAATCATGTAACTTTTTAATTCAAAATCCTATTTAGTAGTTTCTTTTTTTCATCCCACCCCAAATCACTCCAAAGAGCATCTGAAAGCTCAGACACACTGCTATTTCAAATACCTAAACCTCCATGCTAGATTTCACCTTTTCAGCCACATTAATTTGAAAATATGATCATATTTTTTATGATAATATTAATTTAAGGCAGTTAGAAGTTATTTCAGGCATTACAAAGTAACTGAGAGTCCCTGCTAATACAGTTCCTTTCTTTTCCAAACTTTCCCTGTCCCCTAGTAATGTAACACAGACCTACACAATCACATGGAAAATGCAGCTACATGCTTCTCAACAGGAAACCAAAATTGTTAAATAATATTCACATTTTATCATCAATTTTTTCAAATTAATCCTAAAATATTATCATATTTGTTGGCAGAATGCTGACCATGGCATGGAGGCAAGGATTCCTCCCTGGGATTACTAAGGAAAAACACGGATGCTAAGGGCATGTTGTTCAGGGTGCTGCACTCCCCCAACCCAACACAGATGGACGATTACAAGGCCAATTAAAGAAGCATTAACCTTTAACCAAAAAATATAACAGTAGTTTAAATTAGTCAAGAAAGTCAGAGCAGAATGTTATTTCAAACTCCTTTTCCTATGCAGACTTCTTTAAAGTGTTATCCATTCATTTTTGGTTTATGAGGGCAACGCTACCCATAAAACTAACATTTTTGAGGTTAACATATGGCTAACTTGGAGAAACAATGTTTTCACAAGTAAAAAAAAATAACCAAAACTCCAGATTACACCACGTATCTGCAATTACATTTTATACTCTCTGAAAGCAAAGGTGGCAACACGAGTTTAAACCAGGATTCACTTCTGGAGTAAGTTTATCAGTAAAAGGATGCTGATGTTTACACAGCATAGTTAGCACATATTTCTAACAGTCCTGATTTCAAAACCAACCCAGTCAAATACAGGGGTTATACTGAAGTCTAACAGAAGGCATTCAAAATGCCTTAGCATAGAGTAACACTTACGCCAGAGATGAAACATTAACATGCACCCAAGTTGCTTAAAATAACAACCAAAATGGTGAGAGATGCTCAAAATGCAGGGAACAGGCCCCCCTTTCCAGCCATGAATCCATAGAAGTGCCTCTCTCAAGCTGCAGCATCCCCTCACAGGGGTTTCTCTGACACCGAATTAGCATTTACTGTCCCGGAGAGGGCTCGGAATGGCGGCTGCGTGACGGCTTGGCTCCTGCTCGAGGTGTAACAAATAAGATTTGGAGAGCAGTGGGATAGACGGTGGCCCGGCCATCCGAGCCCCAGGCTCCCAGCCCCAGGCTCCCAGCCCACAGCCAGCCAGGCACACAGCCCCTGCCCGCCAGCCCCGGACCCCTAAAACAATCTATTAATTACGCATTCTCCGGGAGTTCGGAGCCTGTGCTTAATATGATTAGTGCTGCTGTCTCCCCGACTTAAGTGCTGACATGTGTTTTAAAAGCTGAAAGTGGAGCGGATATCTTCTGCTACCCAGAACATTAGATCTGAAGTCTTCTCAGAGGGCAGAGAATAAAGATGAAATCTTTTCACAAGCAGCACAAAAGAAATGCCAGGACTCCTGCACATACCCCCTACCAGTACAGCTCTGCCTCGTTCTCTGTGGCTTGCTGGGGTAACGGGCTTGGGTGGGATTTTTCTTTCCTACTACCAGCAATCTGAAATTACAATACAGGAAAATAGTTGGGTTTAGTTTTCTTTTAATCAGGAGTCTTATAGTTACAGGTCTCAGTCTGCCTAACTGTACCATCTAGTATAGTTCCTCTAGCTTCTCCAGTTCTCTTAAAAATAGTTTAATAACAATAATCAACGGTTGGGTTTTATACTGTATCAGCAGAAATAATAAGTCATTAATGACTTAAAATATTTACTTGAAGTAAAAAGTTGATGTACAAAATCTGCCCTGAAAAAGATTTTGACAGTGCTTTGGTATTTAATGGTATAGTTACTGCCATGGCTATTTTAAATATCTGTCAAAAGGAACACGTTATTTGTGTGCATTTGTTTGCAATCAATTACCAAAAAGAAATCTGAAGGCGAAGCTAAATGTTAATTAAGGTTAGCTTTTAAGAAAACAAATCCTAAAAATGTCTCAGAGGGAAATTTATCATTTCCAGAGCTGTGATCTGCAGAAACATAGGCCACTAGCAAAGCTGGTGAACTTGAAATTAAACTTCAAAGAGAAAGCTTGACATTCCAAAGTGTTTTAATACAATGAAAAGAAAAAGACAGCTTCAAAAGTTAGTTTTATTAATTGTAGACAGGATCCTTGAACAGATCCTTAGCCCAGCACGCTCTGGCCAGTGCTATCTTAAGAGATAAATCTGTGGCACTGAGCCCCTTGCTGACAAGATACACTGTACATACGCTGATTACAGCCTTGGGAGGACCACCCAGAAAGACAACCCTATGGAATAGCTCTCCTCCAGAAGTATCAGCGAATGGGGCACACATATCACTGAATATAGAGTCTGAAATATTAAGTACTTGCCAACAGTTTAAAGTAGAAACCCACATGCTGTAAGAAGACAAACTGAAAACACTTACTACTCGGTAGATGGTATCGGTGGTGTTTGATGCTCACGCTACTCCAGTTCACTGGCAAATCTGTTTCTGTCCCAGTTCAAGTGGCCTTTGTGAAACTAATGTGCCAGCACAAGAAAGGAATTTGCCATTTATATGCACAAAAATATTTTCATGCCTTGGATAGCAGCAGAGTTGCTTGCTAGTTGCTACACATTTTCAAATATTTTTACAGGAGCCACTGCAGGAAAACCCCACGGGGTGAGCACTTCCATCTCTCCATGATATTTATGCTCTGTTTTCACTGCATCTGTTTTAAAATCTCACAGAAGATTCAGTGTTGAAAGCTCTTGACCAGATGAGCACCCTATTCTCCCCACGTTCAAGCTTTGGCTATGTTTCTAACACAGGCTGATGGTGAAGTTTCTCTTCAGTCCCATAAACACGCTGCTACTCTCTGTGGCATCGCACACAACCCTGCACCCTCCCAACCCGACCTCTATCTAAGAGCAGACAAGACGAAATGCACCATCATGCACTCACACACTACCTGCAGCTGTTACTCCAGAGCAGAGAGATTAAAGTTTCAGCAAAAGGATCTTTTCTCCATCCTGCTGCTGGTTCCTGCAGGATGTTGATCCACAAAAGTGCCGAGTGCAGCCAATTGGAGAGCTGGGGAAAAGGAGCCCTAGATCCATATGGTTTGACTTAACATTAACTGATTAAAGGTATTTTGACTAGTCCTACACTTAAATTACATGCACCTGTTAAACACATTAGTAGCACCTACACCCTACTGCAAACACAAGGACACCAGCCTGTGGGTGTAAAACTCAAGAAGATTATGTTTCACATGTTTAGCACTGGAACAGAGTAGATTTATTTATCAATTTCACAGTTTCCTTGAAATAAACCATTTACATAAAAATAATTCCACCTAATATGCCATAAAAATAATGTTTAAATACACTAATTTATACCTTTTGATATAAATTGTACTATTAATTTTATGAGCTGTGCAAAAATAATTTATCAGCATCCAGTTTGTATTATGTATTTTCAGGTATTCCAGGGCAAAACCTTATGAATCAGGAGAGAAAAATGCTCCTGCCCTTCTAACAGCTTCAATTTCAGAAGTTATCCATAACAAGTAAAGCCAGTCTAGCTAACATTTATAAACTTTTTTGATCCATTCATTATTTTTGATCTGACAGCTGGCCACCAATGTAAATGCTTTTTTTCCTGCCTAGCAAAAGGGTGGTCCTTTGGTTCACACACCAACTTGACACTGGTTCTGCTTCAGTTTCCAGCCCATTTGGAGAAAGAAAAAACAAAAAAAGAGATGAAAAGGTATTCTGAGCATGGTAAACAATGTACTGGGGCACATCAGCACAGACGACAGGTAACTATGACATTTCTAAAATGCTCTTTGCTTCTTGGTTACTGCAGAACAGCAGAGATGGTTTGCTGGTATACTGAAAATATTTTATTGGAGCAAGTCATATAGTTTGGTGGGGAAAAAGAAAAGAGGGGCAAGATCTGAAACAGATGCAGCTGCAGAGCTTGTTGGGGCAGGGAAGGAGGTACTATCTCTTTTGAGCCTAAGGAGAAAAGTCAGCTCCCTGGCAAGAAAGACAAGGCAACCTCTGGAAGGTGGCTAAAGCATACATGCATTTCCTCCACCCAAATAATAAACATCCTGGAACAAGCTCTAACAACCAAGAAAGAGACTGCAGTGACTTTGGAGAAAATCTGATTTCAGAGGCAGAAGCTGTCCTTCTACTGAGACACATGGAGCAAGGCTTGAATGCCTCAGATGATGGGTTAACCTTGAAACTCAGAGCCTCCCCCTCTGTCCACACTGCAGCTGAATGTCTTCTGATATCATGAAAGCTGTTTAAAGATCAATATTCCCATGTGTCAACACCAACACTTCAGTAATTTGAGCAGCAAATCACAGAGCACTCCCATTAGGATAAGGCTGCTCCAAGTCACCTGTCTCTTCTGCAGCAGACTTGGGCTCACACCTCCCTGTTGTATCTGCTTAAGCTCAGCACAAACTGCACACGCTCAACGTAGGCAAATCAGACCTCTTATTGACTTACCTACATCAAGAACACATGGTATTTAAGTGTGCAGCTCATATCTTACTTTAACAGACTTCAAAACAGAGTAACTCTACCTCAGAAAGGTGGTTAAAGTACTTCACAACAAGATCTCAAGATCTTATTTCACCCAAGAACAGGATGTGCTCAGATGGACAGACCACTTGGCTTTCTTATCAAGCTGTTCAGACCTTTAAGAGTGGAGGCTGACAGTGAAGAATTGCAGAAGTACTTTAAAATACCAGGTGAGCAGCATCTCTCAAGTGAGAGGCAGAGGCCAGTATGTATGGATAAGTGTAAATGTTCTGTTACCCATGGAAAGAAAACCCCTCAGCTCCAAGTTATTTTCTCTCAGAAGGGCATCACAGGGTAGGAACAGAGAGGTCTGCAAAAGTCAGTCATTATCCAGAAATTATTTGAAAAAGAAAAGAAAAACACAAGCTAGAGGCACTGTACCAGACACAGTTGATTGCTGTGATTGATTACTGTCCCAAGAGGTCTTGTTTAATTTTAATTATGTTAAGGACTCGATTAATCAAATTTGCTAGTCTCAGTTCTCCTCACTAACAGAGTGGATGTATGTGCATACATGTGCCTGCTGAGGGAGGGATGCTGCCCTGCACATAGATTGCCATGAATAAATCCCTTCTATATCCCTTTCTATGCCATCAGGGGACACACTTTGGGTTTGCCTTCCTCAAGGAGAAGCTCACAAACCTAGCAAATAAAAGACAAGGAGCAATCATAGGTACAGAATAGCATCCATATAGGAAAACCAAGCTGGAACAGCTCTCTTCAGTCTGGAAGACTAGGAAAACAAGGGAGACTAAGAGACATCTATAAAATCATAAACAACATGGAAAATGAACAGGGATGAGATGAGATCCCCCTGCTAAAAGGGATAACTGGACAAATTAATGGAGGAAAGCTTTCACAGATACAAAGACACCAACACTGTTTCAAGGAGTCACTGACAAAACTTGCAGGAGAGTCTTCTGGACTGTGCTCAGCTGAACCATATTTACTACTATCAACTTTTGTTACTGATTTTCACCTACTAAAAGTAAATACCCTTTTCCTAATTCTACTCCAAGAAAGTGTGGTAAGCAGACACAAGCCCAGGCTCATGGGACAACAAAAAGTGAGAAGACAAAACTCCATAGTGCAAAAATAGGGAAGTTCTGGAGGCACTGACCATCCTTCTCCAGGAGTGCCCACTGTCCTTGCCACCATCCTGGCCCAGTCATGCTTCACAAAAGACAAGAAACAAATCCCATCTTCTGGGACCTCCAATGCCAGGCATTTTCCTCCCAGCTCTGCTGAGAGCCAAGAGGACCAGGGAGAGATAAACTAGGAGGTACCTCAAACAGCAGGGGCATCAGTGAATCCTGCTGTGAATCCTTGTGTCATACAGCCTTTTGGCCTGACCCAGAATGGTTAGTCCTACGTGTGGAAACCAAGAAAACCAAGCTTGCTTATGATTTAAAGCAAATGGGAAAGACATTTTTCAGTTGCTTGTAAAAGCATTTTCTGCTCAGTGCTGAACAAAAAAGCTGCTCTTCCCCACATTTTTCTTAAGGAACACTGAACAAGCCAGCCCCACCACTCCCCATGTCCCACCTGCAATGATGACAGATCCTCAGCTTCAGGGATGCTCTGCAGACCCTGAAGTTAATGCTAGTGACATCTCAAACCATAAAGTAGACTTATGGACATCTACAGGAGCACTCTGCTCGCTACCATCACAGCCCCTTCTGAACAGCTCAGCAGCCTGGGATCTGTGTGCCTGCCCTCACATGTAAAAACATTTTCATAAAGAAGTCAGAACCCATCACAATTAAGCTACTTTCAGCATTCAAGACCATAATCAAAAATCAAAGAGATGATTTACTCTGAAGATTTCAAGTGACATCTGCTGAAATAAAAATACAGTTTGGAAAAAGACCATAAAAAGATGACTATGTTATAACCAATAACTTTTACATCTGCCATTAATTTTCACTTGGTTTTATCTGCTCTCCTAGTCTGCATCCAATTTCACATTGACTTGTGTTTTATTACAATCCCAATGCGGATCCCATCAACTGAAAAGACTAATAATTGCCTATGAAATGCAGCAAATAGCAAGGATATCATTTCCCTTTACTTAGCAAAGCATAGGGCCTTTAAACAACTGGCAAGGAGGAGTATCAATAGTCTATAAACTGTCTTTTTCTAGAATGTAAAGGGGCTACAAAGATGTACACATAAATCAGAATCTCCCCCTCAAACCCTGGAAAGGGTTAATTAAGTTACACTTCTTGAACCAGTTAGTGAATGATGTTGAAATGGCACAGAAATGTTCTCTGGCACAGCATAGCCTAGACAAACTTCCCCCAGCGACCATAATTTAAGGCTACTTTTTAAAGAGCCTTTTAAAGCTCAGCGTTACAGAGAACTGCTCAGGCCTGTAACAGTATCTCTCTGGCCTTCCTCCCCTGAAAAGACACTGAGCTCAAACACAGGGATTGAACACCCAAGGGTCCTACCTGTCTTTAAGGAATTTTTAGAAAGTAGATGGCTACCTCAGGCTATTTAAGTACTTTGTAGTAAGGCATCAATGGCATGTACAGAGATATTCCTTTGATCATTACACCACTAGAAAAAAAAAATAAGAAAACCATCCCTAAATCTTCACCATGGAAATTTACACTTGGAACTCCACAGTGTAAGAAGCATCATACTACAAAATTACAAGCAGCATCCAATTTAGTCTGTGTTCTCCCTCCTGTGATAGCCTTTGATATCCCTGAGGATGAGAAATGAATACATTTTACTACAAAGATGATTTGTGAACAAAGCCCTTTTTAATTCTGGTTTTTCTATCCAAGAACAAGAAACCACAAGTTAAAAGGCCAATTATTAACCAAACCCAATGATAAATGAATGAAATGGAGATTTTTTTTCTCTTTTGTCATTTCCAGCAACACATTTCAACACCTTATTATTTTGTTTTTCAGTTCAGAATTCAAATTACAATTCATAGGAGGCAGAATTTAAAGTGTTTTCATTTATATTGCCTGTACCAAAGATAGAGCACTGTCTTCCTTTAGCTGTATCATGAAAAGCCTCAACAAAAAAAAAAAGGAGTTGGAGAAGTTTTATTTTAAGGGCTGCTCGTGAAGAGCAAGAGGATGTGAACATCTGTGAAAAACAAGTGCAGAAAGATGACTAAGATATGTAGATAAATCATTAGTTATATTAAGATATGAAACAGGCACCCAAAGAATGGCATAAAATGTAAATGAACTTTGGGATCTGGTCTCTTAATTTGACAGCTGTTTGACAACTGCAAAATGGAAAACTGACCTCAGACAACTGTGTATAAATGAGACTATTAAGCAGAAGAATTTCACATGGAATGATACAATATACACTGCAGTAACTCCTCACAGGGGAATAGATAAATGCAGACTGGAATTTTTATTGTCTTTGAAGGTGGTGATGTTAAAAAGACTTGAGTTTCACAAAGGGGAGGCTGTACGCTACATTACCACAATTAATGCTGCTTTCTGAAATATGACGACTGTCGCCTCCAGAAGTCCACTCACACACAACTCAAAAAAAAACCTACCCAAGGAAGCAGCTCTGGAGACACAGAAGAAAACATCTTCCACATTGGGGCTGCAAATCCAAAGCCAGCAAAATTATACAATGACTAGGTGATGGGGTAGCTTATTTGAGGGGTTGCTTTGGAAGTTATAGGGAGTCGCAGTTATGGGAGGGAATCACAGAATCACAGAATCACAGGGGTTGGAAGGGACCTCAAGAGATCATCGGGTCCAACCCCTCTGCCAAAGCAGGCTCCCTATCTCATATTACATAGATAGGCATCCAGACAAGACTTGAATATCTCCAGAGAAGGAGACTCCACACCCCCTGGGCAGCCTGTCCCAGGGCTCCCTCACCCTCACTGGGGAAAAGTTCTTCCCCAGGTTGGTGTGGAACTTCCTCTGCTCCAGCTTACAGCCATTGCCCCTTGTCCTGTCCCCACAGACCACTGAAAAGGGGCTGGCCAATTCCCCCTGCATCCCATGTCTAAGATACTTATAAACACTAATTAGGTCCCCCCTGAGTCTTCTTTTCTCCAGGCTGAACAGACCCAGCTCACTCAGCCTTTCCTCATAGGGGAGATGTTCCAGACCCCTAATCAACTTTGTCGCCCTTCTCTGGACTCTCTCCAGGAGGTCCCTGTCTTTTTTGTACCAGGGAGCCCAGAACTGGACACAGTACTCCAGGTGGGGCCTGACCACCAAAGCAGAACCACAACAGATGCTGATCCACAGAAAGAGTGGCTGAAGGAAACTCTGCAGTTTTTGGCCCCTATGGAAGGACCTTCTCAGAAGCAGCAGCAAGGCACCCAGGGAAAACTGCTACCATGACTGCCTGAAGCATGTTTAAATCTTATACTCTCACCAGTAACAGAGAATTAAATAGAAAACAGGGAGAAGGCCTACTTTTAGATGTAACCAACCACATACTCATAGTTCTGCTCCAGTTCCCACCAAAAAGGACAGATCCTCCAAGAGCATCCCCAAGCACTGCTTCTTCACATTCCCCAGCAATGCAAAGAGCCATCTGTGACAAATGCAGTTCATTCCAAAGCAGTTAAGCACTTGGCTGTTTCTTTTATTTCTCTCTTTGGGACAAATACTTAAAATCAGCCTTTCCTATCTCTATTTTAACCATAAAAACACCCCTATACAACACAGAGGTTGCATAACCTGCAACAGAAGAGGCAAAAACCCACCCAAGCACTTGCAATGAAATCCAGGCTTAAACCAAAAGGTTTCAGGTCCCCAAGCACAAAAGTCAGCAATAACAGCAGTAGAAGCAAAGTACCTTTTGGGGGTCAAGTGAAACCAAAGGATGAATTTTGGGATAGAAAGGCAATTTGCTGTGCAACTCCTTTAATTTTTCAGTAGCAGTTTGGGATTAGTGCATTTTGTTTGGGTTGGTGGGGGGTGTTTTAAGTCTCATGTTCAATTGTATGTCTCAGTGTCATTCAATTTGTTACCAGCCAGAACAAAACTGAAACACACACCAAGCAACTCCCAAGGATTTAAAAGGTGACATTAGGACCATCACCAATTCCTTTACCATCCCAACCCCCTGCAGTAAGGATTCCCACTGTAACTTCATACTGTGCAAAGAACAGGCTCCTTTTGTTCACTTTTAACTTGCCTCTTGCCAAAAGCTCTCATACTTCTTTTTCAAGAGACAGTGAATAGCCATTTCCTAAACACCTTCTCCCTGAGAGTTGTGTTTTACCAACTGTCTACTTCACCAAACTTTGCCTCACTGCCATCTACTTAATGCTATTTGGAAACCAATTATGGCATTGTATTAATGTCACTGCTTTATTCATACACCAACCTGGGGCAAAACCAGCCCTCAATCCAAGATCACTAGTCTCTAGATACCACCAGCATGATGGAACCACATCTGCACGATGACTTGAAGAAAGTTTGTGCTTTATAGGTTACCCATTTTCTCTGACTCTAGCAGTACTTCTTATAAACCCCTTTAACTCTCCCTACAAAATCTGCCCTGCTCATAAGCCTCTGCATCACTGCTTGGCCCCACTTCAAAAGAAACTTTAGAAACATCCAGATCAGAAGGGAGTTAGAGTCAACCGCCACCTTGCAGAGGAGGGACAAGTGATTTCCACCAGGAGTGGTCCTTGCTCCCAAGACTTTAATCAAGGAGGGAGAATGTCAATCTAAGACACAGATTGCAGTTCAACAGCTACCCATTAAGGCTGAAACTCTGCCAGATAATATTCTGCATTTGTCTGTTCAAGCCACTGCACTGCTGCTTATCCACAAACTCACAGGACTTTTCCTTGGAATGAGAGAAAACTCAGCTGAGCAGAGTCAGCCCAGAGGAACCAGGAGCTGTCTCTGCCCCACAAGCTCCTGCTGTTGGGAAGCTGACAAAGATGATGCCTGAAGGGCATTAGGAACCAGGCTGTAATCAGCACAAGCAGCAAGTTAAATATGGCAGTCATCTGCTTCACTGCAGCTTTGTTTTCTGTTTCCAATTCAGTTCCCTTGCTAAGGCCATTTCAGATAAACATAAGTGATGCCCTTCAAATATTTTGCTTTTATTGCCCTTTAATACACACAAGGCATTCTAAGTCTTAATGCATCTTGTAAAATATTATTATTTTTAAAAGGATCTAATTTCAGAACATAAAAATGAGTTTGAAGCTGAACTATTCAGCCTGCTTTCAACTGCCATCACCTTTCTGCTACTCTCTGAAGTTAAAACGGATTGTCATGTCTCTGTTAAGAGCATCAACATAAATTGCAACTGTAATAAGACACAAGTCTTAAAAGGAGGATTATAGGGAGATGTTTTCATCTTCTAAAAGTCTGGTTTACTTCAAAAATTTACATAATCTATACAGATCCAGACAGAGTTAGCCTTTAGTGACCTGAGAATACCAAACCTCAGAGTGCAAACATCTTTGGTTTAAAGTCAAAACTTCTATTATTAAGCTGCCCCAACTCTTACATTTCCATGTGTCCCATTTTATTTCTTGTCCTAGTTCAGTGATGCTTCCAACATGCCTCAGGCTTTTTAATCTGGATGATGCACCTAATGATTTTGGTATTGAAAACTAACCTCCTCCTTCAGCTTCCATACAAATCTCCTAAAACCCAGAAGAAATGGATTAGTGCCCAGAGATGTGGTTTACTCGTTCATTAAACAGCTTACACTTAGAATCCTCTTAAAAAGTCACATAGTGGTAAATGGCTATTTGACACTACAAATAAAAAAAATTTTAAAAGAATTCACTGCAGAGCTTTTTATTCATACCAGTGTTAAAATCCCACTAGGAATACTGCTGAATTTTTGGTGCAATTTGGCCATTTCCCAACAGAATCCAAGGAATTGTTAGTGGTAGACTTGGCAGTGGTAGGTTAACAGTTGGACTTGATGATCTTGCAGGTCTCTTCCAGCCAAAACCATTCAATGATTCTATAATTCTACACCTTCCCAAGGAATTTATCAGATGCCCATCTACTTAAATCAGGCCAAGTTTTACAACCAAAATTCCAAGTCAGCAACCGTGGGTAGAAGAGATGTTTTTAGGACAACTGATAAATGCCTCCAGAGTTGGCAACATTGATATTGGACACATCACATGTGCTCATCCTATCATAAATTAGGCAGATTATGCACTGTAAACCTCCCATATAGAGCAGGCATGCTTCCAAGAATCAAGGAACACACCTTGCCAGTGCCTAGGAGCAACATCCAACCCAAGTGGTGAGCAGAAATACAGGGAAAAATTTAAAAGCATTTTGAGTAAGAATTTTAATCAGCATAAGTCAACTCTCAATGACTTTCTTGTTCTTTCTAGGATGGGACATGTTGAGTTTTAGTAAAATCTATGTTGACACAAGTAAGTAACCTTACCAACCAACACGAGTCTGACAAATCCCCTTACCTGAAGGGAGCTTATAAGCAGGAGGGGATTCAACTTGTTAAAAGGGCAGATAATGGCAGGACAAGGGGGAATGGGCTAAAGCTAAAGGAAGGAAGGGTTAGATTAGATATTAGGGGGAAGTTTTTTACAGAGAGAGTGGTGAGGGGCTGGAACAGGCTGCCCAGAGAGGGGGTGGATGCCCCGTCCCTGGAAGTGTTCAAGGCCAGGTTGGATGGGGCCCTGGGCAACCTGGTGTAGCTCCAGGCGTGGAGGTTGGTGGCCCTGCCGGTGGCAGGGGGGTTGGAGCTCTCTGATCCTTAGGGTCCCTTCCAACCCATACCAGTCTATGATTCTATCATAAATCTCAACACTTCCTCCAGCACTTCCATGGTTCAGTTGTCATGTCCAGAAAGAAGATGGATGGTTCTTCAGATTTTGCACACTTAATTCAGCTTGTTTCCAAGTCTTGTTTCCAAGACTACATCTCATTACAATAACGACCTCCTTTGATTTCTACAGGCTAATCAACCTGCTTTTCAATCTTCCCTTCAAAACTAAACTATGTGATTCAGAGAAATGTTTTGGGTTTTTAAGGGAAACCCACATACTTTCAGAGTCCATAACTTCCCAGATTGCAAACACTCCAGGACACACCTTACGCTGTGAGCTACAGACTCTACTTCAAAACAGTTACAGTGCCCTCAAAAACAATGTTTAAGTGCCACAGCACTGCCACAGGAGCTGCTGACTGTTGTTCTGTATGATGAAGAGATTCCAATAATCAACTCAAACCCAGCTATTGGTGCATCACTTCTGTCAAGGAGCACTTTATCATGCTCTCATTGACCTGCTACACTGGCAATGCCAGAATAGGTTTTTTTTTTCTTGGAAACAATTAATCCTTTTCCCATAACCTAGAGGTATCTTTTCTTCTCTCCCCCTACTCAGCTACAACAGAGAAAGAGATGATACCCTTGGGACACCTGTCCAAAACCCACTGCTGAGCTATGAGTAAGCAGCAGAATCAACTTTAGCCCAGGCTTTACTGTAATATCACACAGCTTTGCAAAAAACATAAGTCAAAAGCCACATAAGGTAAAATTCCAGCCCATACAAATGGGAGAACATGAGAAGCCCTTACTAAAACCCTACTTGCCTTTGCCAGTGCTAGTTGCCAACCACGATGAGGTCTTTGCTAGCTAGGTCTGCTCTTCATGACTACAGTTGTTGATAACTGGAGCATGTAACAAAGACAAAGCAGAGTAAAACTTTGTATTAACAGCAACAAGTGTCATGCAAAATTAAAGAAAGGGGATTTCTGCTCTGTTTTACTGCACATAAATCCTCCCCAACATTATGAAGACAAAGTAGACTGAACTCATGGCATTTACACAGTATTTTTTAACAATGGAAATATGAAAAGAAAACCCTAAAATAACTCCAAAAGAAAGAGATTGTTAGCATGCTCTGGGTTTGTGTTTCAGTGAGCTATCCCCTAAAGAAATGGTACTGATAGGCTGTTTCAGGGAACCAGGAAATAATTTTCCTTAACCCTTGAGAGTTATACTTCACCACATGCTGCTTATTTTTTGTACACCATGGTACACAAGGTACTGCATTGCTGGTTTTGAAATTGTCAGGAGTCCAACTCAAGGAAATAAACAGGAAGAGGATAACACCATTTAAATGACAACAAGAAAATGATATTTCACTAATTATCTAATCAGGCCAGAATTTAATACTTGCCTTGCTAAAGAAATTCTGTTCTTTTGAAAATGTCAAAACACGTATTTAAAGAACGACAAAACCAGTATCAACTAATTATTTTCCTTTCCTAAGCCCAGAAAGGCAATACCCCTATGGATCAAAAGGCCAGATAAATCTTATTAAGTACTAGCTTTTCCCTTTTGTCTAGCGTTCTCTCCACATTCCATCATCTCAGTCCTTTGAAATCCCTTTGTTCTGCCTGTGATCAGGGTTTGCAGGGGAAATCTGGCATTGGATCTAAGGGGAACCCCACACCACTGAAGTATTCCTGACAATTAATCATCTGGTAAATTATTTCTTTCTTTTCCTCCTACCTTCCTTGCCCCCAGTATTTCCAGAGAGCCTTTTAGTGCAGTGCTAGTGAGACAAAACTTCCTGCAGCCTCAAATCGCATCATCTTGTGGATTCACATATGCACAGAAGGGGTTTCTGCAGTTACCACCCTCAGTGTTCCTGCCCATCAGACTGGTATTTCACAATAACAACAGGAATTTTATCTGTATTAACTCTCAGAGCATATAGATCACCAAAGCCTATGAGTAGGAAAGGACAGTTTCAGCCAAAGAGGCTGCAGCCCCTGTTGCCACATCTTCTCCATAAAATCCCTTTTAGCCTCCCACCCACTTTCTGATGTTCATTTAGGACATAAGCTGCTCATCAGCAAATGCAAGCAGAGAGAGAAAGTGTGCACCCAACACTTACAGGGGCTGCCCTCGGCTCAGAAACAAGCAGCTGGACATACTTATTTTCTGCATCTACAGAGAAAGTGTCTTTAGCAACCCAGGAACCATGGGACACAGCACTCTTTATGGTTTCTTCTTGGATTTTAATATACACAACATTTAATATAAGAAAAAAGAATCAAATCAAAACTCTTTGATTTAAACTCCTCTCAAATCTGGAGCTTTATGCTAGCAATGAATGCCATGCAGGGAGGCAAAGGGGTTAAAAATAACACTGTTTTCTTTATGCTCCTTGTCTTTGTGGAAGATCCCAATTTGGTGACTGGGGTCACTCCATCCACAAGGCATCACCCCCTTTCTTCTGAAGGCTTCATGTACAATACTTACACAGTATGCATACAAGGGGAAAGAACTTCTTCCAACAATGATACGCATTAATATAGAACAGTTCTTCTAAGATCTTTTATCAAGTTTCAGTTGTAGGTCAAATAATTTATGCTTAGCAAAGATAATCTCTGCATTTAAAATTTATTGTCCTGCAGAGGTTGGTTCTCATTAGTGCTCATCATTTTCACTGCTCATGAAATACATCTTCACAAGCAGAGCCATTCCTACTCGATACCAAGGATTCCTATGTGCTAACTTGATCTAACTGTTGCAATTATGAATCATCTGATGGAGCTGTAAATTATGATCCTAAATGACCACTAATGAAGGTTGCCTAGCAGTTAAAATATCACAGCAGCATATATCAGCACACTTTAGAGCACAAGATAGACTTCCAGTGTTGCGCTGCTTTGATATTTACTATATAGTGTAAATTACATCCCAGGCTGCCTCCAACACTGACAGTCCTGTCCTCCAGAGTTAAACACCAGGTTTTAATAACCACTCCTGATGAGCTTTTGATCACTGATGGGCAGGGGAAGGGGGTGCAGGGCAGGGCAGCAGATGAAAGGCAAGGCCGTCTGCTGCAAGCAATCTGCTCAGCCAAAACAAGAGGGACTTCAGAGTAGACAGAGATGCATCAGGTGTTAATCTCCAATGAAGAACCAGGAGCTCAGGCTGATGGGACCTGCTCACTATTTCCAGCTGAAAAAGAGCATCTGCCTGCCTGTGGGCTCAGTGAGGGTGCACACAGGAAGGCAAGGTGCTGGGAGCTAGGCATGAACTATTTTTGATTCAGAAACCCAAAGCCTTGGAAAGCTAATTTTAGGCTCTTTCTAAAGCACATTAAATCACACAACACTGCTTGATTTTTCAAACACATTGTATAGAACAAATCTGGTTAAAACAGGACTTAAATTTCTCTCATTCACAGAATCACCGGGTTGGAAAAGACCTTTAAGATCATCAAGTCCAACCATTCCCATCCTAAGCTGAACCAGATCCCTGAGCACCTCATCTACCCTTTTTTTAAACACATCCAGGGTCAGTGACTCAAACACCTCCCTGGGCAGCCTGTGCCAGGCCCCAACAAGGGGGCAAACGAGGTAGTATAGTAACCTCCTGGGGGAAGAAGCTAAAAAACCCCAAACATTTCAGAGCTATCAAAAAGTTGACAAGACAGAACTTTAAGAGAATTATTTGGGAAAAGCTTCCTACATCAAGTGGAGGTGGCCTGGATTATCTGCAGAGGTCACATCCTCCAACTTGGGTCCAAGTGAGAGCTTATTAACAACATTAGAGTCTGAATAAAAAGTTCTCACTCCATGCCTTCAGACATTCAATATAACACATGCTTGGTAGGAAAAGTTTAGGCATAACACCAAAAAACCACTTGTTTGGGGGAATATCAAAAAAACTATTGCTGTTCTCTGTTTTGTGTTGAATTTCTTTACTGGGAAATAAAGGGATCTGAGTTGCTGCCAGACTCCTGCTATTTTCCTTTTTCACTTCTTCAATAATCCAAGCATCTGTCACCAACCACCACTTTCCTGTGCATTAGTTTAACCCTTGTTTTATTTTTTTTCCTATTCCTTCAATCCTTAGAACAGATTTCTCTATAGATTTGCTCAGAAACCACAGCAGTGCTCTGTGAAAAGAACACAAGTACTCATGTCAGATGCCTTTACATTATTTTTCACAGCCACAGAAAGTTTCCTTGGGGTCTAATAATCCCATGTGAATCACTTTTCTAAACATTTATAAAACTTGCAGAAAGCAAAGATACAGGAAGAAACCTGTGCAGGATCAGTGGGAGCTAACCACATACAAACCTCCCAGGTTTCTTCTCACTCAGAGAAGCTGTTTGATGGGATGGGGGGTGACAAGGGAAAGAAAGGTGGAGTTAGTACTTTAAAACTATTTCAGACACTGCATCTCATCTACACAGTAAGCTGGTAAGGAGAAGACTCTGCTCCATCATGGAACCTGGTGCTACACCTCACAGCCACCCTCCTGCTAATGATGCTGATGTGCACAAGAACTAACCCCTCACAGGGTTTTGTTTTCTTACCCTCCTTAAAAAATAAATTACAATTTTTACTGGCCCAGCAAGCTATAACAGTGTACACTGAGTATATATATTGAGTGAGGAACAAGGTGTTGGACTTGTAACAATCAGTGCCATGCATTCTTTCATAAGATTTCTTCCACAGTAACAAAAACCCCTCAAACTTATTTTTTCCTAATCATTTCACCCCATTACATAACCTTAAACATCAGGTAGTTCAGAAAACTACAGATACACAACAAATATCAACTCATCATGGTTGACCACAGGAATACAAGCATGTAAACCTGACTGATGGTGAAGGTTTAGATTAGATCTTAGGGGGAAGGTTTTTACAGAGAGAGTGGTGAGGGGCTGGAACAGGCTGCCCAGAGAGGGGGTGGGTGCCCCATCCCTGGAGGTGTTCAAGGCCAGGTTGGATGGGGCCCTGGGCAACCTTGTGTAGCTCCAGACCTGGGGTTGGTGGCCCTGCCTGTGGCAGGGGGGTTGGAGCTCTGTGATCCTTGGGGTCCCTTCCAACCCAGACCAGTCTATGATTCTATGATTGCTTAGCCATCATGGTATGAGCTGTTCATCAGAATTGAATCAGTTTCCCTGTTTTATTCCCTGTACCCAAGTCCAAGTCTTGCTGATTAACCCATATTTATAAAAACAACTGTAAAAACGTTGCCTTCAGACCATCAGTACAACAAAGCACAGCTTCATCTACAGCAATGGAGGCCTGATGAAGATTTCAAAATGACACTGTATTTGTAAGCCTCAACTGACCTGTCTCTGGAAGATGGGGCAATGTTTGCTTATTTAAGTAGGCTTATTACTTTTTTGAAGTTGTTTTGTGAGTCCTAGTCAGTCAAGTCATCACAGAACTGCAAAACAGCATAAAAGGTAAAGACTAGAGCTATCCTTCTGACAGCATAGAGATAGTAAGTGGATTAAAAACTAGAGGGGAGGCTGCTCTATTTTGATTCTATTTAGCTTAGTGCCCATCCCTGCAGTATCAAAATGACCAGAATTTGTCTTAATAAATAAATAATAAATAAATAAAATCACACACAAGGTCCATGGGCTGGCAAGACGACACAGATCCTGGATTTCACCCACCAATTCCAGCTACACTTCTAAGGGATCATCACTGTCAAGAGAGGATGACATTAAGAGCAGAACACAGCCATCAGATCAGATGCTGAAGGGATGGGGATGTTAACTACTCTTATTCTCACTCTGGGTCACATTTTTTTGTTTTCAGCTAACTTCAGATAAGATATTCAAGTCCAGGCTACTTCCTTTTCAAGGTACCTTCAGTCAAATCCAACCACATCATTTTATTTCTCAGTTAGTAAATTCAACCCATTTTAAACATCCTGCTTTCATCTTCAGAGCTCACTCTCACTTTTTAATTCTGCTGCAGTTACAGAAGAATGTACTTGGCATATAAAACGTGCATGTGATCCCTTTAACATTCTAATGCAGTGTATTGTGTTGTAAACATCTCTTTATGCTTTATCTCCTCCTCCATAAATCAACTGCTAGTATCTTACATGTCTCAAAAATGACATGTTTTCTCCATAATATAAATGTAAAGCTCTACTCCTTGAAACTTGAGTCAGCTTTCAAAAAAATCATCAAAACCCAGAGCTATGAAAAAGCAAAAGATTATCCACTTCTTTAACCCCACTCCATTCTTATGGCAGCATGAATATGGCATGGCAAAAAGAAATAAGAAAATTGGTCTTCAGCAATCAGAAAAACACTGATTTTATATATTTTCTTACTGGTGTGGAAGAACACTAAGGTAAAATACCTTCTGTGGATGCATAGCAAAGCCCAGCACTAAGAGTCAGGAAAGTGGACAGTGTCCTAAAGCAGTATGCTGGGAATAATTGTTTCCTTCAAGAGTAATACTCCCTTTCCAAGATGAAACCCCAGAACATATTTCCATTTTCTTACCAGAACTGCAATTAGTAAGATTGATCTCCTCTAGTAAGATTTTCTGGTGGTTTTGTTAGAGGAAATAATGCATTTACCAAGGCACAGACTGAGACATTTAAGTGTTTTGTTGGGGTTTTTTTTTAACTTGAAAAAACACTGTAAAATATAGATTATATTTAAAAGATAGAACACCAACAAAGAACACCTGTCCAAAATCAGTTTATGTTACTTTCACTGATGAAAAAGAGAAAGAACACCATTAGAAAAAGGCGGGGGGAAGAGGAAAAAAAGAAGAAAGCAGTTTTAGCAGGTGGGACTGAAAAGCTGTGACATGTTGTAGTACAATAGCAAAGGGCTGAAGGACTTAACGTGGTGTTGGGTGATGTGGAAGAGAACCAGGGACTGCTGGATTAGTGTGCCACTAAAATGCTAGATGAGGTGCAAAGTACAACTCTGAAGCCTTGCGATAGGAAGCAGTGAGGCAGAAGCAGAACTGCTGGTAGAGGACAAGAGAAGGAAGACACTATCTTTTCTTTGGCACCTTTCAGCAGGAGTTTACTCCCTTACAGCCTCCAGACCCAATGTGCTCTACAGGAAAACACAAGGACTCTCCAATAATCATCCAGATCCCCAGAATTCATAATATTTGCCACCAGCCTGAGAGATTTTGTTTCTCTGAAACTACTGTCTGACATGAATTATTCCAAGACACTTTCCTTGACGTTTGCTACACAAATGTTTCTAGAAAGGCATTGCTTTAGAACACTCATCACCATTCCTCCTAACACAAACACAGGCTCAAGTACTTTCTGTCTGTATTTTCCAGGATATTTTCAAACACAGCTTTTTTTGCTGTCATTTCACACACACACACAAAAAGGCTTGTTAAAATTAATTATTTAGTTTCACAGAATTGTGATAAAAATACATTCTTTCTACTTGTAGCAGAAAGAACAGCTAGGATTTAAGAGTTTATAGCTTGCAAAACTTGTTTGTAAATACATGCCAATGGTTGAGGAACATCCAGATTGTATTTCTATAAACAATGAAAAATACAATGTTGGCAACTCCCACCCTTTTTTATTATTGCTTTCTTGTTGAGGACAGTGAAAGTTGGGCAAGAATCTCCACTCTAGGCAATTTTTCTAACTTTCTAGCTCTTGTGGTTAGGAAAAATAAATGTTTCAAGTATGACATACAACCATCTGAAATCACAAGAGCAAGTGATAATTAAAAGATTATTTTAAACTAACTTCATTAAAAAAATAAAATCAGGACCTTCTTGTGTCCACAGGTCTCTGTGTATTACTTCACATGGTCTGGGCTCCCCCCCCCAATTCAACTTAAACAGTTAACTTAATTCAAAGGGGAGGAGGGCAGGATAAACTGGCCACAGCTCGTACCAGATTGCTAGTATGAAGCAGTTGAGAGAAGGGGAAAAATCACCCCAAACCACAGAATCTGAACAGTTAAAAGTTTCATAGAATCATAGAATGGTCTGGGTTGGAAGGGACCCCAAGGATCACAGAGCTCCAACCCCCCTGCCATAGGCAGGGCCACCAACCTCCAGGCCTGGAGCTACACAAGGTTGCCCAGGGCCCCATCCAACCTGGCCTTGAACACCCCCAGGGACGGGGCATCCACCCCCTCTCTGGGCAGCCTGTTCCAGCCCCTTCACCACTCTCTCTGTAAAGAACTTCCCCCTAATATCTAATCTAACCCTTCCTTCCTTTAGTTTTAATCCATTCCCCCTTGTCCTGCCAGTTTGTATCAATACATCCACCAATATCACAGAACCTCTCTTCCATTTTCACAGGACCAGGCTTCTCACATCCTGTCCTAAATCAGGAAGAAGAATTTTCCATAATCAACACTTTACCTTCCCACGACATACTTGAGGGCTATAAATTGTGACCAGAGATTTAGCAGGGAAATAAGGGGTGGGAAAGACAAGTTGCCCTTAAAGATGTACAGATTTATAGTGATATGGGAAGCGGAAAGACAGTTAGCATATAAAAAGTACTTAAGGGACACCAAGGAGCACCAAGGGAAACATGTGTCATGAGCTGCCAGAGAAGAGGATGCATATGTGGAGCAATGGACAGAGTGAAGTAGCAATAAAGGAAGTTTCAAGTCAGATGTGCTCCTTCCCAAAGGTCAAGACAGATATTCAAACCCATGGTAATCAGAAATTAAATTCCCAGCCAATTCAGACACAGTACCCCCAGCAACAGGACACTGGTTGCTGAAAGGCTCCATTGATCAACAAGGTAACAGCTCTTCATTACCTACTCTGCTCCATTTTCCTTACAGGAGGAGCTGCCCTGAAGGACTGTGTGCACAGTGTGCAGGCTTAAAGCATGTGGCTGTGTTTGCAAAAGACAGTTTTACACTGTGTAAAGCCTGGAGTAAGCTTCTCTCTCTAAGAGCATATTACAAGCTCTTCCTATAGTGTGACAGCAGTGAGTAAATAGTGAGTTATGAGGCTAAGCACAAAGTTACTACATTCCCACCTTTCTTTCCCCACCCCACTAAGCCTCAAAAGCATCCAACTCCCAGTTATGGCACTCTCAAGTGCTTCCAAATTTTAAAAAGTAGCTGCTTTTGAGACAAAATACAACACTGGGCAGCAATATGTGGAAGCTGAAGACAAACCCAGCTATCGGTGCTTGAGTATCACCCCAAGGAATACCCACCAAAATCTTAAGACAAGATACACAGGGGTCTCTAAACAATAATTCTAATCTAATTCTCCTCTTAGTCCAGTAGTATCCACATCAAGGGTGAAAGTATACATGACAGTAAATACTTCAAAAGACTGATAAGCCACAAAGTTAATTACTATAAAAAACTGTAGCAAAGGAAAAGGGAGGAAAAAAGGGTACCTCTAAAAGCACAAGAAAGCTTCACCTTATTACAACAGTTTTTCTACCCAGACTTTACATGAACCTAAATGTGTACCTTTGGTTATTTCAGAAAAGAGTGTGACTTCCTTAAAAATTCTTTTTCAAGGCTAAATAAGTGTTTCTGAGTACCAAAAAATTTCCAAGCCACTAAAAAATCATGCCACATGCTTCCTTCCTATTTTGCAGGGAAAGGAGACATGAATTTAGCTGCCCAGTTTTAGGCTCAGTGAAAACAAGCAGCAAAACCTGCTCTTAATTCAGTCCAAGCAAGATGCATGCTTATGGGTGAGATCTCAAAAAGCACCTCAGGTGCTTATGGCTGAGGTGTTACAAGGTGTAAACAACAAGGAGCCCAACTCAATCAAGGTGACTCCAGAATGTTGACAGCAGGAAACCTCCAAACTGTGTTCCATTAGTGGGGTCCCAGGACTCAGTCCCCCATCTCCAGAGTGATTGCTAAAATCATGAAGCACAATCAAAGGTGGCATTGCTACTACCACTTAGTTTTCCAGACTAATTTACAACTGCTGTGCTTTTCAGCTCTGTTCAACACTAGCTAGGCTCTCCTTTGGGACTTAGGAAGAACTTAACAGCAACTTTGCTTCACAGCTGGATTGCAAGAGAGCTGAGACATCATGCTCAACAGGCAGTTCACACGTGCAAGGAAGCTCAAGCTCAGGCACCTGGAATTTTCTGGCATGAAACAGCTACCACATGGCAGAGACTTCCAGTATGTTTTACAGACACATGGGATTCCCCAGTATGAGCCTGAAGGGAAACACACAAACCCCACTGGTCCCACTACAGACATTCAGAAAGGTGCTCTGAGCCACTCTCCAAGAGAGATCCCACAAGGTCATACAGTAATGCACCCCAGGAAGCAGGCTGGCAAGCCTGGAGCCCCAGTGGCTATTCTTATACTCCAATTACTTCAGTTCTTCCTATGTCATTTGCAGTGACCCAGACTTGGTATTATCAAGATAAACATTATTATTGGGAGGCTTAAAACCTCATCAACTCCATTCTGAATAAACACACTGTGCCTAGCAACTATACTTTAATTCTCAGACATATTCTTTCTGTGGTGTCAGTTTTAAGTGGCTCAGAGTTCACGTGGCAGCTGACAGCACAGCACCTCCAGCCACTCATTTACACTCCCTGGCAGCATTTCAGAAGCCAGGACAACACCAGTTTGTGGTAGGGATGAAGAAATGCACTGACCTGATTGATGGAGTTGGCAGCACAGGATGCCAGTCCAGTTCCAAGGGAGGCAAGCAGGAAACAGGTCAGGTCAAAAGGGACTGGGGCCATGGCAAAGCCAGCAGATGCAGTGCTGACAACCAGAGCTGCAACACAAGTGAGAGCACAGTTCAAGGCATCAACAAGAAACCATCTCCTTTCTTTCCACATGCCACTACAGTTAGAGGCTTTTAAACCCTAATGCAGATTAACTTTTTATTACTTTTATGGATCAAAGTAGCTCCAGGAACTGCATACAATTAATATTCTGCATAAAGATGACAAAGATTTTTAAAAAAAGAAAAGAAAAAACTGTCATGGATGAAATGGGAAAGGCAGAAGCATCAGCACATTAACAGAGGTGAAAATACAAGTTATGCCTTTGTATTCCCTATTTTAGGAATTTGCTACTGGGTCAAACTGCCTCATGTAGGAGGCAGCATGTACAGCAGACATGCTTGTTCCAGTATCTCACATGGCACTGCAAAATCTAACATGGAAAAAAAAAACCACCCAGTAAGAAAAATCCCAAATTGAGAGCTATGCATTATAGCAAATTACTGCAGGAACCTAAGCAGTGCTCCAAGTCAGAAAGACACTGAGAGCATGTAGGCTACAGCTGTCCTAGCCAGTAACTTCACTGCACAATTATTAGCTTCCACTGGTCCCATCTGACCTGCCCACTTCAGGCAGAAAGTACAATCACACCATCACATGGACTTGGCAACACCTAAAGGCCTCAAAATTTGAGCACTTCTATAAAAATCCATTTTGTCATTAGAGATTATAATGTTAGTACAGTACTGCAAATCACATCCTTACAATGCAAGTTACTCAAGTCTCAATCCTGCTATTGTCACTGCCCAAGTAACAGGTCTTAGGAACTTCACTTTTGGCAAGAAATAATACCTGAAAAATTTCTTATACTATAAGAGTCAGCACATTTACTGAGTATCTTGCTCATGACCTTGAACCTTGCAATCTACAATTAAGCTACTAAGCAGAAAGTATTTCAATATTTTGCATGACCTCAGCCAGCTCAAATCAAAGAAACCAGATGTTCTTATCTTCCTGCTTCCTACAAAATCTCCTGTTTGTCTGAAGTTAAATGACAAATAAACTTTTGCTGACTGAAAATACCTGGATTATCTACTAAGCAGGCATTACTTGAGATGAAAAACTAAGTGTCATAGCAGAGACCTGCCAGCAAGGATGCATATGCAAAGCAGTAGTTTTAAGAACTGTGCCTGCATAAGAACCTTAGGGTTTAATCCTAAAAAGGCAGCAAAGAAAACTTGCTGCTCATCAGAACTTCCCTCTAAGTATTAAAATCTATTGGCAGCTGAATATTAGGATTAGAAACATGAATGACCTAGCCCTGTGAGGGATTCAGATCAGGCTCTCTGCCTTACACCAAGTGAGACACCCTGGCTTTGATTCCCCATTCTCCCTGCAGCCCCTTTGGGTACTTCTGAAGTAGAAGGAGTTCATGATGGAGCCTTATCCCTCTGAGAAGCTGAGGGATAACCACCTATTCTGGCACCCTGCCAGAAAGGCTAACAAGCATGTAGGTACTGATCACTTCAAAAGACTGGACCTCATTTATTATCTAATTACAAGAGCGTGTTTGTTTGAGAACTCTCAGGTCCTTCTTGGTAGAGCTCAGAAGAGATATGAAGTACCTTGCTTTCCAACCGATGGAGTTAACCACACAGAAAAGATGATGGTGAAACAGTGCTGGTTGCATTTCTAAGCATGATTACATCCATTTTTTTGCATAATAAATCACACATTCCCTTCTAGACAAGAATTTAATTAAAACTTATCTTCAGGAGCACTTTACACCAATTTATTATGGGAAAACACCAACTCATTTGCTGAAGAAGGTGAAGCAGATTGGCAAACAGTCAGTGTAACATTACCATCACACTGACCTCAAAGAAATTCTAATACTGTACAGCTACAGCACTAATTAAAGTCTCCATTGATTTCCCCAAATTAATTTCAGTCAGTCATTTCAGTGTGACTTATCAGGATCTCATTAAAGGCTGTAGCACATCCTCTCAACCCACTGAAAGTGGGTTTAGTTGTTGGGGCAGAGCTCTGAACACATTCCCAGCTCGTCTCATCACCCAGCAATTCCAATGCAACATGTTAAGAGTAAATAAGAAAACGTTCCCTTTGGATTGGGAAGTTTATTTTCCTTTCCTGTGGAAGCAATAATTTAGTCCTCTCCTTTCCTCATGGAGGAAAGTATATTTAATTGAGATCACATCAAGGGAATGAGGTCATTGACTCTGTTTGTTTTTTAATCCCTGTTAGTTTAGTGCTTTAGGGGCCAAATTAACTTCACCTTATTGCATAATAGATGGAATTGATCCTTCCAAGATTTGTTGATGGGGGTTGGCATTATATATGCTCTTTAAAAAGAAGCCAGGGTTTAAACTTATGATCTCAACCTAAACCTAATTTTCAGTCTTATAAAAATCTTTAGCTTTAACAAAAATTAACAGGAGACATTTGTCTCCCACTTCAAAGTAAATTGAAAAGAAAATGCTAATGGGCTGCTGACAAAAAGAGTAAATTATGACATTTTTAGCATAAAAACACATTCAAAAAGTCTACAGAGTCTTGTATTCCTTCCATGCCTCTCCAGCTCCACTGTAGAGTGAGCTGCCTTTATAAATCCCTGTATTTGCATTTACAGCATGCAAATCACCATACCATACTTTATTCACCTCCTATTAAAAAGTAGCCAAGCCAAAATAAAAATGTAGAACACTAAAGCAAACCAATTCAGATTGATACTTCCTTTCTACTCCTGTACCAATGATATATCAGCACATATACAAATGCATTTCTACTTTAATTTAAGAAACAATTTCACTGCTGCACTAGAAATGTTTTATTCTTCTTAAAAGGAAACCAGCATTCCAAAACCTGAAGGAATTTTCCTTCCAGGGTTTTCACACTTTGGTTTCTGGAAAGCTAAATGTAGCACCAATATTAATGCTATTATACATTAATATACATAATTAATATGAGCAGTGCTCCCTTTATACACTTTAGATTTGTTTGGGTGGAGGCAGATCCAAGTTTCCTAGCAGATTATAACCTGCACACTAAAGAAGAATCATGGAACCTCCTGAGTCAGAAGGGACTCATTAAGGATCAAGTCCAACTCCTGGCTTCACACAGGACCAGCCAAGTCAGAGCACAGGACTGAGGGCATTGTCCAGATGCTTCTTGACCTCAGCCCAGCTCAGGGCTGTGACCCCTTCCCTGGGGAGCCTGTGCCAGTGCCTAATCCCCCTCTCAGTACAAAACCTCTTCCTAACATCCAAAATAAACCTTTCCTGTCACAGCTTCATGCTGTTCCCTTGGTTTCTATCACTGGTCAAAGAGAGGAGATCAATGCCTGTCCCTTCACTCCCCCTCATCAGGAAGCCACAGACCAGGATGAGTTCTCCCCTCAGCTTCCTCTTCTCCAGGCTGAACAAACCAAGGGACTTCAGCCTCTCCTCCTAAGAATTCCCCCTTCAGACCCATCACCATCCTCCTTGCCCTCCTCTGGACACTCTCCAATAGTTTCATGTCCCTCTTGTCCTGTGGTGCCCAAAACTGCCCCTAGGACCTGAGGTGAGACCACACCATCACAACGCAAAGCAGGACAATCCCAGGCTGCCCAGGGAGGGGGTTGAGTCACCTTCCCTGGATGTGTTTAAAAAAGGGTAGATGAGGTACTTAGGGATATAGTTTAGCTTAGGATGGGATTGGTTGGACTTGACGATCTTCAGAGGTCTTTTCCAGCCTTGTGATTCTGTGAAAAAGGATGCTTGTGATCACAAAGTCAGTCAGGGGCAAATATCAGGGGCTTCTGATTCCCAGTGCAACATTTTTATCAGCATTAGAGGCTCACTAACACACAGACACAAGGTCACAGGAAGCCATACATCCAATGAATTCCACCTATCACATCATAATTACTTTCTTAAAAGGGGACATAGAAAAAAGTGCTTTTATTCTCTAAAACAGAAAATGTTCATAAATTATCTTCTTTGTCCACTTTGCAAATCTTAACTGTAGGTCAGTACGTCCAGTTTTGTAGCTGGGAGTCTTGACTCATAGGTTTTTGTCTACATTGTCTGGTAACACAGATTGGAAGAGATCTTGGCCCATCAAGTCTAACTGCCTGCTCAAAGCAGGGTCAGGAGTTGGGTCCCTTAGGGCTTTGACTTCTCCAAAGATGAGTATTTCACATCACTTCAGGGCAGCCAGCTCCAGAGTTCAACTGTCCTCCTGCTGAAACTTTTTTCCCCCTTCAGAAAGGGAGGTTTCACATCAGAAAGGTGTTTCACACCAGAAGGAGGTTTCACACCAGAACCTTCTGTTTCAATTTCTGAAACATGTTCTCTCTCTGCAAAGTTGTACATACTTTTCAAAAAATAATTGAAAATAAAAGCATGGATGCTTCAAAATCTCTTTAAAAACATTTTGGCACCCAACTGGAAGATGTCCACAGCCTACTTCCTGTGGAAGGAGCTCCTAAATTATCAGATGGCATCAAAAGATTTAGATCTTCACCTTAAAAACAAAGATCAAACAAACTGATGGGCCTCCCCAGAGAAGTGATTACATCAGACTTGTGATTCTGCCCATAACACGCATATTACACTTTCATGAGAAAAACAGCACAATAGGTTTGATTCTGATCTGACCACAGTAAACCCTGGAATGACTCAAAGATGACTAAGTGAGATTTACAGATGTGTAAACACCTCACCCTGGCCAATTTTAGCTCTAAGATCCACACCATGACAAAAGCAGAGGTCATTTACTCTCAACTCTTTTTCTATAACCTTACATACTGGGTTGAACTCTCCAAGAGCTACATATAACCAAACATCTCACATCCTTGATAGGAGAAACATAGCAAAACATAAGCTTACTTTGAGAAAGGTTCCAGATTTCTTAGTGTTTGGAAAAAGAACAACATTATGTGAAGCAAAGGAGGGTTTATATTAGACACAGAGACACTTTTCATCAGTAAGGTCAGTAACACGCTGCTGCAGACAACTCAGGGAAGCTCTATATTCCCTGGTTGGTTTGAAGAATGGTCAAAGCAACATCAAGCCAGGAAAGATATACCTCAAGGTGGTCCTGCCTCAGGAGAAAACAGATTAGATGACTTCCTGAAGTGTCCCTCTGAGGTCCCCATCTGCACACACTAAACCGAAGCTAGATACCAGATGCTGAGGGCACTCTGGTGAGATCTGAAAGAAAGCCTTCAGTAATCAGAACAGAAAAGCAATGTTCACCACTCTTTAATGGACTATTAAAGTGAACTTGGAAGAAAATACTACCAAAATAAAAATACCTTTCAAGAGTTGGAAGGTAGAAGTGGCTTGCAGTAAAAGGATATAAAACTTTGGGGGAAGAGATTGTAACTTTGGGTATTATCCCTGGGTAACCAAGTTGATACACAGTTGTATATAAAAACAGAATCTTCAGATAAATTAGTAAGCTTGTAAAGACAAATAAAGTTGTTCTGTAGTATATTAAAACAAAGGATAAGAAAAATGTAGATAAATGTTTGAAACATACATGCTCTAGGATCACTCCCTAAAGGAGATCCGTGTTATGGTAGCATGGAGTCAGGACTCAACTCTTCCAGGCACAGCAGAGATGGAGATACACTAAGACACAGCCCCTTCCTCAATGAGCTTATAGGTGAAATTAAAAATTCTACACCTCTTTAGAAACCAGCTAATTTCCATCTGACCCATGCTGATATATCCATGTCTCAGGTGCTCTGAGATGCTGTACATCTAGCAGATTGTCCTCACCAAAAGACCAGCGTGAAGGACATCCTTCACCACAGGAGCAAAGTAAAAGTGTGCCCAAACCACAGAGAAATACCTAAGCAGAATAGGCAGCATTTGTTTATCATGCCTTTATCACACTCCCCCCAAATTTAAAACCCCACAGTTTAATTTCCCTGTGCTTTTGCATATAGCTCATCCTGGTTTTCATCTGTGATCACTGGGGAAAAACATCACTTCAATGTAAACTTGAAGTTAAATTTAAGATGACAACTTGAAATTCTTAATGAGTTTGCATGCTAAATTATTAGATTTCCTCCACACCTTCCCCATTTCTCTATTCCCAGCTACACATGAACTTTAGGATGAAGTTGGAAACAAAGAGATTTATAATTCTGACAACTTAATCAGACATGCATTAGCTTCCAGGTGCCTGCATGGTAAGATACAGCTGTTCAGACACCAGTCAGAGAACACCACAGAGAAGGGGAAGGATGGAAACCAAACACAAAAAGGTAGATTATGCAATGAGTAATTAAAAGCTCCCTAATTGTTTTCTATGGCAAAAGAATATAAACAAAAAAATCTTTTCTTGTTGGTAAGGCAGAGCTTCTAATGGCAGAGTCACAAGATCTGCAGTTTACATGAAGCAGGAGGGTATGGTAATAGCTAAACTCATTTCCTTTCAAAGGTGAATTACAGTTCAGAATACAAACAAACATTCTCTCTACATCAGCAGTGGGAAAAGAAAAGGGCATAAGGAAGTCCCATTTTAGCATAATGCAGAGTTTGTTTTTTGTTATTTCATACTCTAAAAAGTATAAATAAAGAGTCTGCCAAAAAAACCACACAGGATATGAGATCTATCAGGACTTCATGGGTGAAAGGAACTGAGTTGTGTGTCATTTGTAACTTAAAAACTGACCCCAAAAAATTTATTTTTCTTTTAAAAAAAAGAAAAGGAACACCACCATATTCTTTACAGAATCTCTCATTTGCCTCAATGATTACACAAGTTAGAAAAAAGCTAATTGTTTCCTCACTCTGCACACTACACCCTGCACTTTTCCTGCTTCTGCCTCCTACACTATCCTATGACCAATAAAGACAGTAGAACTCACCTCCTACAAGCTCCTCTTCATTCAACTTAGTTTTATACTTTCTACTTCCAGTAAGGTCTCCCCACCCCAGATATTCTTCCCCACCAAACCCATAAAGATCACACAAGAAGAGGTCAAGGGGGTTTTTCTCCTATATCTCTAAACCTTCCCAACAGGTTACAAAGTTTACTACATTTACCTTGAACCAAGAACAGCACATCTCAAAACAGGGACTCACACAAACCAGCAGGCCTGAAGGGAATGACATTCAGTAACCTTTGCCTCCTAGGGTTTAAGTAACACCCTATTTCACCCCCAGCAGTCCCCTCCCTCACAGGTCAACGTTGCCTTTTGCATTTAAAAAAGTAAAAAGTCTGCTAAAAGCTCATTAAAAGTTTCCCAGCAACATTTAGGTGACAGGAAAAAGTATCACATCAAATTATTTTCTCCAGAAAGAGACACTTCCATCTTGCTACAGTTCTGCAAACTATCCTTTTGAGAAGCACCAAGAATACTCTGATGTGGTACTAACACTGAGCTCACTCCTAAGGAGTATCAACAAACACAAGAACATACATTGCCAGTGCTTAGAACAACAGTTCATTCTGTCTCTCTCCAGTTACTTCACCTTGGCATTTTAACTTCTCACTTCTGAATTGAGATTTTCAAAGTTTAATTCCAGTTTGATACCTAGCACAGCTTTCAAGTTCACATAAAAAGCCACTTCAATAAAACCACCTCACTGAAAACATGCCAGAAGGGTATTTGCTATGAACAAATGCTAACTGTTCATACAGCATTTATCCAGGGTGAGTCCCAGAGAAACAAAGTATTAGCAAAACTGAACAGCCTGGGGGAGAGAAAGGCAAGACCTGCATTACACAGAGAAGAAAGAGGAGGCAGTAGTTGAAGTTGCATGTGCCACAAAGGTCTTGCAAATCTGAAGCACCCTAATCCTGGTAACTGCTGAAAGCACTAGTAAGAGTGTGATATACCTATATTTGAAATTACCATGACTATTACATAAGAGTGACATGGCAAAGTATCATGCAGTCATTAAGGTTGGAAAAGACATCCAAGATCATCTAGTCCAACCATCCTCCTATAACCTATATTACTAACTAAACCACATCCCTAAGGACCTCATCCAGTCTTCCCTTCACACCTTGAGGGATGGTGACTCCACCTCCTCCCTGGGCAGCCTGTTCCAATGCCCAACCACTCTGGCTGAGGAGAAATTTCTCCTCCTTTCTACCCTGAACCTCCCCTGGCACAACTTGCAGCCATTCCCTCTTGTCCTATCGCTGGTTTTCTGTGAGAAGAGGCCAACTCCAGCTCACCACAACCTCCTTTCAGGTAGTTGTAGAGAACAATAAGGTCCCCCCTGAGCCTCCTCTTCTCCAGACTAAACAGCCCCAGTTCTCTCAGCTGCTCCTTGTAAGACTTGTGTCCTAAACCCTTCACCAGCTTCATTGCCCTTCTCTGGACACCCTCCAGGGCCTTAAGGTCTTTTTTATAGTGAGGGACCCAAAACTTAACACAGTATCCCACATGCAGCCTCCCCAGAGCTTGCTGTTTCTAAACAAATCCAATGGGAAAATGATTAAATGCTTCCATAAAACATTATTTCCATGCACACATTCGATGGAATTGACCCTGACACTTTGTGCCAGTAAAGTGGGAACTATCACACAGAAACCTGCACAGTACCAGGCACAGGCTAAAGAATTCCCATACCAAACAGGATGCACACAAGTGAAAAAGTGACCAGCAGTACCTGTAAGCTTAATTTTGGACAAGCGTGCCAAAATCCCTGGCAGATCATCCAGCTGGAGCTTCATCTCTTTCCATTGTCTGTCTTCTTTGGACTCTGCTTTCACTGGTATGACTGGGCCTTCAGTTTCTGCAGGTGATTTAATTTCTCTCAACTCCTTCCTGCTGGATGTCTGTGACAAAGGCTGATGAACAGGTGAAACCCATCTGATCTCATGTGTAACCTTTCTTTCTTGATCCAGCTGCTGAAGCTCACAAAAAGGAGATGGAACTGAATTTGACTTCGGTTTGGCTCGTTGGCTGAGGTCCTTGTTGTATTGTGTTACATACTAAATAGAATGAGAAACGTGAAGATTAATAGTTAAGAAGAAATTTCTGTCCAGAAAGTCTCTTTTCACAAGCAAAAGAGTTTCTGAAGTTGAACAAGGTATCACAAGAACAACTTTTCAGCTCACAGCTGCATCAGTAATGTTTATCTAAACTTGAAGAATTGCTCCTGAATAAAACTACTTCATCCTCCAGAGCTTCAACAGCAAACTACTTTATTCATATTCAAACCCACCAGATAATATCATCTCATTTATGGTTCACACATGCCCATAACAGCTCCTGTCTCCAAACACAAGGATTAAACTTTTTGCATCTCTAATAAATGGAAAAAAAAACCAACCCTGAAGCAGAGAAACGTCAAGAAATACAGTCTGCCTCCTGTGATGCAACCCCATCTCCCACATTAGGTGACTACTATTTATGCCAAGCCTCATGCCAATTAACTTGCTGACAATCTGCAACAGGGGTTCAAATGAGTATGTATTGAAGACAAAGTTAGGATTGTTGTTTGTTAGTTGTTTCCTCTCTTCTAGGACTCAAAATATAGAATAAGAAAAGGAGCATTTAGCTTCTTCTATCTTTCTAGTTTCTTTCCCAAAAGATTCTATATATTTGGAGCACAAGAGACAGGCCTAAGAAGACTGAGTTTTCAACTAACCATGGTTTAAAGTATGTTACCTATTAGAATGGGGAAAAGGGATATGAAACTCAGTGATGTGAATAGATCAAATCAACAGCAAACAGAAAAAAAAGGCTTTGAGAAGTGCTGGTGCTCCCCAAAACAGGGAGGAAACCTCCATCTCTTGCTTCATACAGGATTGAAGCTCAATAATACTGAT
Organism: Zapornia atra; assembly: GCA_013400835.1. Lineage (NCBI taxonomy): Eukaryota > Metazoa > Chordata > Aves > Gruiformes > Rallidae > Zapornia > Zapornia atra. The sequence goes on along the minus strand of VZTU01029274.1, from coordinate 132,262 downwards.
GGATGCACATATACTGTGTCTTATCCATATTTCATGGATACAGCTCCAAAGCACAATGAAGAGGGGACAACTCAGGGAAGAGCAAAGCACATCTTTTACTACCCTCCTCTCCCATGTAATAACACTGTTTAAAGAAAAAGATGCCATTTCAGGGGTTTGAATGACAATTACAGCTCTTTAAATACCTAAATTGAACAGTGCACAATAGAATGCAACCCATTAAGCTAACAAGCTCAAGAGTTTTGATTCAAATTAACTGCTTAGGCCTTTAATCAGAACATACTACCTCCACATGTGAGTCCCATCTACCACTTGTACAACTGCTAGCCAAGACTTCACTTTCTTAATAACTAACTTCAGGAATAATTTCATGTTTCTCAACACAAATGCTCCACTTCAAAGGCACAGAAAGCCCCTGTCAAGTAGGGGAGACACTGCAGTGCAAGGCATCACCCTTGCTATAGCAGGTTTCCTCCAACTCCAAGCGTTTTGGATGCCAAATACTAAACTTTGATGGGGTACAAAGGGTTACCTGAGCTTGGTTGATAAGAAGAATATTGTTTGTATCAGCTAATCTCTATTTTGACTCATCATGTGCAACAAAACAGGTTAAAAGATGAGAAACAGGGGATAAATAGGCTGCCTGACTTACCATTCGTTTGAGGAAATTAAAGTACTGAAATGTAATTAATCTGCCATTGGTTACACTGCAGAGATGCACAAACTGGCACGGCACCTGCCGGATTCCAGTGTTCTTCAGATGCCAGACAAACAATCCTAGTTAAAGGGGGAAAAAGAAGAGGGAGAATATCAGTTTCCAGTTCCCACCGAGTTTGCTCCTACATCAGAGCACAATGTCTGCTGCCAGCTGTGACACTGACAGCCCAGCAAACAGGGACCTGGGCAGCTCAGGTGGGGAGAAGCACCCTCCAGGTGAAGGAAATAAAAGCATAGGGTCTCCCTAACAGACTTGGAGGTTCCTTCCAATCTCTCAGTTCCCCAGAGCTGCGCTGTTCCACTGCTCCATTACCGTCCCACTGACAGAAGCACCTTCCAAAGCCAACAAGCAGGGCTGAAAGGCAGCCCCCAGCACAGGGCAGCACCAAAGCGCAACGTGCCGACAGGGCAGCCCTGCGTGACACAACACCTGCATCCCCACATGGAGGGGCACAAACCCCCCCGCGCATCACCGCGCACGGCAGCCCCGGGACCCCCCACAGCCCCAGGGTCAGCCCTGCCCGACCCACCGGCCTCATGCAGCGCCGGGCGCGGTCCCCCTTTCCACTCCCAGAGTCCACCGGAGCCTCGGTGCCCTTCGGGAAACAATACCTGCCAGCGCCCGGGGCCGGCTGCAGCGGCGGGCAGCGCTCATGGCTGCGGCGCTACCCCCGCCGCCCTCTCCCCCTCACCACCTGGGCGCCGCCATCTTGCCCGGCACGACCTCCAGACGCCTTCCGGATCGGCACTTCCGGCGGGGAGGGCACGGCTGAAGCGGGGCGGCGCTGGGCTCGAGCAGCGTCGGGGGAGCGGCGGGGCCAGAGGCACGCCGTGCCGGGTTCGAGCCCAGCGCGATCTTGCAGCAGCGTGAGACAGAGCGCCTCACGGCCACCGGCGGCTGGGCTGTCCATGGGGAAGCCGCGGGGAGAGGCGAGCCAGCGCGGGCCCTGCGAAGCGCTAGGGCAGCGTTCCGGCAGTGTTCCACCTGCGCACTGATAAACGGCTGCCCAGGGGGAACCGCCCGGCGGGGTCCGGGTTTGGGGCGGGGTCTGACAGCGGATTAAAGCGTTCAGGTGGGAGTGGGGCCGCACCGAAGGCTTGAGGCGCTTTTCCCGTGCCCACGTCTGTGTCCAGGGGCTCCTTGTCCTTTAAGAGCCGCAGCCTGGCCGGGGCAGAGCCGTGGAGCTTGTGGGGAGATTGCGTGATGCTTGTAGGCTGCCCAGGGGGGTGTGGAGTCTCAATCTCTGGGGATATTCAAGACCCGTGTGGACACCGACCTGTGCGACCTGTCCTAGGGACCCTGCTTTGACAGGGGGTTGGACCCGATGAGCTCTGGAGGTCCCTTCCCACCCCCTACGATTCTGTGATGCTGTAAAACACCCAAGGGCCAAGAAGAACTGTGCTCTTGAGGCAGTGGAGTCTCATTCTCCACATGACCTGAGCTTGGAAGAGCTAAAGGCTTGATAAAATAAAACCCCAAAACCATGTATTCAATTCCCAAAGTGATTTTTGAACATGAAAGTTTTGATTTCTCTACCCTTTGGGTGCCATTAGGACTCGTGGGAGGTCAGATTGAAGAGCTGACCCAGTTGTCATCTCATCATCCCTCCTACGAGCTCTGGGGTGGCTGGAGCCTTTGCCATGCTGACTCAACTTGCCAACCCGCAGGGAAGGAAATGCTCATTCTGCTGGTTTAACTGAGCTCAGCCTGTGCAGGGTCTGGTAGGTTGAAAGCTGGTATGAGGCACAGAGGAAAGGGCCTTAGCTGGATTGGGAACAGAAAGGGAAAGGAATGGTTAGAACTGCTCAAGCTGTAAAGTGCAATTGCACCCCCAAGCACCTTTAAATGTTTTCTCTTAAGAGTTTTTAAGTTCAGGAGATGTAGACTATAAGTCACTTAAATGTTTTTGAAAATCATTTGCAGTATGTTAACATGGAAATCTTCTTCAGAACCACCTTCCTTCCAGGCTCTCATTTCTCTGTAGGGCTTAAATTCATTCCAAAGTCATCTTAAATCATTATTAGGAAGATAAAATGAAAACGCTGAAATTCACCAAGAATATCCTACCTCAAAGCATTTATTTCCCCTCTCTATTTGAGGAGCTGGGGGAGAAATTAGGACTTCACATTTCTTCCAATTAATACCTTGTTTTACTCAAGTTCTCAGCACTGAGCATATATCACTTTGCAGTTCCTGTTTACATCTCTAGATTTTTGTCATTTCCACAGATTTTTGCCTCAAAATCAAATTTACACCTGCAAAAATAAACTACATGTCATGTAGCAAACGCACAACGGTGCTGGAATGGTTAGGTAGGGTTTTAGGGCAGTTTGGGTCAGAGAATTTGGGTTGAAGCAGCTGAGTGTTCTGTGTCAGGGCTGAGACTGGAGGTTTAATGATTTTCATTGCTTGGGCAGTAAATTGCACCCCTGGAGAGAGAGGCTAAAATGGTGCTTTTCTAATTAAGGAAAATGTTATCCACAGGCATCAAGACAGAGGAATGCCTCCTTGGGAAACACTAATGATGACTTAGGGCACATGGCATGTGACATACCCATTTGGGTTTAACCACTGAAGCTACTCCTAGAGAGCAAAAAAAGCCTTGGGATTTTTAGTGGAGATAAGTATGCAAATAATGGAGTTGTGTTCCAGCCTGAAACGGCTCCTCAGGCTTTAGATCTCCTTACTGAAGATTTGGGTCTGCAAAGCGCTGATTCTGCAAGAAGCTTGTTCCACAAAATGCTGAAGGCTCCAGAATGGACCTGGGTTAAAGGGCTTGGGAGAAGGGTGTGCAGCCCTGCCAGGGAGCTCTCAGCCCCTGCCCTACTCCCTGCAATCCAGGCCATAAACACCCAGGGTTCCAATATCACAGGACCACCAGAGAAGACCCATCTGTTCCAAGGTCGAGCACTGTTGTGGGGTGAAGTGAGTCCTGAAGCATCTCTAAGCTTTTTGCTAATTGCTGAGATGGGCTATTGCTCTATGTCTGCTGCTACTTCCCTGCACTTACAAACACTGCACCTACAGGTCCTTCTCAGGGTGAGGCAAGGGGTGTTTAACCACATGACTCCCATTAATGTTAATTATAGAGCACGTATTAACAGCATTATACGATCCTTTTTCCTGTTAGTGCTATCATAAATCTGCTTGGTGGGACTTTGTTAGATCTCAGCAGCAGTGTGCAACAGTTTGGTACATGAAAGGGCAAATTTGTAGAGACAGCAAACTCCTATTATACTTTAATCTCCAAATCTCTCCTTCTCTTACTCATAACACCAACAAGGCTTCTTGTAAGATTGATTTGTTGTCGGGAAATGATTTAAAGACTGACTGTAAAAATACTGTATTTTTCTTGCTTTATAGAATGTGGCATTGATGTCAGAGCTCCACAGAGACTTGATGTACTTTCAGATAGGGAAATCTAAAAGCCAAGTGCAAAATCAATAAGATGGCATCCTGCTGTTATTGTCATAACCTTTACAGATCATTTCAGAACTGTGACTGATGTGTAGTATTACACTGGGGGGGAGGCTGGAGCTTTGTGCACTTCTGCCCCGGTCAGCTGAAGCCCAAGTCTGTTTGCTTTTTGAGGGCCCAGTTATGGGATGTAACAGAATAAGTGTTGTCTGGAGTGAAGGGTGGTAGGACAAATCTGAAACATAAATACTGGGAACTAAGGCAGTATTAAAGGCCAAGCCAGACTTACGATCAATAAGTTGATTGACTGCTTAAGGCATCGCTACTGACCAAAAAATCTCTGTTCAACACCACAGTGACATCCCTGCTGAGATCCCAAGTCAGGGCTTGTCCCAGTCTCAGAGGCTGAGAAACTCCCAGTGATCCTGATGACCAGTTAGTTACATGGTTCCTTGGGTCACTTGTGATGGCAGACGTTTGGGGGTTCTGGGATTTTCTACAAATCAGCCTTTCTGATGCACAATGCAAGGTTGAAGCATAGGTATGTTTTGGTCTTAAGAAATCCCACAACCAGGAGCAAAATGTACCAACCAAGAGCCAGAAACACGCCAATTCCATGTTGTTAAAGGACCTCAGCAAAGAACTCTAAGCAAAAAGTAACAGGTAAAGAAATCCCCACATTAAAAACCCTAAAACCTTCCCACCATCCCAATTCCAGTGTTTCAGAGTAGTGAAAGCTTCCAGGAATAAGTGAAATAGTAGCCTTGGTTGATCAGGGCTCAGTAGACTCTCCAAAATAGCACACCAGACTGGTTTCTTTCCCAAAGTACAATTCAAATATACCAGGGGAAATTGGGAGAAACTGCTGCCTCTTCCCAACTGGCAGAGGTGGCCTTGTGCTGACCCTGTGCTGGGCCATATTTTTGGCAAGCCCCGTGTTGCTCTCTCACCACCTACAATGGACTATGAGCTATAGTACCTTACTTCAAGTAAAAAGACCAACTTCCAGCCTTCCCTTAGGTGGAGCTTTGCCAAGTGTCTGGTGTAACTTCAACCATGATCAGATTTGGAGTTGATTTGGAGTCAAATCTGGTGCGAACATGTAGGTGATGGAAATTAAACAGCACTGCTGAAGGCAACGTGAGAGGAATCACCCTAAATACATTGCCTTAAGGCAGCAGCAGCAAGCCCCATAGATTCACAAAGGACCTACATAACCCACTGCTATCCCCCATCACATCAGCTACCCCTTTTTAACTTGCCTTGACATCGCTGTTTCCAACAAGTAGTGATACCTCTTATCCCTGAAAGTTCTGAGCCACAGTCAGCAATAGTTATTTCCAGCAGCCCTTTGCCCTGAGAACAGCAGTCTGAAAAGGACCTGTGTCCTGTGCTCTTTCAGCTGAGAATTGCCTGAATATCTCCAGACCCCATTTCTTTTATCTTTTTTTTTTTTTCATACCTCCTTTCAGGTCTTTCTTTTCCTGGAAAATCTCTGTGAAATTCCCAAGCTGCCTAGGATTCAAAAGATCTAATAAAAATCAGATTTATTAAGAGCAGAGGGAGAAAATCAGATTAAACCTGAAGAAACAGCTTGCATAACTGCTCCTATACTCCGCAACTGCTCAGGAAGTGCTCAGTACACACATGTTAACTGTTTGGTGGGAGTGCCTCACAGCCTGACAGCCAGGAAAGACAGACAGCTGTCCACAGAGTGGGTCATCTCTGCAGATATGGCCATTAAGACTGTTCCCACCAGGTCCTTGGGAAGGGAAGAGCCCGTGGTTGGAATGACACATGGGGGAAGGCTGCAGGGGCACACGTTGATCTACCCTGCTCTAGGGAGCAGGGCAATGCTGGACACCTTCACCATTGGCTTTGGGCCTCCATGGAAGGGTGTTGCATGGAGAATGTTGGCAGGCTGTGCAGAAACCCCTCAACAAGGGGAGGGGCTTGTGTACTAGATAAGCTACATCCTTCAAAAGCTGCCTGTTTGGGTTCTTGGCTGCTGCAGTGGGTCCTTGTCCCTCCAAAATGAGTGTTGCTGTGCTATTGAATTCAGCTGGAGTCATGTTTAGCCCATGGTGCACATCATCCAAAGACAAACCAAGCCTGGAGCAGCATCTTTAACTTAAATGAAACAGAGGAAACTGAAGATGTCTTGATTATAGAAAAGCAGAATACACATTCTCCTTATTTAAGGACATTTAGGGCAGACAGGGATGCTACAAATCATGCATCCAAGTAGTCATTTTTTGAAGTGCTTGCATCCCAGACCAACTAACCATGTTCATATTAGCCCCAGCAGTTGACAACCATAGCAAAGAACTTGCAGAAAGGATAACGTTTATGAACATATCAAAATGATTCATAATGGGCTATTAAAAATAGCAAGAGATGGAAGAGGCAGCCTACAGATAAGCCATTTTGAGATCCACAGTAATTCAGAACACTGTTTTTAAAAGTCAAGTTTTAGCTATCACAGCTCTGTCCCTGCTGCTCTGCAGATAACAAGGTAGGCTGTTCTGATCAGGGTGAGAGCTCTCTTCCACCTAGGGCTCTTTATTTCATTCTGGCAGCTATCATATAGATGTTGAAAGAAGCTCTGTGTAACTCACACCCACCTTCCATCTCATATGCTGCCAAAGCGACAAGCTGGAGCACACATCAAATTCAGCCTTATTTTCCGTGGGCTGGTTCTGCTCAGTGCTGCCTTATTTTAAGGGTTAATTTTAGCAAAGAAGGGTAGCTGATCAAATAAAGTGTTTGCACTCCCCTGAGCAGTATTCATAGTCTGTCAGGCACTTGTTAACACACTAACCCATTCCTTTTTTGATGAATTTGTAGCACGTTGGACACGAGCCAGAGGCTGAGCTGGGAACAATATTTATTTATATCTACACACAATACTTCACGTCTGCCCAAATCACAGGCTTTTCCTAATCCTCAGTATTTCAAAACATTTGCAGTTTCCTCAGCTGATTAGCATTGGCTTTGCTTAGCCTGCCCTCTTGGAAAGATGTGGAGATTGGTGATGGGCAACACGTGATTCGATATGAATTTGAGGTGAAGCCATTTAGTGGGTGAAATCACACAGATTATGTACATTTGTTACTGTATTGTGGCAAGCTAAAAAGCTGCTAATTGGCTACATACCCTGTTTACACCACACTGATTGGTTAGTGATTGTAACGAGTTCTGATAAACATATAGCTAAATATCATTAGTTTCCCTTTGATGCCTAAAAGCATCCGCACACCTGCTCTTTTGACCATCTTATTATGGCTGGTTCTTAGCATGTTCCGTCACTCCCAAGTACCTTCCCATAACTGCTTCTCGGTTTAGGGTAGCCTGTACCCCTGCCATCAAGGCCGCTGTGTTTGGAGAAGGTGATTATCAAGATCCTCTCAGCATGAGTAACTTTTCCTGTCTCACAGGAACACGAGGATGTTGTCAGGGCCTGTGTCTTCAGTGAAGAGAGCTAGGCCGCGGGCAGGCCTGCTGTCTTCCCTGACAGAAAGAAACATAAGACAGTGGATGCAGCTGAACGCTTTGATTCACTGATATTTCTCCCCTCACTGTTCTATCAGGCCGTAATTTAATGACTCTTCTAAGGTGTAAAGAGCTGTGATTAGTGCCATGACAAGCAATAGTGGTCATCCAGTCCTTGTTTGATGAAAGGGCTTTTGCCAAATACCCATCTGCACAAGGGGATGAGAGTTTTGTATGACACAAACAAAGTAAGGGCCTGGAAAAGTTGCTTATTGAGAGATATTTTCCCAAGGTGAATCACCACCCAGTATCTGGGAGGAGGGAGTTGAGGGGGCCTACATCACTGGCTTGATGGACCACAAAGTTTTCACAGAGTTGGTCTCCAGCCACCATCCTAAGCCCCATCTGGAGTCCTGTGTCCACAATACAAGAAAGATGTGGAGGTGTTGGAGAGATGTCAGAGGAGGCCACGAAGATGATTAGAGGGCTGGAGCACCTCTCCTACGAAGAGAGACTGAGGGAGCTGGGCTTGTTCAGCCTAGAGAAGATCCTTTCTTATTTCTGTGAAAACAAGAGAAGTTTAAGCCTGGTTTTGTTATGTGGGGAAACTTGGAGGAGTTGTATGATTAACAGCAACTTTATCTGACCTGAATTTGGCTACTGCATAGTTTAAATCCCTTTGGGGACCTTCATTACTATGGCATTAAGGAAGCTCTCTGAGTTTTTAAAGTCCTCGTAAATGTTCTTTTCTTTTCAGAAATACAGTATAAATTCTGCTTTTTATCATAAACTTTCCTCTTCCTAAAATAAAAACCAAACCAAAACAACTCTCTCAACTTACTTCACTCTATTTCATGACAGTGTTTTAAAGTACAATTTAATACTTGTGAAATGCACTGCCCATCTAAGTTTGGTGGCTATGGGCTGTGTCTGGGAGGGAATGTGCAGACTTTGGCCAGGGCTTTTTTTTATTCTCACTACATATTACTTGAATTGAGCTCACAATGTATGCCAGCCAAGATCAAGATCTCATGGCACTAAGTGCTCTACATAAATACAGCGTAAGATGCAGCCCAGGCCAGAGATAAGTAAAATCAAGCAGATAAAGAAGAAGAGGGAAGCACTGTTATCATCACTTTACAGCAAGGACACTAAGGAAGGAGTATCCTCACTAATTAACTTCAGGCACCAACGGTAGGAGCGTGAGCTCCAAGGACAGATCTCCTCTCTCATTAGTGGGGTTGGCTCCAGGGGCTGGAGTATTGGTTGGAGGGAGGAACATGTGTCACAGAGGTGGGGAGGTCAAAGGGAGTAGTGCAGGAGGAGAGACCCCAGCCAGGTCTGACTGCACCTTGCATGGGTCAGGCAGGTAGCTGGAGGCAGCGGTGGCAGGAGGGAGCCCATCAGTCTGGCTGCGGTGCCATGACAGTACATCTCACCCCCACAAGCCTCCTGAAACCTCCAAATGGTTAATTATCACCATGCTGGGCTCCATCAAGAGCCAGTAATGAACCAGTAATAAATAATAATTCATCGCATTAAGACACTTGTGTCAACTATGTATGTTAGTGTAGACATGGATGCAGAGTACAAGGGCCAACATAAGACATACTTCACGTACAAACATGCCCATGAGCCCTGGAGAGACAGGGTTTGGTGAGAAAATAAGGTGTTAATTAGCCAGGCCAGCTCAGGAGATGACATTAGTCTGAAATATCTGCATCTCCAAGGAAGTGGAAGGATCCTTACTCCAATTAAAGAGCCCGTCACCTCTGTAATGAAGGGAACAGTAGCCACTTCAGGGGGAAGAGGAGACCCAGGCAGGACACCAAAGGACTTCAAGGAGAAACAAAGCATAACAGCAAATGTACCCTGCCACAATAGAGGGCCCCAGAGGGAGACCCTCTGCAAGGTACATCTCTGTTGAAGGGTGCAAACTCCAGTTCCTGCACAAGCATGGGTACAAAGTATGTTTGAGAAAAGGCATTGGGAAATGACAGCAAATCAGCTGGGTAGGGAGGAGAAACCCTTCTGAATTGGCCCATAAGGAGTTTAAACACACTTTCTTTTCATTTTGTCACCTCTGTCCTTTATGGACATTTAGAATTGTTTCTCTGTTCTAGATATCATGAATAAAGGCTCGTCAGCTGGGCATGCAGAGCTTTGCATGATATCTAATACATGTAATAGTAACTGCTTGTTTCCCTATGCTGTAGGGACACCCCTATTTATACACGAAGTCCACAGGTGTAAGCTTCTTTGTTCACAACATCTCCTTGTGCCATTGACCTATCCATGGGTCCACCTTCCTTTCTGCCAGGCACTGCCACAGTGACATGCAGGTATCTGTGCTTGACACACACCACCTCTCCATCAGCAGCAGCGTCTGTGAGCAGCTCCAGGAGGGCACAGAGCAGATAAAGCTTCTTGACTGAACCACCTGGTGTTCTGCCCTGGAGGCACCCACCCTGGCTGCCATACGGGTCTCCTGCCTTGTTCAGTGGCTCCAAGGCTTTTTCTCCATTATAACAATAGCCCAAGCCATCTGCTGGCCACAGCGCTGGGCTGTGGCCATCCTGGGGGCATGGCTTCTCCCTGAGCACGTGAGGGAGGACTGTGAGGTGCTGCAGCATGCTGGGCTCCCTCATGGGGAACTCCTAATTAATTGTCCATACAGTACCTCTCTCCCTTATTTTTCTTGTTAACGACTGATTTTTAAAAAGGGAGTTCAGCAGCTCAGCCATTCCGGAGTCACCATTAATTTAATCTCCCTCCTTATTTATTGATAGAGCTACTTTCTCTCTTCCCTTTTGTGTCCCCATGATATATTTCTAAAAGCCTTCCCGTTGCCTCTGGGAGCAGTCACTCATTCGGCTGCCCTTGCCGTCTCCCTGAAAGCCTCCCTTCCTCAGCAAGATGTGTGCTTGCTCTGTATCCACACTCCCCCTTCCTGCCAGAGAACTTGGTGCCATTTCTGACTTTTTCTGCCTCCTTTGCTGCACCTCAGTCACAGCATTTTCCTCTTTCCATGTGAAAACATCCAGAAGGATGGGAGCAGACCAGTGCAAAGTGGTGCAAGCCCCTTCCCCTCACAGGGCTTTGGGCTACCTGATCCCAGCTGGGTGTCTGTCCTACTTTTTCCTGCACCATGACTCACCCTTTTGTTTCAAAAGCTTGTCCTTCCTAGCACACCAGACTCCCCAAGCTACCTTGCCTGAAATCTAATTCTCCTACGCCTGTATTACAGCACTGTAACAGTTGTAGTCATTTAGTATTAATTAGCATGACTGTAATTTAGTTCAGTCCTTACGGACCCAGTGGTGGCTCAGTTCTGATGGGGATGGCACAGGCACAGTGTGAGATGGTCCCTGTCCCAAGGCGTTTGCGCTCAGCAGATGAGCCAGAAGGGAAATATCCCTTTCCCACTATACCCAGGGAAGTAAAGCAAGAAGAGATTTGCAGGGGAGTTCAAAATCACCTCGAACGCCTGAGCTCCCCCACAGAGCCTCCCTCACAGCGTTGATTTTGTTAATCCCCCTCAAGTGAGTTGTCCTGGCTCACAGTGGGACTGACAGCCACCCCCATACAGCATGGTGAGAGCCACTTCCACTCCACTGCTGCCCACCCCGACACATCCAGCCCTTCGTTTGTGCTCCGTGACTTTCAGAAAGGTCTTAGTTCACTTCAGGTTTAGATTTCTCTTTTGGATCCACTCCCCAGCCTGCTGAATTATTTTGTCCCTTCCTAATCAAATTGCCTTTGAGCACGATGACCTTCAATTAGGCCAAGGTGTCCCGTGGCTTGCTCAGAAATCCCAGTAGCAAACTGATAGTTGCTGAACTCCTCTTTGCTGTGTGAAGATAAGCTGTAAGCCAGAGCCTGAGAATATTAATACCTGCTCCAGAAGGAACAGAAGGTTGTTTCTTAGCTGAGTAAAAATGGGTTCAAACATGTGGGTGTGTGACCAGATGGGCTGGGTGTGTTAGGAGCACAAGCTCACTACAGAAACTTAAATATTTTCTTTAAGAAGCAGCAGCTATTCATTTAAAAACAAAATAATGCCATCAGGGTTTTGACTATAAACAGGCACAAAGAATTGTATATAAAATAAAATAAATTAAAATAAAATAAAATCAAATTTAAAAAAGATGCATCAGAACCTCCTGGCTATAGGGAAGTGCTCATGGTCTTACATGGCACATCCCCAGGTGAATGCATAGTGCCCAGAGCCAGGACTGGGGCCAGCGTGTTGTTGGAGGCATTTCTTTTCCACCTTGTCTTTATGGTGCTGTTTCTGTGTCAACATAGATAAAGGGTCCTGCCTGCTGCTTGGAAAGCCTCCCTGCTGCACGGTAGAGAAGGACTGGTCCCAGCTCTCCACTTCCATACAAGGCATTAGGAAAGTTTCTGTTTCATCCCAGAATGAGAGAAATAGAAATTCAGAAGCCTCAAAAGGTGCTGGGGCAGACAACTGCTGCTCACAGGCACCTCCAGGCCAACATGGCAAGGGGAGCATGTGGTTCTCTGACCTCATGTATGAGGAGAATTCATTTACCTTTGTTTGAAGGTGAACTAATGGGGGTGTAAAATGCCAGCAAAGATAGGCTGGGTCTGATCTCCACAGTGTAAACTAGAAGCCCCTTTTGCTGAGGTCAGTAGAGCTTCAGGGAGGAAAAACCACTAGCGTAAAGCCCATAATAGTAATTTGCACAGAGATGAGAAGGTACATGAAAGACTGCCCTGTGAGCACATCCTGTAGTGCCTTATGCTTGGTGCATCCATTCTCACCTGCATAAGGAAGACAAAATATGCCAGCACCACCTCTGAGCTGTAACCTAACGTACTCTCTCTGCAGTGCCAGAAAGAAAACTCAGGACATCTAGATGGAGCCACTTATCGATGGTTTATTGCATCATCAAGGCTGTGCTGGAGCTATAAAATCAGGGGACTTGAGCATTCCCAGCAATGCACCTCAAGAAGTGTGTGATATTCAGCCTAGCTGAGCTCCTTTGATGTCCTTTTGTTGCTCAACTTGCAAATCAGGCAGTGGGTTTGGGAGCCTGACTTTAGATACTCATTTTTTTTAAAAAAGACTGGCCTGAATTCCTACCAGAGGCAGAGAAAAAAGAAATTGTCTGCCCTGGAAAATAGCCATTAGGAAACAATTTCCCCTACAATTCTCACTATGGGTGATGAAAATCCACAGCAAAGGGAGGGGGAAAAAAAAAGAAAGGAACAAGATGAATTAATGCTTTTTAAAAAAACTTTTTACAACTGATTTCTAATGAGGCATGGCCAATGTTGTTGACACCCAATTGGATCGGCTTCAACTCCTGGGACGACTGCTTGATGAATGGACAAATTCCAGGGCTGGAGACAAGTGCTGCCTTCCTCTCCCACAACTCAGCACTTCTCCCACAGACTACTTACACCTCCACCAGCAATGACTTGACTCTATATTAGTAGTTTAATTAAAAGTTTCCAAATGCAGGTTTGCCTTTGCTCTCCCCAGCCTCTGAATGGGGAAATTAAACACACGGCGACAGTGGAAGTCTTTGAGCTGGTTTTATGGGAGAGCTGCTAACCCACTTAACTGGCATTTACAACACACTGACTGTGCCATAAGTAGCCAAGGAAGAGACTGTGCTCATATAAAGCAGCTCTCTATAAGCCTACCTGCAAATACATGCATTTATTTTTATCCTGAGATGTTGCAACAACCGTAGAAACAAGAGTGGTGTTTGTGGCAGGAGTATTAAAGTCAGCTGGTGGTTGTAGATCTGATGTCACACGTGGTCTCTGGGGACAATTCTGCAGGTTTGACCCATTTGCTTGCCTCTTTACAAGGGGAACCTCAGCTTCTTTCTAGCCTTAGAGCCTGGTGCTCCACGTGCCTGTACAGCTATGGGCAGACACAGCTTTGGGTCTTGGGACTCGAAACCAAGCTCTTGGCTGGAGGTAACTGAGGCCTGAGTTTAGAATTGCTCTTCTGAGCCAATCTACCACAAACATGTGGCTGTGTAATGCTCTGCTCAGCTCTCTCTAGGAAAAAAAAAAAAAAAAAAAAAAAAAAAAAGTGCTAGTTTTAGGCCCTGTAACAAAAGCAAATGAAATGCAAATCTAGCTTCAAAAGAGTGTGGGAAACAGAGAGTTGGTTTACCAACATCTCAAGGGTTTAAACTGCTCCCAAAGGATGTGGCAGCCCCAACTCAGGCCCCATGTGCTGGAGGAATCCACACTGCCCTCCTAAGGCAGTCCCAACCTAGCAGGCTGGGGGTCAGTTGCATCCTTTTGGCCCTTGCATCAGCAGCTAGATAAAACACTTTGCAGGAAGTGGAAGTGGTCGCACTGATGGGATGAATGGCATCTGCCTGAGCAGGCATTAATGAGCTTCTTGTTGGAGCCCTTTTGTGGGAGAAAGAAGAGGGTTTGAGTTGTAATCAGGCAGTCATGGGAACCGAACGTGATCTCCCCCATTCCTGAACTGGTGCTGAGAAATGGGAGATTTATTCCCCTGTCCTTCACACAGGGTTTAAGGCACTTGATATTCCTTTTCGAAGCAGAAATGTCTGAGTTCTGGGAACACAGCTGAAGCCACGCAGCTTTTGTAGATTTTCTTTTTTACAAAATTACCAGTGAACTAAAAGAAGATCAGTTATTCACTGATCTCCACCTGGCCCAGTATTTCCTGTCTGCATGGGCAGAGGGTTGTGATTCGGAGCTGGGCACAGGCAGCCCCGGCAACACACAACAGAGCTATACAGCCAGCAGTTTGTCACCCATAGCCAGACCGGGGAGCTGAGCCCTGGGTGACTGCACCAGGCTGCTCAGTGCTTCAGGGGCAACCGAACCTGCCTCCTTGAGCAGGGCTCAAGCCATCTCCTGCATGAAGACGTCACTCTTCCCTCTCCTCTCCATGCCCCTGCCTTCCCCTGCCCTGAAGCACAGGCCTTTCCACTTCAGGGCTTGAAACCTGCACCAGGACCCCATTCTGGGCAGCAGCCGCTGCCTCTCTACAGCGAGCTCCATGAGCTCCAGCAAGCTCCATTCTTGCAGGCCCTGTCTCTGCAGCCCTGCCACAGTCCAGGGATGATGGTGACCTGTGGTAGAGAGGTGGCCAAGCTGGAGCCAGTTGTGCCTGCAGCAAGGAGGGCTCCTCTGCTGCTCTCAGCAGTTTCTGTGCTCCAGGCCTGTCTTCATGTGTCAGGACATTTTAGAGCCATCATTTTCTACAGGAGCAGCTGAAATGTTTTAATTTTGTTCAAGAACAGATTGCCAGAGTTCCCTGAGGGGCAGAGATCCACCTGAACTGGGATCTCATGCTGTAGCAGAAACAGTAGAAACACAGTACCATCAGAAGCATCAAGTGGCTGTGCCGACTCCAGGGTAAGCAGGAGAGATGCTGGAAGGAAACTGGAGGTTTGCCTTGCCTTGCCTTGCCTTCCCCTTTGCACACTGGGGAAAAACAGATGGACTGTTCAGAGTTTCAGATAACAGCAGCTTTGTCCTCACCCCAGTCCAAGTGAAGCCAGTACAAAGACAGGTATTTAGGTAAAGCCCACAGGCTGTCCTGCATACCACTTCAGATGACAGCTCAGGCTGAGAGTAGCCATCAAGTGCTCCCTGGGGGTGACCAGTCTGTCTTCAAGGACATCTGCAGCCGTGGTGGCTGTGCCTGGTTACAAGGTGTCCCCTTGTAGAGACTGGCTGGAGTGGATGGCTGGTGCTGAGCATGTTTCAGCCCTAAGTGGAGATTTAAGGTTCTCACAGGCAGCCCATTTTGAAACTCTTGGCTATAGTCTGTGGTGCTATCAACCATGCACCTTTTATGAGCATTTTATTAATTTCAAAAAGTCATCTGGGTGGAAAAAAATTAGATATATATAAACATGATATAAGGAGTGAGCAAATTACAAATGGGAGCTGGGTTGAAATAAAACCTACTGCAGTGCTTAAAGACTATTCTAAATAGATTCACACAAAGCTTTGCTATTTCATAAAACATTAAAGGATTTAAATGACTTTACATTTGTAGAAATACAGGCCATATTTTATTAAAGGTGTCAGGTCTGTCTAATCTCTCCTGTGTAAGATGTTCATTTTGCAGTAGCAAAGGCACAGAGATCATTAAGTCCATCTCCAGTGGTAGCAAAGACAGCCTATGCTGGCTACCAAACTCTCTCCTCATTAATATTTTAACGTTTGAGGTAATGCTGAGAAACTGTCCTTTGTCACAGACACCAGAGAGATTAGTAGTAAATCTTTTCCAAGAGAACTACTGAGTCCTTAGGATCCATGGATTAGAATTTAAAATTGAACTAGTTCCAGTGAGAACTGCAGAGCAAAAATAGCTGTGCAGTGGGACACAGCCACCAAATGTGTTCTCATTACCTTGGAAAGAGGGGGGGATTGCTGGCCTATAAGTGTAGATTTGGGGTTTCTTGCAATTCTGGAGCCTCCAGTGCCAGACAGGATGCTGGGCTAGACAGATCCTAGTCTGACCCAACATAGTAACATTTACACTTTTGGAAAACAGCAAGGTAAAACCCTGAAGACAGGCAGGGTACAGAGGAGCCCTAAGGACAGATTGGGAACAGTCACGTTCTGTTAAGGATAAACCTGACCTGGTGCCCGCAAAAAATAAACAGCAAAACCTTCAGCTTTAAAGGCAGATGGAGAAGCAGAAGGGATTTGTAGTGTAGAGTGAGAGTGTCAAAACACAGGGGGTATTTCAGAAGGAAAATGATGAAATCAGCACAGGAGGCCCCATGAGCTGCAGAGGAACGGTCTCTCACTGCATCTCTGGGGTTCAACAGGGCAGCAGCACGAGGGCCCAGAATGACAAAGGGAGGGCAGGCAGGGGAGCTCCTTCTTCAGGGGAACTCCCAGAAGCCTCAGAGGAGATTTGCATCATTCACCTTGAAGTTGCCTCAGTAGCACTGCATGGCACCCTTGGACAAGGTGCTGTACCAGTGCATAGAGCTCATCCCTGCCTGTGTTAAAGGGCCGGGCTGGAGCAAGGAAAATAATGCAAGGGTTTTACATTTAAGGTCTAGAGAGGAAGGGCTTGCTAGCAGAGGGCCTGCTATGCTCCATCTCTAACCCATCACTGGTGATCAGTGGGCCAAACAAAATGGCAGGGTGTAGAGATGTGGAAATGGGACACAAAGAGGTAACCCAGTGATCAGTGACAAACCTGGGGGGAACGCTGGCAGAGGATACCAGACTGCTACATCAGCATGATGCAGGATCCTCTCAAGAGATGCTTAAGCCATGGGAGGACAGACAGTGATAAGGCAACAGATGTTCTACCACAGGGACAACGGGGGGAGAAAAAAAGCAATTAAATGCAATGATGGCATTCCAGTGCTTGCATGTGTGGCTTTAAAACAAACACCCCAAAATCACAAAACAAAACCCCATATCTGAACCATTTTGGCATGCAATCTGGTAATGAATTTCTTCCCTGCACACATTTTACGGCCTAGTTCATTTGCTGTTTGTGAGCTGGAGCTAATGGGCACACTGTTGCTGTGGGGCTAGGCAAGGTCTGCTACTGCACACACACAGAGATGAAGAGGAGAAAGCAAAGAAAAAACAACCCCAAAGCAGACTGAAGAGCCTTTGAATGAAGCAAAGTATGTAAGTGGTAAAGGAGATGCGCAGAGAAGCTGTGTGGAAAGCCAACAGTGTTGAACAGCAGCAGCGTTTTAGAAGCATAGCTGAGGCCCTGCACTGGTGTTGCATGAATTAACAGCCCTTGGGGCAGATGGATGCCATTCAGCAGGGCACAGGACTGCTGCTGCTGGACTTAGAGGAGAAAGTTATATGGCCTTATTTTCCTGGCCTGTGGGTCAGTCTGCCGGATGAATCATTTTATACTGCCTGAAGTGAACGGAATTGGCATCTGGCCACCAATTCAGCACCAGCCTTGAACTCTGCTTTCTCTTCCACTTCAGGTGAAGCAGATTTATTCTCAACTCACCACAGATTTGCAATTCAGTATTTATTTGTAGGATGCCTGGTTCCTTGGGCAGTGACGCTGGGAGCACCGAAGGTTTGTTTTGGATCCCACGTTGATTGCAAAGGAAGGGTTGGTTGCGTCAGATTCCTTCTGGTCGTATTTGCTATGTGGTGTACACAAGAAGTGTCTGTTAGGAGTCAGTGAAAATACCACTGAGGTCACATTAGCATAGCTAATAGCTGTGTTAATAAAATGCCATATCATAAAATAAGAAGGAACATTTTCAGCCAGGTCTGAAGCTATGTGAAAAATGCATTTGATTAATGAAATCCATTTCTGACTGAATGGGACTTTTCTAATCAATTGACAATCCTTCTGTGTCCTATTCTTGCTGGGCAAGTATTTGCAGCTCAGTTTCATAGGGTGTATTTCATGAGATCTGCTACCTGGTTGGCCTTTTCATAGATTGCTTGGCAGGAGATACTGGAGGTCGCTTCTTGTCCTTTGGAGAGCGGAACGGCCAAGTGAAGTCATCTAGCAGCTGATGTGAGGTGTGCATGTAAAGGCTCAATATGCCCAAGTCAGTAAATTATTTGTAGTCCTCCCTGAAAAGAACAAACCAAAAAGCATCATCCACACCTCCACGTTTTCTGTTTCCCTATCAGAATGTCAGACACATCAGCGTGTTCCAAAGCCAACTTTGCCCACACAGACTGACCCTGCTTCCCTGCCTGTGCCTTTTCAATCATCAGGCTAATTGTCCTTTTGTAGTGTATTTCCAATCCCACAGCTACGATTTCATCTGCCAACCAGGAAGAGTGCTAATTTCTTTAGCACACAATTATACTTACTGGAATTGCCAAGGTGGGATAGGGGTGTGACTAACGGTCCATGGACAGAAGGACTTGGATTTAGGGACAAACCCAACTCTGTAATCAATTCTAACAGGGGTAATCCATTGAACGTAGGTTTCGGTGCCTCTTACCACGTTCCAGTTTGAACAATATAAATGCATATTTGGCATTCTGCAGTGATCTCTTTGCAACAGGTTGAGTCAAATTGCATAACCTGTCCTGTGACACAAGAATTATCCAGCCTGCATTGTCCTGCAGGCAGCGGATGGCCTGTAGAGGGGTTTATTCAGTGCTCGCCTTCAATTTCCATGTGTTGGCCAGATGCTTTTCTAGGAGCACCAGCGGATCGGTGCTGCTGTGATCTGCTAATTGTTTTGACACCATGGGAGTTGAAAAGCACTGGTGAACACTTGGCTCAACTGAAATGTGTGTTTTAGTTTAATGACCCCAGGGATGATCAGAGTCAATTTTCCCTGCTTATGTCTGCTGCCCTGGCGCTTGAGGTGGTTCTGGTCAGTGCTATAGAAAACAAGCGAGTATTTAGTTAGTTCTTTCTGTATAATACACAAAGAATAGGAGTGCCTGCTCAAAGCCAGAGGCTCCAGCTCAAGGAGCCACTTAAACAAATGCCATAATCAGGGCAGCACTTTAGTGTACACATGCTTATCTGTGAGCACGTGCTCGAGTTTCAGTAGCCTGCGTGGGGTTTGCACCCAGGTTGAAGCATCAGTGCAGGATGAAGTGCTTTTCCAAGATGTTTTCCAGAACGTTGACCTAAGTGAGAAAAATGAGTGTGTCACACGTTCGACTGCATCTGAATGTGTTGCTGCTGCTGCTGCTTTTGCCACTGTGAGGAAATCCTGACAAACTTGGTTTCCCTTCAGGTCTGGTAAGTTACTTCCCACTGATCCCCTGCTCTCTCCTTAGGTACCCAAGGAAACAGAGGACTTTTGCTGTAGAAGATGACCTCCTTTCTCTGCTCATTCAGGTGTGGGTTGAAGAACAGAAGAATGTTGGTTCTTGGAAAGAATCTGCTTCAGACACATCTGTTAAAATCAGAGTGTTGATTCTTCCACAGTTGACTTGTAATGACTCCCAGGAGTTTCTGTCCCAGAAGTGAGGTCAAACGTATTGACTTTTCTTTCTTTCCTCACAGCTTTTCAACACTGGACAAATGATTGTTTTGATAATCAAACTTTCACAAATCCAAGGAACAGTGATTGTAAGGGAGGACTCTATTTCTAGGAGGAAGTATCCCCACTTGATGAATTTGAAGTCTGTTGGGAAGTAAGTATCCTTCATGAACAGAAGAGATGTTAATTTAGGAATATATTCAGTTTAAACACAAAAATAGTGAATTCATGAAGTTACCCTGCCTAATGTGCTGCCCTGTTTTTACTCTTGTTGGCTACTTGTTGCAGTAGTTGGAGTCATGCTGTTTCTTACACTGGCTAAGAATGGCACAGTGGAATTAGCACATGGTGAAGTCTTCCACAAGATCAAGGGAGTGAACAGCCCAGGATTCAAATCAAGCCTGGGGTGAATTAACATCAGCCAGATACTGCAGTAAAGATTAGGGAAAACAAGGATTCAGAACGGATATTGCTTCTTGCAATGGCAACATACATGTCAGCAAATTACAAAGGTGATGAGGAAGATCTTCCCTTCAGTTGCAGCTGTGAAACACCTGGATGCAGGCACCTCAAGCAGAATCCATGCTTGCATTTTCATAGGACCCAGGCCTGTTTTGCACTAAAGATGAAGTGAAAGAAGTTCTCCTGCTCTTGCCTTTGCTACTGCACCTTGGCACAGCAAGGTTAGGGTCAGCCCAGCATGGGCCCATGGGCTTGTGCTGAGAGTCTACAGAAACCATATGCATTGGTAAGCCAGTCCTCCCACTCTTCTGTGTAAGGTCAGTGCTGCTCTTGTTTCATTTCTATAAGCCTTGGGAGCTTTCCACATCTGGGTGATGAATTTGAAAGTCCTGATCCTCCATGTGTCCTTGCATCCCTCTTTGGTTCTGCCAGAAGACTTCAGCATCACTGGGCAGGCTCTGATGGAACAGGGAGTGGAGCAAGTCCCTCAGCCACTCTTGGCCATAGATACTCTGCTTTCGAGTGCCCAGATACAAACACCTTCCCACTTTGCCAGGCAACTCGGCAGCTGCAGGCAGGGCTCACCCAGGATCACAGGCATGCTGGGAAAGGCTGTCCCATTTACAGAATCCCAGCCCAGCCTCCTCCCCTTCTCTCAGTCCCAACACAGAGCACATTAGCACTACTTCCCTTCACCAGGGTAGCTAACTCTCACCCCCTTTTTCCTGACAGCCTCACCACAGCCACCCGCCAGCCAAAGCTGTTTGCCAGAGTCCCGCAAGCCAGGAAATCCCCAGGAGAGCCACCTCCTCCCACAGAGAATTAATCTTTTATAACCCCATCCATCATGCTAATTAGGCCTCTCAAGCAAGGGTTACCTGACCAATATGATTCGTTTCCACCTCTCCATCCTGGATGCGGTGGAAAGTCTTCTGAAGCACAGTTAAACAAATGTATTTATAGATGCTCTCCTCAGACAGCCTGAAAGATGAAGCTAAACAAATGTAGGGTAAAAAGCAAGATGCATTATTTTTCCCTAAATTTCTAGCAGAGACCATAATTTATCATTGGAAGAATTTGAAAAAGTTCTGGTAGATTTTTCCATCACTGGAAACTTTGACGTCAGGATGGGATGCTTCCCTGTGCTGTGGTTCAGACAGGAGTGAGTGCTGAGAAGTCCTATAACCTAGGAGTATGAGACTAAATGATCATCATGAACCTTTAATGTTTAGGAGAACACATCAGTACTGACCTTGAGGGGGATGTACCGAAGTGATATCAGGTTGGAATCCAGAAGATGGACTTTGAAGTTGTGAGGTGCAGCTGCAAGAGGCTCCCAGAGGCAGGGACTCCAGGGTGGACATAGCAGAACAACACCTCTTCTTCAGCACCTGGACCTTCCTAAGTCGATGAGGTCCAGACCCTTGGGACCAGATGGGTTCCTGAACATCCCACATGGCAGCAGCAGTGATGCCAGTTAGAGTTCCTAGATATGATAACTAGTTTATTGTTCTTAAGCCTACCCGCCCTTCTATCTCCATCTTGCTCTCTGTGACACATATACACAGCATGTGGGCTTTTAGTCCCTAATTGCAGGAGGAACTGGTGAAAGCCTGATGTTATTGCCTAAGATTAGGATGAATCAAAACATGCAGCTGCGGGGAGGTGGTGACTCAGTGGCTGGTTTACCAGTCGTTTCAGTAAACATGTGTTTACAGGCACCCCTTTCAACTCTGCTGGCTGCTGCTGCTTTCTTTGGCCTGCTGGAAGGTGACAGTAAATGAAAGACCCTCAGTTACACAGGAAGAGATCCAAGATCTCTTCTGATGCAGGGACAAATTAAAAGAAAGTACCCACATTGTTGGAGCAGGATATCCTTTACAGGGAGAGCAAACGGCTATAAATGAATGAGGACACCTTGTTCTGAATGAATCACAGCTCTGTTCTCACTTTGCCCTCTCTCTACTCCAACCCTATGGAAACATTTTCTCTTAAAGACCTCTTGACACTGTCACTTGCTCTGCAGATTGCTCGTGTTTTGTACACAGGACGAGTCACTTTTGGAGGAGCAGTTGGGTGAAAGAAGAAATACTCTTCTACACCAAGGAATAACTTCTCATAAATCTGCTGGAGCACATTCATTTGTCTTGCAAGCCTGCCTCAAACCCCCAGTATCTCTGCTCATCAAGGTCACATCTGTTTAAACGTGCACAGGGAGGCTGAGCCAGCCACTGGGGAAACATCAATTTGTGATTCTGTATTGCAACAGCCTGAGCAATTAATATGATCCAAACATCCCATCCATGTCATTATTATAGACCTCATTTTATTTATGTTCACTCCTTAGGACTTAGAAGATGAAAGGGGCAGCAGTGGCTCTAGGGTACGGCTGGAGGTGGGAGAACCCTCTCTTGTCTCAGCGACCTACAAGCCCAAAAATGGAGGACAGTTCTGATAGCCCAAGGCAGGGGCTGATGGATATTTCCATGTCTTGAGGTCTCTATTGTTAGTTTCCAGCTGAAATGTAGATGGTGCAAGCCAGGGCTTCAGAACAGCTGCTCTTGTATGGACCAAGGAGGTACAAACACAATGCCATGAAACTTGGGTGTGGTTGGGATCCTGATCACCTTCTCTCTGACTTTATTTTCCCAGTACTTTCAAACTAGATCAAGTGTTACCCCAGCAAAAGATCTGGCTTTGAGATGATCATCATAGAATCATAGGGGTTGGAAGGGACCTCAAGAGATCATTGGGTCCAACCCCCCTGCCAAAGCAGCTCCCCAGCTCATACTGCAAATAATAAACATAATAATAATAAAAATAATAATGATAAACAGTCTTCTCAGCTCCTTCACTCTCCTTTGGGACCACGAGGAAAGCCATCCTCTTGGATACCTGCACAGATCAATGTCTGTCTTTTCCAGTTGTGCTCAGTGAAAAATGCTCTTGGCAAAACAACTCAAATAAACTTCACCCTTCGGTATTCCTGATCCGAGTGTCACCATGATCCTGTGAAGGGTCCAGAACATCCTCTCATCCTCAAGGCTCATCTGGCCAGCTCTTTCTCTGAGCTAAGCAACATGAGTGAAATATGGAAGCAGAGGGAGAGGAAGTGTAGTTAGCATTCATTCATTGCTTATGTTGCACAGGCTGTCAGAACTAATGAAATTTTATGACAGACGGGCAGCAATCAGGCTCTTGGTGTTATTTATCTTTCTTGCTTCCTGGGAAATTCTTCATTCGTCTTTAAAAATGCCAAAATGACTAAGCACAGGACCCACCTACCCAGAAAACTAGCAAATTGTGTCAATGTGTAAAGATAATTAATAATCACCTGGCTTGTGTGATGAGTGACTGCCGGGCAAAATATCCTCCCTCTCCCTTCATTGATTTCTCCCACTCTGCTTTCTCTCTCCCACTGAGCTTCCAAAAACTTCAAGAACATCCATTATTGGGGATTTCCCCCCCCCCTCCCTCCCCCTTCTGCCATCTCTCCTCAAACTACAACAGATGTTTGCAAAGACATTCCTTGGGCTGAAGGCACTCATGGATGGCGCTGTGGGCACAGGCTGCCTCGCACGGCCCCCGATTTGCATCATTTATCCTGAAAGGTGCCAGCTAGGCTTGACAGATTCATTTGTAAGAGCTTTGTAGTAGATGATGCAAACTGATGCAAAACATATGAGCAAAGCCAGCTTCATTCACCACCTGTTAATGGCAGGAGCCAGTGGAAGGAAAGGTAATTCAGTGCCTTCACAGAAGCTGCCTTATCTGGTGAAGCAGAGCCAGTTGACCACGCTTGGGGTGCTTAGTCAGAAAGTAACAGAAGAAGAAATGAAGGCACCTAATAAGAAACACTTTCAGGTTTAGAAATGAAGGCACCTAATAAGAAACCAAATGGAAGAGTGCATCTCTGTTCCAGTGATACGCTGGGCATGCTGGAGAAAGAGCTTTGCTCCAGGGTTGATGTGTAAAGGTGGCATCTTCTAGTGCATTCATCATGTTTCCCCTGCACCAGGCAACACTTATTTTCAGTTGGCAACATACCAAACTAATGCAGATTCTCTGTAAAATTCTTCCTTAATATACCATCTTTAGGCTTCAGAGTTAAAATGAATGAGGAATTCAACCTTTCCTTGAGCTGTGGGTCCAGGCTGTCCACAGGCTTGCTCAAGCAGCTCTGCACTCGTTGTAGTTGGTACATATCTAGCCAGAAATTCCAGGAGTAGATGGCCACGTTCTTTCTGTTACTCCAAATGGCAATTTCAGCCACTGATTTTGGCCCATGTATTCAAACTCAGTCTTATTTGGGCACAAACAGTGAAGAAAGAGAAAGTTATGATAAGAAAGCAGAAACAAACTTCTATTTGTAACTTCTGTGTGTGTTTGTGATTGCTCTGGTTTTTCTGTAAAAGGGATTATGATGCTGTGAATATTCACTGGGGTGAAAGAAAAGAACCCAAACAGCTGCCTCCACTTAACCACCAGACTTTTCAGAGGATTTTGGGAAGGGGAGGAATCTGGGGCTTTAGCCTGCTTTGAGGTGAAAGAAAAACTCTGAAGTTTTCTCTCCTAAGGAAAGGTGCTAACTCTCCCTCTGCAGATCATACAAAGATAGGAAAAGTTATGAGGAAATATGCAGAGTATAATGAGATACTGAAAAAACATTGCTGCCTTCAATGTGTGGTTCCTGAAAAGCAGTCTCTATGCTCCCAATAGACCAGTTAGAGACTAGAAGAAAATCTTAAGTGACAGGGATAAATCTAGATCTTCCCATCTTGTCTCCTCCAAATTGAGGTTGTCTGTGAATGAGCCAAACCTGTTGTGCAAGATGTGCTGTGGGACCACCTCCTTGTAGGACAGGACTGTAGTTTCTCTCTCCACATGTTTTTCTCTCCTTTTTCAAAACCTCCACTGTCTGCTGGCTTTTTCCACTTCTCCTGTAGTTTTTGGATCAGGGCAATAACCTGCTGACAGAATGCAAATCAAGAGCCTTATCTTTAAGGGGCACTTTCAATTAACTTCAATTAACTTAGAAACAAAGGAATGGACTTAACTCTGACTCTGGGTTCTGTGTGAGCTCTCCCCATTGATGATGTGCAGTTGATGGAGATGTGCTGCACTCTCCATGAGTAAGCCAAAGGCTTTAATCCCCAAATTCCAACACAGACCAGGCTATGGAGTCACAACAGCACTTCTGTAACAGTTTAAATGAGACATCTTCTACAGCTTCTACTTCTTTAGAGACCATTGCACTTCCTTTCCTCTTTCTCACTACTTGTGCTGCCAAAGTGGGGGTATGCTGGGTGCCTCTCCACCACACAGTGACAGGAGCACCCCATTACCAGTTCTGCCATTATGCCCTGCTGAGCACTGGGCTGGGGCAGAAAGTCACTGGTGCTGGAATTCAGGTGCCTGAGCATCCCCTTTGAAATTCTGCTTCTTGGGAAGTGCAGTGGGAGGGTTGGGTGACTGACAGGCTGACCTGTAGCAAAGGAGGGTGAAGAAGCAAAAATCCCCAGAAGAAAGGACAATTTTACCCCTTCCTCCCTTCAGATCTGTGGAGGATGGATCCCAGCTGCTGTCTCCTATCCCGCTTTATAGGGGGAGATGTTGTAGTGCTACAGCATTTCCCAGATCCCAGGGACACTGCAGAGGAGGAAACCACACCAGGAGTAGCCAAAATCAGGCTCTTACTCCTCCATCTCCTGAGAGTTCTGCAGGACAGTGCGGGGAACATGTGGGACTGGCACAGGGGGCTTTCCTGGGGGCTCGGACAGAGG
The DNA here is from genome assembly GCA_013400835.1 of Zapornia atra. Classification (NCBI taxonomy): domain Eukaryota; kingdom Metazoa; phylum Chordata; class Aves; order Gruiformes; family Rallidae; genus Zapornia; species Zapornia atra. The sequence continues at coordinate 106,439 of VZTU01029274.1, read as the reverse complement.
ATCTGTGAGCCCAGGGCAACAGTTGCCCTGACCCAAGCAGGTGTTAGCCTTTCAGACAGGGATGATGAAATCTCTGAGGAAACTGGTACTGGCTCCCACTTGAGGATCTAATTTAATGAGCAGCCTCCAATTTACTGCAATGGGTCTGGACTCAATCACAAGCGAGAAATCTGAGTCTGGCTCTAATAGAAGTGTCTTCAGCACATTTTATTTTGCAGTCTGTTTCAGGGAGAGAGAAGTGGCTGCAGAAACCAGTCTGCCCTATGTTTAAGAGCAGTTTGACTATTTCCAGCGTGAACATTCAACCAAGCTCCTCTGTCCCAGTGCAGTCCCAACCCCATCACACCCCCATGCTGAACAGATGCTCATCCCCAACATCATACATCCCATACATCATACACCCCAGTAAGGAAACCAGCCAAGAAACCTGCCATCAGCATCCTCTGCCCTTCCCTGGCTTGCCAGCACCCACAGCACCCCATTTCACCACCAGGCCCCCTCCTACACCACTGTCATGGATGGAGTCAATCCCAGGAGGGCACAAGGATGGCCAAGACATGCAGCCCAAAGGATGAGTTCAGTGAGGAATCATAGACTGGTCTGGGTTGGAAGGGACCCCAAGGATCAGACAGTTCCAACCCCCCTGCCACAGGCAGGGCCACCAACCTCCAGGCCTGGAGCTACACAAGGTTGCCCAGGGCCCCATCCAACCTGGCCTTGAACACCCCCAGGGACGGGGCACCCACCCCCTCTCTGGGCAGCCTGTTCCAGCCCCTCACCACTCTCTCTGTAAAGAACTTCCCCCTAATATCCAATTTAAACCTCCCTTCCTTTAGTTTTAATCCATTCCCCTTTGTCCTGTCATTATCTGCCCTTTTAAAAAGTTGAATCCCCTCCTGCTTACAAGCTCCCTTCAGGGACTGGCAGGCTGCAATGAGGAAGGACTTCTGTGACTCATCCTCATCGGGCACGTGGACTAAGCAGGTCCTGGCTGCCTGCTCTTCCAAGGTTTAATTTTCTAATTGAAATTTCATGGAAAAGCTGCACCTTTCTGATTAGTCACCCCAGCAGGAACGCTCTCTCATAACACAGACATCTGCCCTCCGGACTAACCTTTCTAGAAGCTGCATCAACAAAGTAATGCTAATAAAAATATCCATCTGTGCTTAAAGATAAACAAAGCATTAATACACCAAACTGCGGCTTAGATTATATTAGAGTCAGCTTTAATGATATTACACATCTGTTAGGGTGTATTTCCCACCAGGGCCATCTCTCTCTTGCTTTTTTAAATATCTTTGTACAAAAAAATGTGAGAGTGTTTCCCTGGGAGCCCTCTGCCTGCGTCACGCTGGCAAACAGTCCCTGCTCCAAAAGCCCCTTTCCCTGAGACACCCTGCTGGGACAGGGCTTGGGGATTAGAGTCTGTAACCTAAACATTATTGTACTTTAAAGTAAATGTTCCCCAGCTCTCCCTACTTGGGTTTCAGAGCCTCTTCAAAGGGCTGTTTTCTTCCCTTCCTTGGCAGCAGGGGAAAAAATATTTCAACCCCCAGAAACCAGACACTTTGCTGAGCGCCTGCAGAAGTGTGTGTGTGCCTGGGCTGTGCTCAGGGAAGACATCCTAAGGCATCCTAATCTCTGCTGGCACTGCCAGAGCAGGGGCATGCTGCAAGGCTTTGCAGCCTAGAGACACTAGCTGGGGGTTTGTTCCTCTGAGGCCCCCTATGCATAGTGATGGGGAGATAGGGGAGGGGGACAGGCTTCAGGTTTGCCCTAATTTCTTTGTTAATAGCCCCTCTCCCCCTCAAAAAAAAAAAAGAAAAAAAGGAGTAAAACTAATTGAACATGTTGGCAATCTTATTTTAAGAGAATGGATAAATCTGTTTCTCCCAGCAGTTCTTCTGAAAGGGTGGTCTTGTGCTGATACCCATGCACAGCAAAGCTGCCTGGAAAGTGAAGCCTGGAATTCATAGGATCGGGATGTAATTCTTCCTTTCCCCTCCCCTGTGCCTCCTGTCCACACATCTGTAAAATGGGAATAGCAGTCACTGCTTGTCCTCCAGCCCAAAGGGAAGCTTGGCTGCCAAGTGATGAATGTTTGCATCCTGCCAAGCTTTTAGAGCTGGGGTTGAAAAAACAACCCAGAAGTGTCCCTGTCCTCATTGCTGGCCCTTTGGAGAAGCAGCTGCTGGTTCATTATCAGAAACCTGAGTGCTAACTACAGACAAACACCAGATAGGGATGAATAAGGGGTGAGGACACCCTGAGCAGTGACAGGTCACTTTGTGCCTGTCCTGGTGAAGAGCAAGCGTCACTGTCTGGGAAAGGGTGGCTGCTCCTGACTGCCTCAGGCACAGCCATTGCCTCCATGGAGCACCCCAGCATCACCAAAGGCTTTGGAGCATTGCTCCTCTATCTCCCACACTGTGCAGCAGTAGGCAGCAATGATGCCTTGCTGCTCAATGCCTTTATCTACCTCTGCTCCACCACCTGAAAAAATCTCCTCCTTCAAGCACTGGGGTTATGTGAGTTTTCATGAGCTACACATACAGCAGCTGAGAGCAGGAGCACACCCCTACCTGGAACAGCAAACTGCTCGTTTGGAGCTGGAGAGAGCCCAAGACAGCAGGGGAGGTGGTTTGGAGCAACTGGGAGTGGGTTATACATGAGCTGAGCTGGCTTGGCAGTCCATCCTCAGCACCTTGATCCTCCTCCTATTCAGCCCAACCCTGCCACAGCAGCGGCAGCAGTGGGGTTTTGGGACATAGTCTGGATGAGAAACACTTGCTACTCCTTCCTCTCACTCCACCCTCATTCACCATCTTAAAATGACCAATGAGTTCTCTTCTGGGTGGGTTTTTTCTCATTCCACCAAAGAACTACTCAGCTGCAAAGATCTGACTCCTAGGAGTGAAATAGTAAAAAGCAGCATGCTTGGGGCTCCTTTGCTTCCACATATTTATTTGCATTGCAGGAGTACCTTGAGATGCCCAACCCTCTTAGGTCATACTAGAGGTTGTATGAACATGCAGAAGCAGCAGTGCATCCATGCAAAGTCAGAAGCCTGAATGCTGTGGCTCAGAGCTAACAAATATTTAGGTGCCTTCATTTTCCCCAACACCCACTTTTGCTATGAACCAGCACACCAAAGCCAACACTCACCTTGGAAACCCATCTAAATGAACTGTAGGATAGGGAAAAGCAATGCACAAAAGGGACATAACCAGAGACAAGCAGGAATCCCAGCAAATCCAATACACTTTGGAAATACCCCAGTACCTCAGATGTGTTTGCTTGGTTCACCTGCCAACAAAGGAGTGGTTGCATGAGCTCTGGGGCTGAGATTTTAGCACTATCCATGCCTGATCTCTGTTAGACAAAATGCAGATGTCAAAATATCTGAGGAGTTCAGTAGGTGCCTAGAAAGATGCCTTAAGTATCTATGTGCTCCCCAGGAGGCAAGAGAAAGTAGGCAGCAAAATCTCCTGTCTCTGCATCGTTCCTGTTAACACAATACACAATGTTACTTTCCCATCTGGAGAGACACCACTCCTGTATTTCATTTTTAGTGTGAGAAGGAGTGTAATGCCAGGGCAGCTCAAAGGCTGCCTTTCAGAGGAGTGCTCTGGAGGGGAGAAGGCATCTCACAGGAGGCAGCAGATTGGAAAACCAGAGCATCCTTGCTAAAAAAAAAACCACCCTGAAAACCAGAACACTGGTTTCCACGACAGAAAATTCTATTCCTCTTGCAAAGCATCGTTTGCAGAGGAAACAGAGCTCCTTCTGCAACACATGGCTCACTGAAGTCTTTCCAAGAACATTTACAAAGTCACCAACAGTGATAGGCCAGGTTGGATGGGGCCCTGGGCAACCTTGTGTAGCTCCAGGCCTGGAGGTTGGTGGCCCTGCCTGTGGCAGGGGGGTTGGAGCTCTGTGACCCTTGGGGTCCCTTCCAACCCAGACCAGTCTATGATTCCTGGGCTCCATTAGAAGAGGGGTGGCAGCAGGGACAGGGAGGGGATTGTCCCTCTCTGCTCTGCCCTGGGGAGGCCCCAGCTGGAGTCCTGTGTCCAGAGCTGGGGCCCCCAATACAAGAAAGATGTGGGACTGTTGGAGAGGGGTCAGAGGAGCCACGAGGATGATCAGAGGGCTGGAGCAGCTGCCCTACAAAGAGAGGCTGAGGGAGCTGGGCTGGTTCAGCCTGGAGAAGAGAAGGCTGTGGGGGGACCTCACTGCAGCCTGCCAGTCCCTGAAGGGAGCTGATAAGCAGAAGGGGATTCAACTTTTTAAAAGGGCAGATAATGGCAGGACAAGGGGGAATGGACTAAAGCTAAAGGAGGGAAGGTTTAGATTAGATATTAGGGGGAAGTTTTTTCCAGAGAGAGTGGTGAGGGGCTGGAACAGGCTGCCCAGAGAAGTAGTGGATGCCCCGTCCCTGGAAGTGTTCAAGGCCAGGTTGGATGGGGCCCTGGGCAACCTTGTGTAGATCCAGACCTGGAGGTTGGTGGCCCTGCATGTGGCAGGGGGGTTGGAGCTCTCTGATCCATGGGGTCCCTTCCAACCCAGACCATTCTATGATTCTATGATTTGCAGCTAGCTGCTGATGGGAGAGTACAGCAAATCCCTGAGAAGCCTGGTGGGACTGGTGGCATCATGCTGAGGATGATGGGGCTGGAGGGAGGAAGCCACCAAAATCCCTCACAGCCCCTTGGTAAGACAGCTCCAAGCCCTGTGGATGCTGTGGTGGGGAAAAAGTTGAGACAGAGCTGGGAGGGAAAACACAGCCTGAAAGTAGCTCCAACATGATGGTTTTGAGAGGCTCAGCCAGCAAACCCCTGCACAGGAAGGCAGCCATATCTGGACCTGTGTCATCCATAGGTCCTTCAGCGGCCCCTGCACCAGCTCCCAGCTCTGCAGCTCAGCCCATCTCCTGAAAGATTGGTTAACAGGGTAGATTTTTAAAAGCTAGGTTTCTTCAAAGGATTAATTTGTCTTTTGATGCAGGGAACACTCTGACGAATGCTGCTTTCCCTATCACATTCAAACACACACCATTTTAGAAGTTAATAAACCCATTTGCTGCCAAATAAATGTGAGGGTTTTTTTTTTTTCCAATTTCACTCCGTCAGGATGATAAGAGGTTTAATGTCTTCGTGGCTTCTCCTTCTTCTTTCAGTAGCTAAATCAGGTGTAACTATCACTGCAGAGAGCAGCACTTTTTTCCCTGTTACACAACCATTATTCCCAGTTCCTCGTCATCGCCGTCTCCCCAGCTCACACTGATGACAACAAACCCCTTGTTGTTAATATGCACCAGCTGAAGGGCAATGTTTCCACAGGCCATGGGCTCCATGTGAGCTGAGAAGACAGTCCAAGCCATGAGAGCTTGTTTATCCTTTTGCAGGGTGCTGTGTCCTCATGGGGAGAGGACCACATGGTGTGGGGAGTGCTCTTGTGCTCCTTGAAACGTGGTAGGGCTTTGGAGGAACACTTCATCATGAGGAACCTGTCCTCTTCCAGCCCCAAAACCAAGAGCAAGCCAGGATTTATACCCTGTGAGATGTTTCATCTTGTCACATACAGCAGGAAAGTTGACATAGAATCATAGAATGTGTAAGGTTGGAAGGGACCTTTAAAGGCCATCTAGACCAACCCCCCTGCAGGGAGCAGGGACAGCTTCACTAGATCAGGTGTCTCAGAGCCCCATCCAGCCTGACCTTGAATGTCTCCAGGGATGGGGCCTCCACTATATCTCTGGGCAACCTATGCTAGTGCCTCACCACGCTCATATTGAAGAACTTTTTCCTAATATCCAACCTAAATCTCTCCGTTTTGAGTTTAAAACCATCCCCCCTCATCCTATGGCTAAATGCTTTTGTGAACAGTTCTTCCCCAGCTTTCTTACAGGCACCCTCAGGTACTGGAAGGCCTCTATAAGGTCCCCCTGGAGCCTTTTCTTCTCCAGGCTGAACCCCAGCTCTCTCAGCCTGTCATCACAGGAGAGGTGCTCCAGCCCTTGGATCATTTCTGTGACCCTCCTCTGGACACATTCCAACAGGTCCATGTCCTTGTGTTATGGGCTCCAAAGCTGGACATAGTGCTCCAGGGGAGGTCTCACCAGAGTAGAGGAACAGAATAATCTCTTTCAATCTGCTGGCCACACTTCTTTCTTGGGCATTCCTGCACCACTGGCAATGGTAGAGGAGCAGCACCAAGGGGTGCCATTTCCATGCTGGATTTCAGCCTCCAAGAGAGAAAACCACAGGGCTGGTAGAAAGCAGCTATGGGAATACCATGGGAGCTATATGTGCTTGTATTATACTACAAGGATATAAATAAACTCAGTCATATGAGAAAACTTGGGTCTGCAAAGCACAATATGGACTACCTGGTTTGGGAGTAAGAGGATTTTTTTCTCTTTGCTTTTTCTTTCCAGGCTTCAAAGAAGAGACAAATCTCAGAACAAATTCAAAATTCATACATCAATTGAAAGAAGGAGTTTCCTTCATATTTATGCCAGCAAAACATGTAAGCATCATCTGACTCTAAGACTAAAAGCTTATTGGGGGTGAAACTGCAAATCAGCTAAGCCAACAGAAAATTTCCCATCGATTTCCCATTGCATCAGGCTCTAAGAGTTTTGAAAAACTGTGATTAATAAGAGGAGCCCAAGGCAAAAAAAAAAAGATACAGTTGGAGGCAGGAAAAGGACTATGACCAAAGGCTGTAAAACTTGAGAGCCTTCTCACCACAAAATGCTCAGTAACCTTAAACCATAACCTGGCATCTGGATACAGCATCTTCCCCTGCAAGCAAAATCTCAGCTTCCCAAGTCTCTGATTCCCATTTTTTCCCTGCCAATTTTGCTCCAGCATGCACAGCCTGCTCGTTTTTCATCCGATGCACGTGATGACTCCAGAAGCAATAAGCTCTTTTTGCATGCTCTGGGCTTTGGGGTTTTTATTTCTTTTCTTTTTTTTTTTTTTCAAATTCAGAGCTCTGAAATGATTTCAGTTGTCTGCAGAAAGATCAGAGCCAGGCATTTGGAGCAGCAAGGCAGAGCTGCATCCTAATCAAGATCTGTTCTCTTCATTTGAATGCATCAGTGCTTACAGCAGGAGATTTTCACTGTAAAATATAGGCTCTTTTTTTATCCTTTAACTAATTTTAATCTTTCTTTTTCACTTGTCACTTTGTTGTTCACAAAGCACACTTTTTTTTGCTTTTTCTTTTTTTTTCTTTTTTTTTCTTTTTTTCTTTTTCTTTTTTTTCTTTTTCTTTTTTTTTCTTTTTTTTGCTTTTGCTTTTTTTTGCTTTTGCTTTTTTTGCTTTTGCTTTTTTTTGCTTTTTCTTTTTTTTTGATTTTTCTTTTTTTTGANTGTTTTTTTTTTTTGTTGATTTTTTTTTGCTTTTTTTTGCTTTTGCTTTTTTTTGCTTTTTCTTTTTTTTTGCTTTTTCTTTTTTTTTGCTTTTTCTTTTTTTTTTGCTTTTTCTTTTTTTTTTTGCTGAGGGTTTCAGCAGAATGCATTAAAGTGAAGGGAGATAACAAGCCCTAATAACCCTTTTTATCACAAAATAAATAAATAAGAGAACAACCCTTCCATTTAGGTGTTGCAGATAGAATTGAATGTACCTTTGAAAAACTCTTTGATCGATGTAACTTGTTAAACTTTTGCTTTTGTCTCAAATGTAGCTCCTGGTCTTTTCATGTTGGATGAAAAGCTCAGTTACTCAACTTGGCTTTATCTTGAAATGATTAGTGGGGCTTTCTTGGGGATGGTTTCTCCACGCCTTGTAGGGCTTCATTACATCAGCTAACCCCTAGCCCACCTGCAAGAGGAAGGCTGGCACTGGAAATGGGTGGGAAGTGGCATTCTGGCTGGGTTGCTGGTGCTACCACTTCCACTTTCACCACAGTAGGAGAATATAACCCACATTTATTATGCAAACAAACTCCACTGCACATTGCACAGGCTCAAAAGACATAAAAGCACCCCTGCCTCCAGGGCTTGGCAGGTTTACCAGGAAAGAAATATTTATCCTGGCAAAATCAAAGTCTGACAAGAAAAAGAACTGCTATACTATAAAATGAATACATGCTTTGTTATCTAGGGGTAGAGGCATTACCAGGTGAGAACAAATCATGGGTTCACCTAGTCCTGCCCCCTGCCTCTGACCACAGCAATATCCTCCCAAGGAAGAAGTAAGAAACTTATAGTAGATAACTTATCTGTTTCAGCAGGTTGGTAAATAAAAAGCCCATTAAATCAGCTTAAGATATTTCAAGATTGATTTTTAATTAGCAAATTAATCAAGAGCTCTCCGATCTGTCCTAGAGAAACTCAAAACTAGAGAAACAGCAGAACTAAAGGCTGAAGGGAACAATTTCCCTGGTACTCCACATTTCAAGCCCAGCCCAACCACATGCTGAACAAAACTGGCCTCTTCCAGCAAGTGTCAGTCCTGGATGCTTCGTGGAGCATTTTGGAAGTAACCCACCCATGGCTCAAGCCATGCTGCTCTCTGGATTCATGTTTTCTTTCACTGTAATCAGCAAATAGCTTAATTTTCCTGCTCTATTCCTTGTGTTCCTCAGCATTCTACATTAAAAATACATGCCCACTTATTTTAAACCTCAATAAAAAGCCCCAAAGTTATACCCAAGAAAAATCTCCAGTTAGACTCCTTGAAACCTGGAATAAATGGATCTTGCATATAAATAGTTAATTTTAGCATCCTTCAAGAGTCTCATGCATCCTGCACAAATACTAGCACGGAGAGATAAGACAACTTGCTGAAGTTCATATGCAAGGTCTAATTTGGGTGAGGATCCAGCATTTTTGCCTCTTTTGCATTGAAACCTTAACCCAAGACCACAAGCCTCTCTTACAAAAGCTATGATCTCTACTTTAGTTCTATTTTTAGTTGCATGTTCAGGAAGGATCCCTTTTATCCTGGGAGATGAGGACGTGATGCTTTCACGGCTCAGTGCTGGCTTGCCCATATTATTCTCTTTTGCAGTGAGAAGCTCTGCCAGGAGGATGACACCTTCTTGAAGAAGAGAAATTAGCTTTTGTTCCTTTCTGGAGTAAACCCAAATGTTTATGGTATGCCTACAATGGCAGGAGGATGGTGAAACAGCTGTGCTCAAACCAACCTTTGCCAGTTTGCAGAGGATGTGAGACCAACACACACACCACATCACAGGTGGTGATGCAGGTCAGGACCTACTTCCTTTGTTAGTTATTGCCCAACAATTCTGCCTGGGAAGGGCTGTGTTTGACAAAGAATTACACAGATCTGAGCTGCTCATGACCATCTTTCAACAAACTGCTACACAAGGATTTTGTTGGAACGTACACATTTCACTTTGATAGAACATCTGAGCTGTGATAAATCAGCATGCCCAAGTCATGTAGTGTTCAGATTTGCTACTTGTGTGGACTATTCTCTCAGGTCATGTAATAAAAATATGGTTTCCTTAGATGCAGATTAGATATTAGAAAAAAATTCTTCACTGAAAGAGTTGTGGGGGCCTGGAACAGGCTGCCCAGGGAGGGGGTTGAGTCACCTTCCCTGGGTGTGTGTAAAAAAGGGGTAGATGAGGTACTTAGGGATATGGTTTAGCTTAGGACAGGAATGCTTGGACTTGATGATCTCAAAGGTCTTTTCCAGCCTTATGATTTTGTCCTGCTATCTCAGGACTTGGTAGTCTGGCTTGAAGCCTTTCTGCTTTTCTCCTTGTGCCTCTGGCTGTTTGTGTGCAAATAAAGAGGCCTGATGGGTTATGGGGGTTTAAAAAACTGCACAATAAAACTGAGCTTCAATTCAGTTATGGGGTTTCACTTTTTGTGTTCTCAAGAGGGGCACGTCAACAGGAATAATTAATAAAAGTGATTAAGTAACTAGTAGAGTTACAGTATATGGTCAGTCTGACAAGTTACATTGTTTGGAATAAATTTGTCTGGAGCCAGGTTTTGCTTCATTTGGGTGTCAAGCCAAATCTGGGGGTCGTTCCTCTAGTTTTTCTCCTAGTTTATGCAGGCAGAGAGGGTTTGAGTAGAAACTTGGCAAGGTCCAGAGAACCTGGCTGAGTCCCACTGCATTTCTGTGCTCGCTCAAAGCATCACAGAACTATTTTCAAAACAGAGAATTTCAAAAGCTGGCTGCCAATATTCCAATTTACAAATAGGACTTTTGTTCAACAGTTCAGGATTTACATGGGATGGATCATGTTTTCTAACACGGCCCCAGTCACATGTGGTACATCTGAAAACACAACCCGTTATTTGACAGTTTCCTTTCTGCATTTGTAATGATGCCAACGCTGGCACCAAGTCTTCAAGAGCTTTTCTTTCCAGAAATAATCACACACTTTCGCATAGTGAATGGTATTCCTGAGGCTAGTACAAAAATGAGGAGAGGGAACTTCTGTATCTGGAACTGGGTGATGTGTGCGTCAGTTCACTGTTGCAGCTTCAATTTAGAACAGAATCACAGGGGTTGGAAGGGGCCTCCAGAGCTCATGGGGTCCAACCCCCCTGCCAGAGCAGCTCCCCAGCTCATATTGCACAGGGCAGCGTCCAGACGGGGCTGGAATCTCTCCAGAGAAGGAGACTCCACACCCCCTGGGCAGCCTGTCCCAGGGCTCCCTCACCCTCACTGGGGAAAAGTTCTTCCCCAGGTTGGTGTGGAACTTCCTGTGCTCCAACTTGCAGCCATTGCCCCTTGTCCTGTCCCCACAGACACTGAAACGGGGCTGGCCATTTCCCCCTGCATCCCACACTTCAGATATTGATAAACACTAATTAGGTCCCCCCTTAGTCTTCTTTTCTCCAGGCTGAACAGTCCCAGCTCACTCAGCCTTTCCTCACAGGGGAGATGCTCCAGGCTTTTAATCATCCTTGCAGCCTCCTCTGGACTCTTTCCAGGAGATCCCTGTCTTTTTTATCCCAGGGAGCCCAGAACTGGACACAACACTCCAGGTGGGGCCTGATCAGGGCAGAGTAGAGGGGAAGGATCCCCTCCTTTATCTATGCTGTTAGACCCCTGTTTCCTGTGAGGAAACAAATCCCTGCGCCCAGAGATCCAGGAAGCAGCAGTTGGAAAACTGCAAAGAAGAAATAAAATACATCAAAATTTCTGAAGTTAATTGATCACTAGGAAAGATTACTAAAAACTCAGGTAAGCACTCCAGCATATGCAGCATTGTGACCAAGGTGATGTTAAAAAAGCCCAAACTGGAGGTCAACAGCGAGTTGTTAAGCATTGTGGCAGCCCCCTGGGTGAAAGACTGCAATGTTGTATTCACAGTGTCAGAACAGATTATTAAAATTGTCCATTGAGCCTCAGAGCCTGCCACACACTTCCCTTTCCTTTTTGTGAATTTAAAGCTCATGAATAACACTAACTTGAAGGCTTCACCACTGAACCACTGCAAGGCTCGTTGCTGCATCCCTCAAGATGTCTTGGGATGTCCCCAGAGGTTTATGTCCTGGTTTTTGTGCCAAGACCGTCATGTTCTTGCTAATAACTGCAAAGGATAAATAGTGCAATTTTGGGGCTAGTAACTTCTTTACAGACAGGAAAAATTACTGAGAAATGGAAGGTATAGTCAGAGATGGCAAGAACTTCCTGACTTTGTTAATGCTGATGTGAATTACAGATGTTTACCTGGAAGATGGGTTATTATGGCCCATCTTGGGACACAAAAGAGAGCTGTGAGAACAGGAGATCTGTTTCAGGGTATTAAACAAATCCTTTCTGAGGCAGTTGTAGTTGAGCTACTCTGAAATGAAAAACCAGAATGAAAAATAATTTGGGGACATTTTGCCCAACCTGAAATGTTTTTGTTTAAAAAAAAACCCAACCCATAAACAGAAGCAAATGTAATGATTAAACCTCTTTGTGAAATGAAGATTTGGAATATTTCACTTCCAAATGGAACCTTTAGGCTTTTCTACAATCTTTGGCTATGGCCAGAGGTATTTGTAGCCAAATCTGGCAGAAGTTTCCCAGATAGATGTTTTTGGCTTTAATCTGCCTTAACCAGCAAACCTCAGCTTTAGAACATGACTTGGCCAAAAAGCAGCAGGTAACGCTGACGTGAGCCACTCAGCACCCTGTGAGGACCAGTCCTGCTCTGGGACCAGGCCCCTCAGGTACATTCATCACTTTCCAGGTGAAATCCACACCACAGGAATGCTTTTTTTTTGTCCAGGCAAGAACCAGTTCAACTACATCTCTGTCAAAATTGCTTCCAAATCAAACTTGGTTCTTTAGTGCTTGCAAACTTCCAGCAGCATTTGGTTTTCCAGGCTGCTGGGTTTAAGCACGTGCAGTTCTGGAACTGTCCAGTTCCATCAAAAACTGACATTTAGAAATAACAGGAAGGCCATTTAAATATTATTTTTTTCTAGTTAATCCCAAAGACAGACTAATAGTGCAGGAAAAAGGAAGAGGTTTTTGCAAGAGGTGCAGATCAATGAGGTTTAATACACCATACAAGCCATGGGGTGTGTCATCTGCACCAGACCACTGAGGTCTTGACTTTTGAGCATCCACCTTGCTGAGATGGCAACTCATCTAGAAACAACCAGGGCACCATGAACTCAAAACCTAACACAAGATATGCTCTGAATGAGACAAACAGCCTTGCCAGCATCCCCTTGCTCTCTGCAAGGCGGCCTTTCTCACCAACACTTCAATACAGTGAAAAACACTTCAGAAAATGAAAACAGAGAGCTCCAAGGGAAAAAAACCTCCTTTCTTACCACTGAAGTAATGATTTGACACTAACCAAATACAAACACACAGATAGATTAGTATCAGCTAATGGTCTGTTCCAAAGGCTGTTGAAATCAAAGTCAGGCTTCCCTTTGATCTTAATATTTTCACTAGGTCAGGTTCCAAGTTTACAAATCATATACTATAACAAAAGATGTTTCACAACACACATCCACCCACATGAAAGAAACCTATGGCTGGAAGAATTTTCCTTTTTTTTTTTAAATTTTCATGCTGCTGTTTTAAAGTTATTGTGCAGGTCTGAGAGGGGAATTCACCTGTGGAGGAAGAACATCACTAGTCCTTTAAGCTGCTCCTAACTGAGCAGCCATAGGTATGATGGCTGGACAGCAATACATGCTCCCTGAAGCTGACTGTTGTATCCACTCCTTTTATAGCTCTTACTAATGAATGTGTTACAGATAACTCAGTTCTGCAAAGCAAATCCTCTTGGTCAGTGTTTTCAATTACAAACACTTGCCAAGTTGTATTTACTTATTGAAGGTGTCAGATCAGAACCATTTGCTTATCTATGGCCAAGCTATCTGTTTTTCTGTTCTTGCCCTGTTTTATTCTTAATAACAGAATTCACAAGCCAGGCAGCGATGTGGGGCACACACCTCAAGCAAGCTGAACAGTTTGCTAAACAAGGGGGAGATCCACAAATGAAGCCATACAGCCAGCCTCCAATCTCTTGACTTCAGAGCTCTTATCTCTGCATTTAATTGGCTGGGTTTTTGTAGTCTTTGAGCATAAATGCTCAGGAACAGTGTCTGCTGCAGACATGCCTGACTGCCAGTGTAAAACATCTGGGTTTATATGCTACAAAAGAATTGATAGACCTTGAGCTGAGAGATAATATATCCCCATGGCTCCTATACCTGCAAATCTCTGCAGAGTTGTCGTGGTAGAACAACTCTTCTGGGTGAAGCCTTTGATTTTCCTTTGCCTTTACCTTGCCAGAACCTAAGAGAAAGGGATCCTGTGCTGACACCCTATCTGCAGCCCTGACTGCTGTCCATCAACCAAGAAAACCATCAGAGCAGAGCATTCGCTGGCTGAGATTTGTTTTCTGACTCAACTGGCCTCTGCTAAAATAAAACAGATTAGCTTAAGCTAACACTAAGGATAGTTTTCAGAAGATAGGCAGTAATTTTTATTAGTTGCCTAATGCTGACAAAGCCCTTAAGCCATTTTCCAAACAGGGATTTGGGATCTTATGGCAAGTGATTTTTCTTTAAATTATTACCCAAGTTCCTGATGTAGGTCTAGCCATTGAGAAAAGGCTCTTGTTGACTCCTTCTTTCAGACAGGAGCTTCTGGGGTAGTAGCTAATCCACTCCTGAAAACATGGTCTTACTTCAAACCCAGCATGTTCTGTTGTAGTTTGCACAGCTTTCAACCCAGTACATCCATGCTGTGCCTGTGCAAGCCTACCATGCTACACTGACTTAAGAAGATGAAATGGAGCAGTGGAGAAAAGACCTATGAGCAGACACAGAGTCCCAAAAGCCTTGTTCAGCTGCTGCCTAGATCTGCAAATACCACACTTGCTTAGATTGAGTTTTCAAGCCTGCCCTTCCCTGAACATCTGGTGTTCAGCTTCAGGCATGACAGGGCCTATCTTGCTCTTGGCAATTCATGACAGGTGAGAACCAAGTGTCTGAACTGGGATGGGGCCCTTCATCTGCCTGTCTCCAGGTATTTGCAAAGGACCACAGTGCTCTGCAGCTCACACCAGACTTACTCTGCTCCTCTTGTTCCTAGTTATTTCAGGAACCAGAGTCCTGCCAGGCACCACAGCAGAAGAGACGTTTTGAGGAGTGCAGTGAAGTGCCATGCACGTATTCTGCAACTTAATAAATGGCTCAAGAGCTGAGCATCTGAGTGATGGAGGATGATATCACAGTCTCCTCACCTACAACAGCAGCAGGATATAGGGAGAAGAAACCAGAAATTACCTCAAACCTCTTAGAATCATAGAATGGCCTGGGTTGGAAGGGACCCCAAGGATCAGAGAGCTCCAACCCCCCTGCCACAGGCAGGGCCACCAACCTCCAGGCCTGGAGCTACACAAGGTTGCCCAGGGCCCCATCCAACCTGGTCTTGAACATTTCCAGGAACGGGGCATCCACCACTCTCTTCTTTCACCACAGTTTGAGGCACTGTGGTTAGGAGGAGAGCCACCCAGCTCTGCTGCTCAATAAAGCCAGTCTGCCTCAGCAGACACCACAGAAAAACCAGCCTCCTGATGCCATATTTCTGTCGACAGCACAGTAATGCAGATGGACAACACAGTCCAAACATGCCTTTCAGCTGGTGGCTGTGATATACATCTTTTAAAATCTCCCATTATACTCCCAGCCTAACTAGTTATTTTACTCCTGCTTGGCTTCAAAGTCTCCACTTCGATTCTAGCAGCAGGTAGAAGGGTTAAGAGGGTGTTGTAGATCACTGACTGCATCACTGAGGAGCTAACAGTCTGGAGTTTGGTGTCACAGCTCAGAGAGGAGGAACTGGAGTTATTTATGACCAATGGTGAAAAAATATGCAGCTTTTGAATGCACATGTCTCCTCCTGCATATTTTCAGGAGGATGCTGCAAGTTCTTTACCAAGACTGGTGGAAAATGGGAGCTGCCTTACATGAAAAACACAAGGAGTTTTTATTCTTGTTTTTTTTCCTCCTGAACTCTCTGAACTTTTCTCTGAAAGCAATGCTGGCTCTCAAATGGATAGAAAAGAGAAATTGTGATTCAAACCGAAACAGGTACAATTCTGATGTGATTTCTTGGGGTTTGGGACTAAAAGGTGAAAAGAAAAATGTCTTTTCATTGAATTGGAAGGTGCAAGCTGTTAAGGGTTTCTTTAAACAGCCATTTCAATTTATGCTTTCCTCATCTGCAGCATCTCAAACCAAACAAAAATATAAGCACAGGAGATGAAGGTGAGTCCAGCTGAAATGATTCAAATGCTGGAAACCCATCAGTACACTCCTTACATTCCCAATAAGGGTCTGAAAATATTCAATGACAAATGTTCTCTAATGAGAGTATTTTTGCTGTTCCCTATTCCAGCAAATACCCTCACAAAACCAGTCCCCATTTCATGAAGCCCTCTATTTCTCAGACTCTGCTTGCAACGAGCACACAACAGTTCCTCCCAACACGAATTCATTACTTGTGAAACCCCAGCTTTATGTCTTGTATTACAATTCACCACTTACACCCCAGGAATCCTCAATCACAGGTAATAGGTATTTAAGCAGTTTCCAATATGAATGCAAACGAAAACGTGAGAAACCTTTTCAATCTGTCAACATTTTTGCAACCTCCTGCTTTTTTTCTTAATATCACAGACCATAAAAAGAGCTGCAGCTGATCAGAAACCTCCATTTCCAGTCCATGAAACAATTTTTTTGCACTTGGATGCAAAAAGGAACCCAAAAAGGTTCAGAAAGTTTGGGCTAATGTGTGTCTGTGTCTCTTTCCAGGTCTTTTTTAGAGAATAACCCCCCCAACACTCCACTTCAAATCCCAGCACCCTCTTTGCCTGCTCTGTCATGCAGGCAGCGTCCTGACCCAGGGGTTCAGTCTCTATTACACCACAACAACAGTTTCATTTTCTTTCAGAAGCAAAAGCAATTTCAAAGCCTCAAAACGTTTCTAATTACGTCTGTTGTTTATGAGTGTTACATGATCAGTAGAGTATATATAAAGAATATTTGCAGTTTCCAGAAGTTTCTGAACTTCAGCCAGAATTCTATCCATAAACTCAACACTACCACCTCTTTCCTTATCCAGCAACACAGTTTTTCTAAATGTCACCTGGATCTGAGTTTCATCTTTCTGAAGCTCTGAAATCAACACATCACAGAATCACAGAATCTTAGGGACTGGAAGGGACCTCAAGAGCTCATGGGGTCCAACCCCCCTGCCAGAGCAGCTCCCCAGCTCATACTGCACAGGGCGGCGTCCAGACGGGGCTGGAATCTCTCCAGAGAAGGAGACTCCACACCCCCTGGGCAGCCTGTCCCAGGGCTCCCTCACCCTCACTGGGGAAAAGTTCTTCCCCAGGTTGGTGCAGAACTTCCTCTGCTCCAACTTGTAGCCATTGCCCCTTGTCCTGTCCCCACAGACACTGAAAAGGGGCTGGCCATTCCCCCTGCATCCCACACTTCAGATATTGATAAACATTAATCAGGTCCCCCCTGAGTCTTCTTTTTTCCAGGCTGAACAGCCCCAGCTCACCCAGCCTTTCCTCACAGGGGAGATGCTCCAGGCCCTTCATCATCCTTGTAGCCTCCTCTGGACTCTCTCCAGGAGATCCCTGTCTTTTTTATCCCAGGGAGCCCAGCACTGGACACAACACTCCAGGTGGGGCCTGACCAGGGCAGAGCAGAGGGGGAGCATCACCTCCTTTGACCTGCTGGACACACTCTTCCTGATGCAATATTATGCAACATTTTGCATAATACTTTGGTTGTGGAGGAAAAAAAAACCTATATATAAAAAATTATCTGGTCAAAATATTTCAGCCAGATCTAATTTATTATCCACTGTAAATACCCGTGGAGTGAACTCATCCTTCCTATTTGCCAAACTACTGACCCAATCACTTTTGGTACTGCTGGATCAATTTTAGTTTAAATTGCTTTTGTCTGCATAAATTACATCCCTTTGTGAACATGAGGGCTTCTGCTTCTATCTACACATAGCTCGCAGCAGTTGAAAAGTTGATCCTTTAGTTTCAGAAGTCCCTGGGGAAATAAGGTATTTGAGAGATGCAATTTAAGGTCCCGATCCTTTAAATGCTATCACATCTACTGCCCTGGGTTATTACACTCACTGAAATCGAGTATTCAGATGAGCAAAGTTGCAGAGATTATTAACACCTGCAGGATCAGAGCACAAATCACAGAATCACAGGGGTTGGAAGGGACCTCCAGAGCCCATGGGGTCCAACCCCCTGCCAGAGCAGCTCCCCAGCTCATATTGCACAGGGCGGCGTCCAGACGGGGCTGGAATCTCTCCAGAGAAGGAGACTCCACACCCCCTGGGCAGCCTGTCCCAGGGCTCCCTCACCCTCACTGGGGAAAAGTTCTTCCCCAGTTTGGTGCAGAACTTCCTATGCGCCAAGTTGCAGCCATTGCCCCTTGTCCTGTCCCTACAGACACTGAAAAGGGGCTGGCCATTTCCCCCTGCATCCCATCCTTCAGATATTGATAAACATTAATAAGGTCCCCCCTGAGTCTTCTTTTCTCCAGGCTGAACAGTCCCAGCTCACCCAGCCTTTCCTTACAGGGGAGATGCTCCAGGCCCTTCATCATCCTTGTAGCCTCCTCTGGACTCTCTCCAGGAGATCCCTGTCTTTTTTATCCCAGGGAGCCCAGCAGTGGACACAACACTCCAGGTGGGGCCTGACCAGGGCAGAGCAGAGGGGGAGCATCACCTCCTTCTACCTGCTGGACACACTCCTCTTGATGCCCCCCAGGATCTCATTGTCTCTCTCAGCCCCCAGTGCACACTGCTGGCTCATGGCCAACCTGTCACCCACCAGGACCCCAGGTTCTTCTCCGCAGATCTCCTCTCCAGCAGGTCACCCCCATGCTCCATGTCTTTTCTTTGGGTGAGTTAGAAGTTAGGTGCTGCATCTGTGGTCAGCAAAACTTGCAGCATGGCTGCAAATGGACAACAGGGAGGTCTGGACAAGGGAGTGAGCTATATCCCTTTTGTTGGGTTGTCCAGGAAGAAGTAGCTCTGAGCTTCAAATCAGCCCAAAATTTCCAAGTGACAACCAGCAGCAATGAGCTGTTTCCTCAGGTGCTTTCCAAAGTCCAAAACAACATTATAATGCATCCATGCCTGATGCAAGTCTCAGGGGATAAATGATACATAGCATGGTTGACATGAGATAGACATAGTGTTGCCTATCATAAGCTCATTAATTAATCAAAGCCCAGACAGATCACTGTGTGCTTTCAGCTAATCATCTCACCACTCAGCCCCGCGTGATGAAGGACCAAATTTCACTCACAGACCCAAATTCACACCCACTCCCTGCAAATCTGCTCTGATCTTGGATTTCCCTGTAAAGCATTTGACATCAACGCTCATCAAATAATGAGACACCCTTTCAAGAGCCCTTCCTTTTCATTCTCAGAATGTTAATTTGAGCCCCATCACTCATTAGGAAGGACAGTGTTGTCTCTTCCATCCTTATTAGCTTGGGAGTCATTATACAGATCCTTAGATCAAACCCTTGAAGAACATAAGGCATGAGACTATCTTGCAGGACCAAGAAATAGATATGGCCAAAACCCCCCAGTCCCTGGAACCCTTAAACACTGGAGTATTTTAAAGCTGGCTCCACAGCTGTAATTTGCAGCTGCTGTTTAGATGCTTTGCAGAAATAAGCTGGCAATCTCATAAGCAACAGCCTTATTGCACCATCTCTGGCTATATATTTTCTTACTCCAGTGGGAAATGCTGCAGAGGCAGAACCTCACCCTCACTCCTGCTCCTGATTTTGACTAAAACTACAACATGCAGATACACCAGAAAGCTGTTTGATCTTTCCCCAGTCAAACCCCAAGGTTTGCCTGTGTCAGATCACAGGTTGGGTGGGAGAGGAGAGGTTTGACCCAATAAACTACACTTTCACACTAATTAGATTTTCATTATCAGGATGCCAAGAAACAGAGCACATTGCACAATATATTCACTGGCCTGTGGGACAGCTTTCACTGGATAAATGACTATGAGCCAGCTGTGAAGGAAGCCATCCTGCCTTGTGCTGGAGAAGTTACTGCTCCTCCTGAGCCATTCCTGCTTGTTTTGAAAAATGAAGAGTGTTTTCATTTCTCAGGGCTTTCAAAATACAGCCTGTAGGTATGAAATATGCAGGGACAATGCTTCCCTGCAAGTGAGAACTGAAAATTAAGGCTGACATTAATCCTGATGCTTTAGGGCTGGTTGGGGCAGGAGGATTCTCTCTTAAATGGGAGATGAGTTGTGGGTTTGCTCAAGAACCAAGACAACAACAAGGCAAAGGCTCAGGAATTTTCCTGAACAATGTGTTTACTGCTTCATCTTCTTGGTTGCAACCCTTAGGTGATCCTCAGGCTCAAGGTGTGAGCTCTGCCTGAAGTAATGCACCTTTTCATCTTACATGGGGCTGAATTTGCTCCATGTGGACTTGGATGAACCATCTCTGGAGGTAATGCTGCATGTTCCTGATGGGTTTGCTCATGCTCAGCAGCAAGCACGTAAGAGAAAGGGATGCTCTAAGAGCTATCTAATGGAAAAACCCATATCCTCTCCTGGAGGAGATGCTCTCCCATGGTTCATGGCAGATGATGTTAGAGCTATGCTGGAAGCCATCCTAGTATGCCCAAAAGTGTGAGCAGCTTTGAGATCTGTCCAGAACCCCAGAGGGTCTTGCTGTGGCTGAACCAAAGCCTCTTCAATCCACCATGGCCTCATGGGGAACAGGTCTTGAGAAGACTTCACTGCAAAGATAATACTGCACCTAAAAATAGTGATTTTGATCTGCATCACTTCAGTTACACCCAGTGAGAGAACTGCTTGTTTTCACTGTCTGTCTTTCCAAAAACACAATATAACCTGTCCTAACTCAGGCATGGGTTTCCAGGCTGTAGGAAGGATTTCCAAGTGACATCTGTCCAGCTCAGAGCTGGGTCTAAATGCAATTAAGCTGCAAGCCTAGGAGCACTAGGAAGGATGAGCTTTTGCTTCGTGACAACTTTAAGCACTAAATGGAGTTTGGAAAGGAAGAAAAGGCATTTGTGTACTGGACACAGCCTCAGCAAGGAGGTACTCAGCTAACAGACTCTTCCCAGTGATAAGACAGAGCTGATTTAATTACCATTGGGCCGGGCAGAGGGCTGTTGCTGGTGGCACTTGGGCTGATGCAGAGTTCCCTCTCCCAACAGCTCGCCTTTCTCTGCACACAAACTCTGCCCTGGCTGGGGAGGAAGAGCACCAAGGGGAAGGATTTTGAAATTCTAGGTCAGGCTCAAGCCAAAGTATTTGTTAGTTTTAAAGAGGGCCCCAAGTACTTCAAACGTGCCTCCCACTGCTGCTGACACTACCTATCCCCAAAGGGTTACACTACCCTTGGCTTATTTTTAACTTAAAGAGAGGAGAAAAACGTTCCTTGGCAGCAGCTTGTCCAGCTTCATCCTTTGCGCTACAGGCCCAGAGCTATCACCTATCCCAACTTGGGGAAGCCAACCCCCTCACTGGAGCACAGAGCAGGCTGGAAGCCTAAGCAGGGGATGCTCAGATGGTCCCCTGGCAGGACATGAAAGGTAACCTGTCTTGCAATTAGAGGAAGGCAGCTTGTAATGAACTCTGACTGAGGGCAGCGCTGCCTGCATGAGTGCTGAGCAGGCAGAGCCTGCACTCAACAGGACAAAACACTGCCCTGCTATTTTTATGAGCTCATAAAATAGTTGCATTCGGTGTGTTAGGGTATTTTGTAACTGCATTTTTATGAACCTAAAATAGCAGCTTGCAGTTACTACTTGGGATAAATTGCTACCATATTTGCCAATCACTTTAATACCCACCGTCAAAACAGCTGCTGCTAAATACAAGTAAATTATATTTTACTCTCCTCTAAGGTTAGTTAGGAGGCCTAAGCCCATCATTTCATCTAGTCTCTGCAAAGCATGTCCACTGAGTTGGAAAATGGGAACTTATTTGATGCAAGGGTAGGGAGAGAAGTGATGTTCTGCCATCGATTTCAGCATTTAAAATTTATTTTATTAATGCAACGTAGCTATGCTAATCCCCAGCACTCCAGAAACAGAACTACCTCAAAATATGAAGTCTGCCTTAAAATTAATTACATTTTAACCTAAAAGAAGTTTGAGATTTTGTACTCAAATTCCACATCCCTCCCAAAAAAAAAATAATAAATCCAAGCTTTTCTTCTACCCAGGATTTCACATATTGATAATAACTATTGCTACAGCAATAACAACACAGCTTGAAAGCTTTGTGTGTATCTCTGACTCAAGTAGATGGGATTTGACTAAATAGCTGAAAAAAAAATGTATGTACTGAATGTATACATAGACTTTGATGGTCTTTCATTTCTTTTCCAGGGAAACACTTTTGAAAACAGCAATTACAACTTAGGAGAATGACTCTGAGTCGAGCATCTTAATCAGACATTTCCAACTCCTCCTGCATTTCCACGCTATCTCCCAGCTCGGTGTCACAGCAAGGGCTTTGCAATGCTGCTCTTGCCTTGTCAGCCCGGGCTTGTTCCTTGTGTTTTCCTTTTCTTTTGCTGTTACTTCCCTGCTCCTGCACTGGTGCTGGCAGTGACTTCACTCTGCACTGACAGGGGTGTGGTGGGTGACCCCAGAGGAACCCGCTGTTTATTTTCAGAGCGGCGCGTGTTTTCCTGGCCCGTGTGTGTCAGAGACAGACTGTGCAGGCTGCCTGTCTGCCTCCCATCTCTGCCTGCTAGAGGGGGGTTATTTTGCCAGGAAAAGGACGTTATTACCCAGTGGCAGCAAATGCCAAGTGATGGATCTCAGACCTTCATGAGCTTCCAGCTTCTCTTGCTCTGAGCCAAACCGGGATCAAGAGGAGACCTACATGAACGACTGTTTCTCTGACCTCTTTCATTCAGATACATACATGAGAGTATTTCAAGCCCGAAGGCTGCAGTTGTAGGTGCCCTCAGACATCTCACAGACTGTCCATTCCTTGATTTCTCTGCTGTCTCACCCTGCCTACGTCCACACATACCTCAGCCCCATTCTGCATGGCCCCCCGACACTCCCAAAAGCACTGAAGCATTGCCTTGCACCCCCAGCACATGGGAGCAGCTCAGAGTTCCCCTCCACAACCAGCAGCACATTCAAAAGCAAAAGGAGGAAGCCAAACCTTTTCCTACCATGAACCCAAACAAGGCCAAATCCTGGCCAGGCTCTAAAAGAAGCTTGTATGTTTGCATGAAGCATCCAGAACTCCAAGCATTAAGCACCACAGCCATGCTGGCTGGGAGGGATGCAGGTCCCTTTCCTTCTGCACTGAGCAGTTATCTAACAGGCAAGACCAAGGAATCTTTTCTCAGAGCTCAACTGATCTCTAATTGCTTCTTTGAGCTTCTTTTCCTGGGTCCCTTGTCAGCACACACAGTGAAGGGTGCATGGTAGAGTTTTTAAATGAACATCAACTATCTGTTAGAGAAAAAAAAAAAGCATTAAAAAAAAACCTCTCTCCACCAACTCTTCCAACAAACCAAGTGCTGGCCTCAAGCTCTGCCAATCAATTTAAGCAAGAATTGCTTGAAGTGGGGTGCATTTTCCTTCCCCTCCAGCTCCACAGTGTTCTCTCCCAGGAGCTGCTATGGTCCCATCCCTCCTTGCAAGGTACATGAGGTGGGGATCTACCTCAGCTGAGGATGACCCTGGGAAAGGAGAGTTAATCCTCAGCCAGACCAGGTCAATGTGCAGATGAGCTCAACTGCTCCACAGACTTCATCCATAGGTCCATTTAAACCCCAGGTAATTCCACCACCTTCATTGCTGTCTTTGGCATTGCCACCAGTAGGACCAATATATCCAGGGTTTGGAGAAGGCAGCACACGTCACACACATTGACATCACTTCATGAGGAGCTGGTGTGGAGCTAACCCCAAGAGGGCTCTGCCCTCCTTCAGCTTCATCATCTCTGAGGAGGAAACCAGGACTGCCAAGACCATGAAATGACCAATTCCCCCCTGGATCATGATTTGCTGTCCACCTGAACCTGTAAGTAATTGGTTTTGGTTGGGAAGGACAGTAATAGATTATTATTCTTATTAAACATTGGCAGAAGCTTGCAAAAATCTGACCTCATTCCAGTCACTTTGTAAAGGGCAAAGAAACCCAATTACTGGTGAAATTAGGAAGTTGGGGAAAAAATCCAACACAAAACCCAACCAAAAGAAACCCTAAAAAATGTGTAAGTTCTTAAATCTCTCAAATTACAGGCCACTCCTGATCTCAAATGCACTGGTATAAATCCAGTTCGATTCCACTGATGCAAATTGACTTATGGCTTATTTACTCCAAATAACTGAGATGTCTAGTTGACCTCCATGTGAAATGTTTAAAATAAGGAATGACATCTCAATGCCAAAACATGTTGGAGAGCCACAACTACCTTTCTGTAGTCACTTGTACTTGCAGAGCAGTGTTTGGCCTGGAGGGAGAAACATGGAGTCACAGATGGAATGGGGTCACAGGAGACTCAGGTTCTGCTTCGAGTTCAGTGACCTCTCTGCTGTCTGAGCTGTATTGAGCTATGGTCCATTCCCCATTTCACCTTCCCCACTTCACCTTCCTACTCACACCACAGTCTCCTTGGGACCCTGGTATTTGATGGCCTTTGTATCCCTCTTGGTGTGATGCTGTGACCCTCAAGAAGAGACAGGGAGCTAGAAACAAGGGAATGGTCATGGACCTGTCCACCCTATGCTGCAGTTCATGCTCTGAAATTGTTACCATGGAACCCCCAAAATGGTTTTGGCTTGGGCCAAACATCCCACATAAATAGAGCAAAACAGAACCTGTCTTCTCAGTCAGGACCTCCAGGCATTACCCCTGCATAAATGAATATACCATCATCCAACGAATGTAAACATCAACAGTGTGACAACACCTGCAGCTGGAGATAATGCTGATCTCACCTAGAAACCACTTAACTCCTGGACAGCCCCATACTGAGCACCCCTCTGCAAAGCTGTGCAGTTTATAGAAGCAGGATTTCAGAAGCACAGAGATATCACTCCAGAAATACTGTCCACAGGGCACATAGTAGAGCATCTCCATCCCCACCCCTTGTTTACACAAATCCACGTGCATTGCACCCTGTTTGCAGTGGGAGCCCCACCAAGGGAAAGAGGTGCTGCCATATGGTCCCACTGCCTCTTCAAGCCCCCATCCCCATCCCCACTCCCTCTCACTGCAAAATCCCTATCACACCTCAACATTTCACCTCATGGAATCAAACTCTGACCTGCCAGATGCAAACCTCCTGCCACAGCACCAGAGCTGGGGAATGAAAAGGGAGTTCACGTGGAGCAACCCAGCCCATGGGAACATCACACCTCTCCTTCCCCTCCATCACTGAAGGAAAAAGCAGCCTCCTGTGGCAACCTGGAGCCTGAGGGAACAGACTGCCTCTTTAAGGACTAAAAAAGACATTTCCTTTTCAGAAAGCCAATAGCTCCAGTTCTGCACTGGCTTATCACCGATTTCAGCAGAGACCTGCTTTACCTTCTCAGAGGAAACCATGCTTCAAGGACCAACCCAATGATCCTTCAGCTGGTAACTGCAGATACCTTCCCCCAGGAGCTGTTTCCATGCTTGCACAGGGCTGTTTTGCTTGCCCCAAGCAAAGCACAGAGGTGACCCACTATAAAATACTGGGGAACAGCCAAGTATGCTTCTCCATGGGTGTCCGGGGACTCCTACCTCTCCATCCTCCACAACAAGGGGCATTCAGAGTCACCCCTGGGGATAAATGCCTGGGAGATGGGTGTCTTTGAAGGGAAGTGACAAGCAAGTCCCCATGCAGGCCGTGGCCCATGATTGGCATTTCCAAAGGTGGGGGAGCGTGCTGTGACTGCTCCCAGGGGCGCCTGGCGCGGCCGGTGACAAGCTGCTTGTCGTGTCACTCAGAGATGAGAGGCTGCGGTGTCAAAAGGGACCCTCTGAACACCAACACCACAACACAAAAGCAGCAGTTCAAAGCCCCAGTTTCCCTCCTAGGGAGACAGCCTGGCTGGTTATGACACTAATTTATTGTCAGATATTTTTTTGTGCTTCTTTTTCTAAAATGACAGTCGAAGGTGTTTGTGTTTGAGTCCCTCTGGCTGGATTGATGATGGCATCACACCTTACCTGGGTGGGAATGAACAATACCAAAACAAAACCAGCTTCTAACATAAAGTTTGGCCCTTACGACTTCTTTATTCCCCTGGCAATGGGCCAGATTAATTCAGGGGTGTAATTTCATGGACTTCTGAATTTCATCAAGCTGAGAGGTTGACTGTATAAAACAGTTGACAGGTATCAGCGGAGGGGTGATCCTAGGTCAGGCCTAACCATCAATAGAGACACCCCCTGAGGCTCTTCACAGCACATTCCTCTACCCCAGCCCTGTCTGCAGAGAGGTTTTTTGTTGTCTTTGATGTTTTGCTCTGAAATCACAGCGCTGCAGGAAGTTTACTTTGCTGTGCAGGCAATTCCCTGGGACTGGGTGAGCTGAAAGATGAGTACAGAATTACAGAGGTGGTCTTTAGATGTCCCCAAGAAACCCAGTAATTTGGTGGCTTGTCAAGATAGGTTGGTGGTCTCAATCCACTCCTCTACAGAAACATTATCTACATTGCACTTTTGCCAGCACCACTGGGGATCTTAGAGGAAAGTCAAGCAGCACCAAAGCTGCTGGTCTCAAGCGCATTTTCAAAGATCAGACATGCAAGAGTTGGGCAAAAGATGCCCTGCTGAGTAAGGAAGGAAGGTTTAGATTAGATATTAGGGGGAAGTTTTTTACAGAGAGAGTAGTGAGGTGCTGGAACAGGCTGCCCAGAGAAGTAGTGGATGCCCTGTCCCTGGGGGTGTTCAAGGCCAGGCTGGATGGGGCCCTGGGCAACCTGGTGTAGCTCCAGGCCTGGAGGTTGGTGGCCCTGCCTGTGGCAGGGGAGTTGGAGCTCTATGATCCTTGGGGTCCCTTCCAACCCAGACCATTCTATGATTCTATGAAGCACTAGTGCTGTGTTTGAGAAGCATCTGGCCCACCCCAAGCAGTGGTGACACCTTCTCTGCCAGCCCAAAGAAGACAGAAACTGCAGGCACAAGTGGTCCAGCCACACATCCACCTAAAGAGTTAATGGAGCTTCTTGGCTGAAATCTCAGTGTGATGTTACTGTTTATCCATATTACCGGCTTGTGTTTAAACATCATAATGATCCTGGTAATATGTTTCCAGCTGCTCACCACCCTGGATAGCCAGTTATTAAAAATAAACTTGCATAAACACCACATTTCTTTTGCACAGCTCATCCTTTCTGCCCCTGTGCTCATGCAAAGAGGTCACTGAGCTCTGTCGCATCCTTCTCTGTTCCTATGGGAATGACCTCCCTGCCATCAGCAGATGATTATGTCCTGGGGCTGTGGTCAGGTGGTGAAGAAGAGGAAGGTAGCACAGAAGGAGGTAGAGGACCCAAAAAGATTTCTTTGTACCCATACATTTATTTGTTACTGCTTAGAGAGATGTCTTCTCCCCTATACTGAGCATTGATCTCCAGTTTGATGATGGCTTTCAACAGTTGGGCTGCTGCCTCCTGAACTTCACTAAAAGTTCACTGAGTGAGTGAGGAATGGAGGAAGATTAATTAAAGTGATCTGAATGGTTAGTCTTTCTATTGGAAATGATTGTCTATGAAGTAGTATAGCAATATATCATTGATCTGGAAAGGTCAGCGATGAAGAAATATTGATTTCAGAAGTTTGGTTTGATTACACCCTTGGAAAGTGTGACATTAAAATCGCAGCTGTTTGTGTCTGTAGTCTGAGATCAATGGAAAATGTGGGCTTGGGTTTGCTTTTCATTTTTTATTTCTTAAAAAGAAGACAAATCAAAAGAAGAAAGTATTTCCAATGGCATTAACTACCCAGAGTAAATTGTTACTTGACCGGGGGTTGGCGGTTGGTTTCTATTAAAAGGATGCTGTCAAAATACTTAGGCCCAACGTTTACAAGCAGCTGAAGGAATTTCCCAATGATTATAAAGAAAATGTTTTGCACCAAGATCCTTCCCTGATGTTCATTGACATCACCCAGGCTGTGACCACGAGGCGAAGCTGCCCACAGCATCTCTGGGACTGGGAGACATCAGAAAGATGGGCAGGGTTTCCAGTGTATTCCTTACCAATATTTCAAGGAAACATTCACTGACAATTCACACCCTTTTCAGCCAGTATTGCAGCATTAGAACAACTTGGAAGCTGAACCCATTTCTAAACAAAGCCCCAGTGAAAGAGCATTATTCATTAACTGTTCAACAGCAATCTTCTGCTGAGAGGAGGACTAGACTCACCACAATCATCTCCTCTCTTCCAGACCCAGCACAAAGCACACCAGAGGAACATGGATTTTTCAGACCCCAAAGCCCACCCACAGAAGGGCTCCTCTTCCTGACAGTGCACAGTGGGAGCAAGCCAGACTCCCCACCACACCACTGCCCTAAGCACAGGGAGCAGGAGCTAGAGGAAAGCCCAAACCATGTGTCTGAGCCTCCCACCCACAGAGCGGAAACCTATCCCAGTGCTGCTTGCTGGTCACCAAGACCAGAGATGCTGGTCAGCGATGCTCAGAGGAACCCACTGCTTTTCTCCATCTTAATTTTGGCTGGAGTGGGTTTGGGCTTCCCACCTTGCCTGTTTTCTCTCTTGTTTTCTCACTGGATGCTTTTCATAGCACACCAATGCTCAGGGGAAGGGATGTGCAGCGGGAGAACTCCCTCTGTGTAGGTTCATCATTAGTTTAGCTGTTGCTTACACTTGGATTTCACCTGGGAGGGCTGACCTGGGAAGGCAGAGATGGTGAAACCACCTCACATACCTCTCATCTGTGATTCAGCAAAATGACACAGACTGTTTTGCAGGGCTGCAACAGCCTAATATCCCATGAAGAAGGCTCACATCTGAAAAGCATTTTGCAGGGAAGCATTTCTAAAGGGAGCCATGACAAGAGGCGAGACAGAAACAAGCACAGATGACCAGGGATGGGAGCTGCCCTCCTTGGAAAGCTGGGGATGGAAACCTGAGCAGATAAAACCCACCCCTGCTATGGCCCTGCTGAAAACCCCACAGTTGATATCACCAACTTACTGCTGGGTGTTTAATGGTGGTTGTTTCACAGGCTGAATGCATTTCCTTACTGTTTATTATTCTGTTTTTGCCATGTAACCTCCTTCACTAAAAGCCTTAAATGAAACAACTGCCATTAAAAAACCATCAAAAAGGATTTTATAGTTCTCCCCTTTGCTGCAAGGACCAAACAACTTATAAAAATTTATTCTGTGCTGTGCACAGTTCCATTAAAAGGCTACTGAGGTTTATTTTTAGGTTTTATCTCAGCACTGAGTTACCTAGCTTGTAACAGTCAAGGTTTTGTTTTGTCACCTCAAGGCCTAATCATAGTGGGATTTGCTGACATTAAGAGTCAGCAAATATATCTACAGGCATCAGCTATGTAGAAATGCTTTCAACTGACACAGGGTATACAAAGGGAAAGAGTATTGCATGCTCCCTTCTGGTGTGAACACTAGGAAAGGAGTAATTATCTCACATCAACATCCTAATTTCCAGCACTTTGATCAGAGAGCTTTGAATTGTAAATATTGCAAAAAAGTGTCATCTATCAGTTTTAATGAAAGGGAGCTTTGCCCACAGAATGCCATGTGCTAAACTGGAGAGGTCTGAAGTCATCTCCTGACTGGCCCCAAGAGGCTTTGAATGCTCCTTCAAAGCAGAGGCTGTTGTCAACGGCAGCCCAGATCACAGGGGTGAGGCACCAGGGATTTCCACCTCTGGGAAGTGATGACTGCAGCCCAAACCCAGCTCTTTCCAGCAAAGCATGCCTTCAACTTTTTAAAAGACATTTCCCAGCCCCACTGAAGCCAACAAGGCACCCAGGGCAGAGCCATCCCTTGGTTCAGCATGTTGGAGCAGGGCTGCCGGGCTGCACCCAGGGAAAGCTGTGCTCCAGTGAGACGTGGTATGTTTGTGGCATGGGGAGGCATACCCAGCCTGGCTTCAAACTAGCTCCAGGGGTAATACCTAAAGCAGAGATGCTACTGCAGGGTACAAAATAAAGCCAAGCATCTCCGGTCTCCAAAGGTGATCAAGGGGTAAAACAAAGGATGTAAACTCAAATCTCCCATGCTCTTCAGTGGTAACACGTATTTTATACAAGTCCCCTTCATCTGCAGTGTGCAGAGAGGAGCAGCCTTGCATGCATGTTGGTACAGCACCCAGCACAGGGCACACAGGTGCAGGGTTACCTGTCCTACCCAAGTGCTGCTGCCAGCACCACCCAGTGCTCACTGCAGCAATAACCCATGGCATGGTGCCTGAAAAGCAGTGGTGGTGGAAAAGGAGAGTTTCTATGCTGGTTGGGGCAGCAGAAGACTGCACAGCTCACAAATGAGCTATTCAAGGACTCGATCACCAACTTTGTGGTGTCACAACAGGCACACAAGAGAAGGACCAGATTCCTGACTCCTGCAAAAAAGGTTGCAAAGCAATGCAAGAGCAGGCTTGGCTTTGGCAGGTCAGTTTTGTGGGAGAGGGTTTCTGAAGTAACACTGTACCTACAACCTCTTCCTTCTACTCTTCCTGAGCATCCATCACCAATCACTTCAGGAGACAGTCCAGTCTGGCCCAGGATGTCATCATCCTGTCCTGGGATCACAGCCACAGCCAGCAATAGTGCTCTTAAAACATAAAACCTCACTGAGACCTGGAGCAGAGCTGTCCATTCCAGATTTGTCAAAACATGGTACTTTGCAAGTTTTTGTATCATTTCCTGAGCACACACATGGCTGAGATGATATACACCCCTGAAACCATGGTAACCTTACTCAGACGTTTACTTGACACATGAATTATGCAAGCAGCTACGGTTTTAAATCATCTTCTCCTGCATACTCATCTGTCACTGCAGCATCCCCAGGCCTGCACAGCCACAGTCTAACCTGGGGCTTTGCAGTGGGTACCAGTGGGAAGTGGTGATGCTCCTGCTGTTACCAAACAAGGAGAATCCCCACTGTGGGAGTGGGAGCTGCTTGCAGCCTCCCAAGGTAGAAAGGCTTCTGCATTGAGAACTGCCTGGTTTTTCCCCCCATGAAGTTGTGTTAATTATAAAGATTAAAGCCACACATTAAAACATTGGCTGACAGGTCTAGTTCCCATCCCCACACCCCCCCCCAATTCCCTTGACATGATGGTGAAGTGTTAACACCAGACGTCAGTCCTAAAAGACTGTGAAAATTATCATCTCAGAGCTATTAATACAGCACGGTGGTTGGAGGGGCTCTTTAAAGAGCACATAGCATTAAACCTCCAGCTAGATATTAAGGGGATTTCTTAACCTGTAAAATTATAGTTATGTGCAAAAGCGGGGAGGGAAGGAGGGGGGCTTAATTAAAAATCCATACTTAGCTGGCGCAACACTGTACTTAAGGGCTCTAGAAGAAGCCATTTAAACAGGTAAAATACTGCCCCAAATGCAGAGATGTCTCCTGGATAAAGAGGCCCTTTGTATCTTTGATGTCCTGTAAGTGCCATTCTCTTTAATTTTCTCTTTCCTAACAGCCATAAAGGATATTTTAAATGCACAAGGGACATCCAAGGCTATGGCATAGATGTCCAGCGCACTGAAATGTTCCTGGAATGGACTCCAACAAGGGCAGCAGCCGTTCAAAAGTCAAAGGAGCCTGTAGAGCTCCTGGAGGGGATGAATTCCTGCATAGCTTTATCTCCTTCTGGAGGACTGAGACCACCTGCGAGAGGATCCTCTTTTCTTAAGAGCCCTGCAAAAGGATGGTCTTGGGGAAAAGGGGGGCCCCAATACAAGAAAGATGTGGGGCTGTTGGAGAGGGGTCAGAGGAGCCACGAGGATGATCAGAGGGCTGGAGCAGCTGCCCTACAAAGAGAGGCTGAGGGAGCTGGGCTGGGTCAGCCTGGAGAAGAGAAGGCTGTGGGGGGACCTCATTGCAGCCTGCCAGTCCCTGAAGGGAGCAGAGACACAGGAGGGGATTCAACTTTTTAAAAGGGCAGATAGTGGCAGGACAAGGGGGATGGATTAAAGCTAAAGGAAGGAAGGGTTAGATTAGATATTAGGGGGAAGTTTGTTACAGAGAGAGTGGTGAGGGGCTGGAACAGGCTGCCCAGAGAGGGGGTGGATGCCCGTCCCTGGGGGTGTTCAAGGCCAGGCTGGATGGGGCCCTGGGCAGCCTTGTGTAGATCCAGGCCTGGAGGCTGGTGGCCCTGCCTGTGGCAGGGGGGTTGGAGCTCTCTGATCCTTGGGGTCCCTTCCAACCCAGACCATTCTATGAAAAGGCAATCTCCATCTGGAATAGCTGAGGGTGTGAAGGTTCCCAGCACCATCAGAGAGGGGGAAAAAATCACTTTGGGCTTGTTTAGAAGTTACTTTTCTCAAGTGCAGCCCCCAGTCAGAACATCACACTCCCTCTCTACTGCAAGCCTCAGCAAAACAGGCAACAAAAGCACGGGCACTGCATTTCAGTGCTGAATTAAGGGGTTGAGCAAATGCAATTTTCTTGTTATTGAAGCAGTGAAGCATGCACTGACCGTGAGTTACCAGCCCAGAACTGAGCTAGCACCCTTCTCCTGCACCCAAAGCCTGCCAGCACAGCACTGTTAGGTAGGACACACGTTTCCCTATGCTCTTTGTTGACATAACAGCAGCAGCAACCTAGGCCAGGCTTATATAGGAGGTGGAATGGCTGGTGAACATATTTAGGGGAAATGGCCAGCCCTTTCTCAGTGTCTGTGGGGACAGGACAAGGGGCAATGGCTGCAAGTTGGAGCACAGGAAGTTCCACACCAGCATGTGGAAGAACTTTTCCCCGGTGAGGGAGCCCTGGGACAGGCTGCCCAGGGGGTGTGGAGTCTCCTTCTCTGGAGATATTTCAGACCCATCTGGATGCCAACCTGTGTGCCCTGTCCTAGGGACCCTGCTTGGGCAGGGGGTTGGACTCAACAAGCTCTGGAGGTCCCTTCCAACCCCTATGATTCTGTGATTCAGACACAGTAAAACAGGGTGTCACCAATGCCTGCCTGGCTTGCTCATTCCCAACATATGGCAGAAGCTGCAGGAGCAAACAGAGCTTCTCATCCAGACTTTGATTCAGCATTTTTTAATCAGCAGGTCTCATGCCTCCTACTCTGCTAGGGGTGCAAGTGTATATGTCACCCAACCTACAAAGGAATTCCACTCATTCATTTATGCTTTGGAAGTGGATATGACCAGCCCATGAATTATGCATAGCTTTTAGAACAGTTGGGTTTGAACTGAGAGGGAACACATGCAAATGGATGCTGGTGACTTCTCCAACTTCAAAAGATGGGACTAATTATGGGAAACAATAAACAACATGGTTCACACAAGACTACCCAGGCCAGCACAAGATGGGAATCCCCAAATCCAGACACAATCCCTGAAACAGAGTGACTGTCTTCATCTGACTCACAATGCCTGGGCAGAGCTGGCAGACTTTAGAGCTGAGATTTCTTCCAGCCTAATGAAAATCAGGTTGTCTCATTTACAAGGGACCTCTGCATATAGACAGAGGTCTTTGTTAATTGTCTGTGTCTGCACAACTAAGGGTGGGCAACAGCTGTGCCTAGGAATGGGCTATCATCCAGCCTGACCCCAACCAGCACGGCGTCAAGTCTTCAGTAGGCCAGAAGAGAAGGTGCAGGTACAGCTGACAGTAAGAGAGCAGCACTCACTCACACTGGCCTTCAAACATACCTTTACTTTAACACAAGAAAGAGGTGGGCTCTCCATCACCCTGTGCCACATGCAGTCATTTATGTGGGTGCAGAGGGTCAGAAGACACCCACATTGCCTTGGTGTGACCATACAAGTGGTGGTGTGAAAGGTTTCTGGGGATAACATGGAATATAGCCCCATAAACAGAGTTCTTCATGGGAAGTGCCTGATTTTATAGAGCATAAGGTCAGAGCAGGAATCAGGCTTCTGGGGCACATGGGAAATCATGAAACCTGCATCCTATTCCTGCCCTTTTTATCACCTTTCAGAAGGACCTTGAGCAGAGGCATCAACCTCTGTATCCCACAGACTGGAGTAATAACAACGCTGTCCTATCCTGGAGGTGCCCAGAGTCCTTGAGGGTGAAAGGCATGGGAGCTGAGGAGAGCTTTTCTCATTACCTCCAGCCTCAACACATCAGAAAGCAGTCATTTGTGCTCACTCTTCAGACACTGCCTCTGGCACCATTTCCCTTGCCAGTCATTGCCCCTACTCTTTCTTCCAGCAGACACCTCCACACGGTGCTCTCACTCCTCCCTGAAGCCCTCAGCTTTGCCAGGCATGGTCTGGCCATGTAAATACTATGAGAAACAGCAGGGGAAATGCCACCAGACAAAATACTGCCTATGTCAAGGTACTAGAAATCCTAGAGAAAAAAGCCCTCACAGTTTAATGGAGAAGGTCAGGCAGAAGTTATGTTTGTGTTTTTCAGCATGATTGGATTATAAATATAGTCAGCAGAGGCTTAGGACACAGGGAGCTCCAGATTCTATTGGAATGTGTCACTTCTGACAGTGGCAGGTGATGCTGTCATAAACCTGGCATTGCTGTTGCCAGCAGCACCAGCAGGCAGCAGATACGTGGCCAGAGCAGGCAGAGGATAAAAGTCAGGAGCTTGCAGAGGAGCAAAGGGGCAGGCAGGGCAATTCTGAAGTTATATGTGGTTGGCTCTCCCCTACCCTTTACTCCAATAGCTAAACAAAGTTAGTGTCATTAAGCAGCACCCATGGCAGAAATGGTGGAAGACCTGCCAGCTCAAGCAATTTCATGAGGGCACGACACAGCCAATACATCTTTGATGTGCACAGGATACATCTGCTCTCTGCAGCCCCCAAACTTGCTTTTTCTGCTCCACATCTCTGGAAAAGATTTTCATGAGGATTTACAGCCACATGTTCCTTCAAAACGAGCCCTCTGCCCACATGTGCAAGGCAGGTAGCTGTGTTCTGCTGAAGGTATTGGCACCTTGTGCAGTCTGTGCTCACCACTCAACAGGATTTATATTCCTAAAGCTTGTAGGTACATGTAAATCTTCACCAGGGTAAGCCCTGGTCTCTTGGTCAGATCCATGTTGAGACATTATGCAGAGTCTCAAGTCAGTAGGATCTCATGTTGTGTGAGTAGACTTCTATTAGCTCAAAGCTGTTATTGAGCAGGGGATTCATTTAATCACAATTCAAGCTGTTTACATTTTCTAGCAAGCCTGTAATATCAGGGGAGAGGGTTTCAGTGATTTGGCAGGACAAGGGGGAATTGGCAGGACAAGGGGGAATGGATTAAAGCTAAAGGAAGGAAGGGTTAGATTAGATATTAGGGGGAAGTTTTTTCCAGAGAGAGTGGTGAGGGGCTGGAACAGGCTGCCCAGAGAGGGGGTGGGTGCCCCATCCCTGGGGGTGTTCAAGGCCAGGTTGGATGGGGCCCTGGGCAGCCTTGGGTAGATCCAGGCCTGGAGGTTGGTGGCCCTGCCTGTGGCAGGGGGGTTGGAGCTCTGTGATCCTTGGGGTCCCTTCCAACCCAGACCATTCTATGATTTCTAAGGAATATTTGATGTCTTAATGGCAAAGGTTCTAATAGCCATGAGCGACCTGTTTCCTGCTTACGGTTTGCACCCAGCACTTCCCCTTTCCCCAGGAACACTGCACTAACAGAGGGGATTTACCCAGCAGAGAGATGAAGAGATTAGATGGATGGACAGGCAGTGTATGTAGAGTGATGAAGCTAGTTATTAATTTAACATGTCACTTCTGGAAGGCAGAGGTGGCTGGCTACTCTCACCCTGCCTCTCCCACCGCCTCCAGCTACAGGGATGCTCTGACCTGGGGAGGTGGAGATTCCCTCCATGAGACCCAAGGTCACTGCCATGGACCAGCCTGCAGCAGTCCCAGCCACCAGCTGTGTGACAATGTTGATGGTCACTCCAGGACCTGTCCCCTACCCACTTTGCCCTCCAAGCTATGGAGTGATGAGGGCTGGAGCTGTGCTGCCTTCTCCTAGAAGAGGTGTGTCACAGAAGTATCCTCACCATGCAGAAACCCAAGTTTTCTGCCATTGCTCCTGACTGGCAGCACTTCCTATGTTGTGACTTAATAATTAGGAAGAAGTTTGAGGAGAAATCAGAGAAAGAAAAACTGACACTAACTCCAATACGGGAAGAAGTTTCTTGCACTCACACAAAACCTAAAGTTGAATTACTTGCTCCTTACTGAGCACAGACACACATCCATAATCCACTCTTACCACTCCCAGTAAATGAATCCCTTCCCCGTTGTCACGATCAGACTGTTACATTAAGGGTGGAGATAAAGCAGCTTTTAAACAGTAATGTAGAAGATTTCACAATGCCCAACATTTTGATTCCCAGTAAATCCCACTTCTAAACCAACAACCCCCCCTTCAGCTGGCAGCTCAGAGACTCAATGGGACCCAACACCCCCAGACCTGCTGTTGCGTGCAGAGATAAGGGCAGAGTCAGTGAAGCCACTGCAGAGCCTGAGAGCACGTTCAGGGCTGAATGCCCTGTTGTTTGACTTTCACTAATATTGTTTAATTATATTGCTACAAGGCAAGAATTCCCATTTGTCTGCAACTGGGAAAGTGCTTAAGGTGATGATATTGTTCTGCTTGGGTGGGCTGTGCCTGAAGGTAATCTTTCAAAAGCAGCTGCTTTAAGTGTTAGTTAAATGGTACCAAGGGATTCACTTGACACAGGTGTCATGTTTAATCTTATTCATATATCAATAAAACTGGTACCGTATGTGCAGGTTGGTTGGCAGCACTGAACCTCCAAGACAATCAATATTTCCATTAACAGGCTCATCCTCACCGGTCAAATCCAGCACAGCTCCTGACTCGAGGCATTCCCAGCCTGCCTGCTGCTAACCTCTGCTTTCCCATCCACTCTTCAAACATTTCTTGTCCAGAGAGCACACTGCAGGCACCTCAGTAGTGCAGTTTGGCTTTTATTTGTGAGGTACATCCCCCAAATACACATTAACACGTAGCAGGTGGCAGTCAAGGTTTAAGCATATGCTGTTCCTACAGTATGCTGATCTCATGCTTGGCAGCAGAGGTGCTCAGAGCACTTTGAAACCTTCTCTGTCCTAGCAGTCATGGAAAGGTTAATGGGGGGTTGAAAGGGGGAAAGTCATTGCCCCAAGAGTGACTAGGGCAGCCAAAAGACAGCCTGGAGATCCTGCTGCTCAGCATATGGCTACACAAGTTAACACTCATATGAAAGCCAGGGCGTTTACAGCTCGCTGGCTATGCCACAGCAGCTGCTCAGATAGACACTGTGCTCAGAAATGCAAGGTGGCTTTGGTGTGGTTATGTTTTTCCTCTGACAGCTTTCCCCAGGAGAAGATTTTGGGTTTGAGGGAGGTGGGGTTTTTTTTGTTTCTTTTTAATTACAGGTATGTCTAAGCCTCATTCTAATAACTAAACTTTTAAAGTTTGGGTAAGTAGTCCTTTCCTAATGTGTTGCTCATTGGCCAGCTCCCTTCACTCCTGGGAAGGGGTCTAGGGGAGCAGTGACCAGGACAGGAACCCAGGTACAGCTTTTGGTTGGATACCATGGGGACAATAACAAGGGTCACTTCTGTTCTGACATACTAATTTAAAATTAGTCTGAACGACTCTTAAACCTGATCCAATATATTCCTGGCTGATTTACCTACCAGCAGCCATCTCTCTTAGATCAGAGCTGCATAGCCTGAAAAAGCCAGGAGAGAAAAAGCAGGAATGCTACTGGCAGTGCATTGTATGTGAGAAGTTAGCAGAGAATTCCCCCCCCTCTTTTTCTTTTTTAGCAGAGACAGCTTCTCACTGAGGTGAGTACAGAAATTCACAGCTTAAAAATACATTTTATACAGTTGTTCTCCTTGGCCACTGCATTTGTTTCAGTTGGAGCAGGGAGGGGGCACTCCTTCTGAGGCAGGGAAGCAACTGGGCAGAGGAACAGGCGCCAGTGGACGTGTGCTTGGATGGGATTCATCCCAGGACAAGTCACCTGACAAACCCCATCCCAAACTTAGCATGAGAGACAGATTTAACACTCCCAAATGAAATGTTAATGCAGGAACAATCCCCTATAACATCCTTGCCATAAATAATTTACTTTCCTTCCAAGCTCTGAGGAAGATTAATGGACAGTTTCTGAAGAGGGAAAAAAAAAAAATCAAGTTAAAACATTTGCAGACCCCAGTGTCACTGCAGGAACAGGCAGCACGTGTAAACACAGCCAGGACTGCATCCATTTAGGAGAGGCTGGGAGACCACACAGTGACGAGAGGCACCGATGTGCAGAGCTGCCCTTTCTATTAAGGGACCACTTTGCCTTTCCATTTGGAGCTGGGAGAGGAGGGGGATTCACTGCCTGGGTTTGAGGCACTGGTTATTTGTTATGATGAACTCTCTGAAACAAAGAGATTAAAATAAGCCCAAAGTGTTTCTCTGACAAATGTTAAACGTCACCCACAAGATTTATAGCACTTCTGTTCCCCCTCCAAAAGCTTTTAGTTCAGTGGCAGAGGTTACTGAGGGCTTGTCCACTGGCTGCTGCCTTTATAGTTTTAGCACTGGCCAGAGAGCAATCCAAAGTTTCAATAATGAGTAATAGCACTTTCAGCTCACCATCATCATTTGTCCTACATCCATTATTGTCCTAAGAGACCAATCTTGCTGATGTAAATGGTGCTGGCAGCTGTTGTGTCAGCATTTCACACCTCTGCAGCTGCTGGGCTGCGCTGGCAGCAGTCTCCTCCTAGTAGGAGCCTCCCCATGCTGCCCAGGTACTGCCTTCCTGTAGGGACAGAGCCCAGGGGATGTCCTCACTCACATCACTGGTGGGTGGTAGCCTGGAAGGGGTGGTCTGCTGTGAGTACAGTTCTCTGTAAAGCTTTATTTTGGGAGGGTGCCTGCTCTGCCCTTGAGACTGCAGTGCAACAGGAGTGGCTGCTCTCCCCTTGTGAGTGCTGCTGCAAGACCTCAAAAAAGCTTTGCCACCTCTTTCCCTTTCTGCCCCGTGTCACTTGTCCCTCTCCCTGCTCCCCTCCTCCCATTCCTTGCAGGGAACAAAGGATTGGAGCAACAGGAGCTCATTCAGCAGGAACATGCACAGGGAACAGGGCATCTAAGGTGCTGGTGGGATGGAGGCATGGGGTGAGGACTGCTGACACCCATCAGACTGGGATACAGCCTCCACAGGGTCACAAAGAGCTGGAGATGTCCTGCAGCCTTGGATGGAGGTCTTCCCTCCCTGCTCCCCCTAAATCATATACCCTGGAACCCCCCCAACCACTGACCACAAGCAGCCTCCAAGCTCTGCTGCCCAGTGGATAATCTAGCTGCAAAAAAAATCCCAACCTTTACTTTCTTTTCCTTGTTCACCTTAAGGAGACTGTGGCTGTTCAAGGTAACACAGCCCACACTGCAAGACCCTGTCACACAACACCACACAGCCATGCTCCCAGCTGCCTGCAGCAGGCCCTGCCAGAGGGACAGCAGAAGGCAGGGGCATGTGGGGTAGAGCAGATCTTGCAAAGCACAAAGAGAGATGTGAGGTTCTCCTGGGCACAGCTCATCTCTGCAGTTACCCAGAGAGCTGGAATGTCATTCATCCCTCAGTTAAGATGTCCTCATGCTTGCATTGCAACCAGCATGAGTTGACCAGCTTGCAAGGCCAATGGGATCCTGGGCTCCATCAGCAGAGGGGTGGCAGCAGGGACAGGGAGGGGATTGTCCCTCTCTGCTCTGCCCTGTGAGGCCCCATCTGGAGGACTGTGTCCAGAGCTGGGGCCCCCAATACAAGAGAGATGTGGGGCTGTTGGAGAGGGGTCAGAGGAGCCACGAGGATGATCAGAGGGCTGGAGCAGCTGCCCTACAAAGAGAGGCTGAGGGAGCTGGGCTGGTTCAGCCTGGAGAAGAGAAGGCTGTGGGGGGACCTCATTGCAGCCTGCCAGTCCCTGAAGGGAGCTGATAAGCAGGAGGGGATTCAACTTTTTAAAAGGGCAGATAATGGCAGGACAAGGAGGATGGATTAAAGCTAAAGGAGGGAAGGGTTAGATTAGATATTAGGGGGAAGTTCTTTCCAGAGAGAGGGGTGAGGGGCTGGAACAGGCTGCCCAGAGAAGTAGTGGATGCCCCATCCCTGGGGGTGTTCAAGGCCAGGTTGGATGGGGCCCTGGGCAACCTTGTGTAGCTCCAGGCCTGGAGGTTGGTGGCCCTGCCTGTGGCAGGGGGGTTGGAGCTCTCTGATCCTTGGGGTCCCTTCCAACCCATGCCATTCTATGATTCATGTTTGCATCCATAAAGCTGCTGTGGGTGTTCTCACATTCCCCTTCTTCCTTCCTCTGCACTCATCCAAGCCAGGGTGATAGAGCCCAAACACCTGTCTGTGCTCAGCAATCAAGAGTAACAAGCCACAAGCCAAGCAAACCCAGCGTGCTGATCTACAGGTGCAAACAACTTCAGATGATGGACCAGTCTTACAAAAAACATTAGGAAAGTGGATCCCCACAGCATAAGTCACTAGCCTCCAGCTATCACAGGACTGGTTGGATGCAGGTCCAGCTCTGCTTTCCAGATGGAGGACTTAATCACCCCACTGCTGGCCTCTGTAATTACAACAGTTATTCATCTTTTTCTCCACAGTTACAAATCTTACTCTCTACATCTTTCAAATGCAGGCCCTGGATTTGACTTGCCAACCTCATCAGTACACAGCCCTGACAGACACTGAGGTAGGGCATTATATTTTTTACCAACTAATAAATTGCTTCAAGTGTGACTCAAAAGACCCTCTGTCCAACGCTGCTGACCCCAGATTCAGGCCAAGACAGAGCTAAGAAGTTAGCATAAATTTGGGAGCAGTTCTTTATCTTCTAAATGGTGCACCTGAGCATCCCTCTTGCCTTTCCTGTCCTACAAAGAGAATTAGCAAAAGCTGAGATGTTCCCATGCACACAGGGCCCCAGGAATTAGGGCTTTAAACCAAGGGAGTTGAGATCTTCAGATAGCTAAAAAGCCATCTTTTCAAGTCTACATTGAACCTTGCTGACCAGGAACAGAAAAACCTTTTAACTTCTGAACAAAGATACCCTTGCACAAGGTTATATTGCACACTGACATCTTAATGTGGTTAAGAGCCTGGATTTTTCCTCTAAGTGATCTTGGATCACTCAGCCATCCAGCAGTAAGTGAACAGGACTCCCAGTTCAGAAAGGATTGCAGATCTCCATGTGACTATCAGACACCAGAGTGTCTTGAATCAGAATTGGTCCTTTTGGGTAATGTTGTGTCTTAAGTTGTGTTTAAACAATAACAAAATGCCATCAGGAGGAATAAGAGTTAGATCTGCCACATCAGGACCCTCTTTCAATGTGCTGAAGTCATACATGTCCTGCCCAATAGAGGCAGGGGGACATTGGGGCATACCCAGACAACCACAACTTGCTAGGATGAGACATTATGGTCCTATGTGCCACCAAACAGCCCCTACTGTTCCAGCCACATGAGGTGATGCTGGTTTCAGGGGTACAACCCCCTCAGTGTTGCTTGCCATGGAGGAAGGAGAGTAGTAGTCAAGAACCCCTTGGACAACAACTGAAAGCACAGGGGTCTCTTTCCATAGCTACAAGGTACTTTTAAGTGAGACAAAAAGCTCCAACAAAAGATTTATTATACAGCAGAGTTACAAATATGGGTCCAGGCTGAAGCCACTAGGCTTGGAAAGGGAATGAAAAGCTTCACAAAAAGGGGTGAGTGATGTAAAGCAGTAAGGTTTGTATTTGACAGGAGGTGTGCTGATTCATGCCAGTGAATGATTTAGCCTAGCTGAAGTATCTGACCACAGCTTAACTACTACACCAGCCAGTCTTAAACATACTCCTTTCTATAGTAGCACTGGGACATGTATGCTACAGGAGAAGCCTTTGGAAGTTAACTGAGACAAATCCAAGCTGAGTCTGTAAAACAGCTCTAAGATCAAGGAGATTTAACTAGAGAGGAGAGCTGTTGCTGCTCAGTTACAGAATTAGCAAGCAGATACCTTGGAGAGTCAGTTCTCCCCTGGTTTGTTACTGGGCATCTTGTGCGACTCAACTCTGCCATCCACATCACTGCAGCCTCAAGCAGGCCTCCTCATCAGCTAAGCCCCAACAGTAACACAGAGCAGTGGCAGGCCATTGGGCTAAGCCCCTGAATAAGCAAATCAAAGCAACACCTCTGCAGTGATTTCTGATTCCCCATTTCAGAAGAAAGGCTTTCCCTTTGCTCATCAGCTGTATGCTTACAGGTGGAGAGGATGCCACTGTATGCAAGTCCAAATGCAAAGGGAAGTTCCCACTGAAGTAAATTAAATTTGAGTTAAACCACACATGAGCTCCAGAATGTGCTGGGATTGCAGACTGCAAACCACACTGCGTGGCTGGCTAAGCTGCTCCCAGTGGATCCCTTGTAAATCCACCATCTATCAAATTCACCTGGATGGAGAAATCTAATCCCAGGGCTAGAATCAGCAAGTCCTTCCCTCCCTTCTTCCCCAGGCCACCTTTTTCACTAAGCAAGATAAATTTTTCCCAGCTGTATTATTGCCAAAGACAGAAGGGTTGTAATGGGGAAAAGCTTCATCCCAGGAAGCAGTGCAGGTTAGCACATCTGTAAATCAAAGAACCAAAAGATAGACCTTCCCCTTCTCTATGATGCATGTTTCCTCATCTCTCTTGATGAGACTGGGAGGAAAGGTTAACAGGGAGCAGACAGAGCTAATGATTTAGTTAGAAGACTCATTAGCTAACTAGCAATAGAGCTGAGATCGCTCACAGCTATAGCAGCCCCCACTTAATCCAGCCAGACTCATCTGAAATCCCCCAGCCTGGGGTGCAGCCATGGTTCCCCCACCTGCAGATGCATCCAAGCCTGGCCCAGCTGAGTCTTCTGCATGGAGCTATTGAGTACATTTTGGATTTCAGCACAAGGAGGGGGTGCACAGCCACAAATACAAGGGTGCACAGCACCAGATCAGCCTGGTGTTCATCAGCACCAAGGGAGAAACTCTAGTGACCCATGGGGGGGTTACCCAAGCCCCACCAGGACATCCTGCTGCAGCACTCAGTGCAGTCCCATCAGCAGGCACCAACCTCAAGCTCAGATCAGACAATAGCTTGCATTGACATTGATTGCCTCATCCAATTCAATTTACACTTTATCTTGCATAAAAGCATCCTTTTCACCCAGTGTTTTGCTTTCTTAGAGCATAAGTGCCATATCCTACAGTAAGCAAAGTCTAGCTCCCTTACCTGCTCCAGTTCCTGTAGCAGCACAGTGACCCAGCCTCTTCAGTTTTAGCTTTCTTCTCTCCAAGCACCAGTTGCCATCTCAGTTCCTCCTGCCCAAGAGCTCATACAGCTTCCTGGGCTGTTTATCCCAGAACCAGCTTTCAAAGCCTGCTTGATCCTTGCAGCACCAATTGTGCTCTACAAGAAGCATTAGGTGCCAGATAACAGGAACATCTTCAGCCTCAGCTATACCCCCTGTAGAGCTTCAGCAGGTGAGCCTGGCTTGAGCAGACCCTGCTGCCTGCAAGCACCTCATGTGCACTAGAAACACTAACACATGTTAAAGGCTCCTACAGAAGCAACGCAAAATATTTTCAATACAAGCTATAACAATTGCTAGCTGGGAGAAACACACTGCTGAACCTTCTAGGCTTCTAAAGTAGAAGTAACTCAACACCTGTCTGGGGACTTTTAAAGAGCACTGAGGGGTCTCAGCTGGGGCAGGGAGGTACCCTCAGCTAATAAAGCTGAGTTAGAGAGCTCCCTCCCTTTTGGGAGCACCTGTTGTAAGTGCTGTTGCTGTAAGGTTGTTTCCAGAGTGAGCCTCTCATTGTTGTACTTCTGGTCCTGCTTGTTGGTTTGTGTGTGATGCTGCAGAAGCCTCCCTGGATGCCTGGAGTGGTGCAGGCACTTCAGATGTTCCCCTGCTGCTCTCAGGTCCTGGTGTGATGTTTGCTGCTGTGATAAACGCTGTCACTTTACAAGGTGAGCCTTCATGTCTGGTGTCTACTGGATCTTAGTGGCTGTGCTGGTTCTGGGCTGTGGGGGATCTGCCTCCAGAGCTGCTGCTGGACTTATCCCCCAGCTGCTTTTTGCTGCATGGCAAGCCCTCCCCCTGGTCCCCAGAGCATGTGTCTGCCTTGGGAGAGGGGGGGGAAGCTGGGCACACAATATCTAGTCCTTCCTGATGCATTCTACATGAGAAAAGAAAGGTCAGGGAAGCTAAACAAAAGTGCTCTAATAAGCACTAGACTAGGAAAATGAGGCTTTGCCCTGTACTGTAGCATTTCTTGAGTATCTTCCCAGCCCCATGCTGCCAGTTTGTCCTTCCCTTGCTTGCTTCAGTGCCTGGAGCAGGAGAGGAAGGGCTGGGCACTCATGTGTCCAAGCACACAGCAAAGCCTTGAGCCACCCACCTTTCCCATTGCATGCCTCTCACTTGTAT
Organism: Zapornia atra; assembly: GCA_013400835.1. NCBI lineage: Eukaryota > Metazoa > Chordata > Aves > Gruiformes > Rallidae > Zapornia > Zapornia atra. The sequence continues at coordinate 62,259 of VZTU01029274.1, read as the reverse complement.
TTGCTGGGCACCAATAATAAACCCTTGTGGCTTCACAGCATAGTTTATTGGAGATTTCATGCAGGCACCATGGTCTGTGTGAACATCAAGGCATTTAACTGGTGTGGCTTCTGTAGATCTCTGCCTAAACCCCCAGCTGCTTTGCTGGGAGTGGAGGAGGAAGAAACAGGGTGGGGGGTTGGGACCTCATTAACTAGGACCTATCCAAGATAAAACTCTATAGTAAGACAGGGAGGGCATTGCCATTCCCCTGCTTCTGGCTTCATCTGCTGCCACCAGCTGACGTGGCTGTGCTGGAGCCAGGTAACACCATGTTTATTTCTTCTACTATGGATGTTGTAAGGCACTTGTTCCAGGATAGGCAGGAGAGAACAGTGGTGTTAACCTTTTCTTACAGTACAATAACCTTTTTAAATGTACATTATTTAAAAGGGTGATATTAAAAGCCTGGCATCCCAGTAGAAGTAAATCTTCCTATAATAACTCTCCCTGCTGGACTCTGTTCCAAGGAACTACTGCATTTTCAGGAAAAGCTTGTCCAAAGGTTATTCTCTCTTTATGTGCCTGCCTAACTTATGGCTTTTGTCCATGTCCCCTCTCCATAATATTGTGGTGACTCACTTTAGCTGGGAGAGATCTGCACACCCGTTCTCAGAGCCCCTGGCAGCTTGCCCTTTGCTGGCTGTGATGCTCAAGCACAGTGTTGGGGTGCAGGGTGCTGGTTTTGGGAGAGCTGTATCTCTACATGTGATGCTTTTCTACTCCATATGCAAAGAGCAAATAGATAAGGTGCCAGTAGGTGGGGCTGAAGAATATACTGTTTAGAGCCCAGGTTTTATAGGTGTGGTAAGAGCCCAGGTTTTGGCTGTTCTTTATTTGTGGTGTTTAATGACATAACCTAACAAAAATTGATGTAGTCACTTAGCTTTGTGGTGTGGCTGATAAGAGGTGTTGAGGCTTATGGTATGTAGGCTGGAGATGGGGGCATTTAGGGTTTGGATGAGGTGCTGGCAGAGGGAGATGCTGCAGGGTCCCTGGGGATGGTGGCCATCCCAGCAGAGCTGGGACCAGAAGAGGTAATTTCCTGTTGGCCCATATATAAACATGCATTTAGGAAGCAGCTTCACAGGCAAGTTTCATGCTGCCACCTTGGCCTTCAGCTCTGGATATGTGGAGAACTTCAGGGCTTTGGTTTGCAGCATTAAAGATGGGTGCTGAGGGGCTATTTACAGCTGATTTCCAGTGCATCTTTCTTGTGGCAAGGACAGACTCCAGCATGGGGCCCGTCCTGTCCTGCTGCTACCTGGAGTAGGTAACTGCCCATTAGTTGTGAATGAAATGTCACCTTGTCAGCATGTCATGGCTAAAAGCTGAGTAACCATTACCATGTGCTGGAGAGCCACCTCCATCCCTTTTGGCCTTGCACATCTTGGTTGGAACTCTATGATCCTTGGGGTCCCTTTCAATCCATACTATTCTATGGTCTTCCCTGTTGTGGGATGGGTCCTTGTGCTTTCTGTGACAAGCTTTGGCTTGTCTCCTCTGTGGTGGAGGTGGCAGGGTGGGTAGTATGGTTTTCTATGCTTGATCTAGCTGATGGATGCCATTTGTGTGTAAAATAATGGGGTTTAAGGTTGCATAGGTTTGAGTATCCCTTAACCAGCAGATGCTGTGTGAGGCTAGCCTGGCTGTGTGGCTGCCCTTGAATCCCCACAGCATTCCCACCTGCTATGCATTCCACCAAGCATAAATTATACCTAAAATAGATCACATCTGAGATCCAGAGGCATGGGCATCTGCAGCCTGTTAGGAGCAAAGGCCTGTTACTCCTCAGTCCTCTCCTCAGATTCATGTTTCACAATCAGATTTATAGCCTTGCTGGAAAAGCTGACAAGACAAACTCCAGCCTCATTCAGTAATGTCTTGCTAAATTGAAGGAGTCATAAACCACTTTAAAAAATGAAAGTTAGGACCAAAGGTTTGAGTGCAAGTGACTAAAGGCTCAGAAGAGCATCACAAGGGAGATGGAGGAGCAGACTTGGGAAGGGAGGAAGCTCAGTGCCTTGAAGTCATACAAGGCTGAGAAATGGCACTAGAGATTAATTTATTACAAGGATAAATATAGGTAGAGTGAGAAATAGGGAGGAAGGAGTCAAAAGTGACTGAAACTAAGGTAGGCAGTGGATCTACCTGCTGTTGTAAGAACTGGGGAAGTGATCCAGGCAAGGGTACAGTGCATGGCTGCTTGGCATTGGAGGGGTACTGTATTGCACCCATCTGCAGGACTAAGTGTGTGACTGAAAATGGCAAAGCCCAACATAAGTTCTCCAAAGAAAAGGGTTGAGTCTGAACTGCAGCCTGGGAACATGAAAAGGTGGTAGGCAAGAGCCCTGAGTCAGCTTGAAAACTCATGAGATCAGCTCTAACACTAAAATATGTATTTTCAGACACAATAACTTTGTGGGTTTTCATTTACTACTTGGTTTCTGAGCCTTTAGGATGTGCTTGTTTCCTGTGGGTGCTCTTCTTTCAAACCACAAGGGATTGGGGGCATGTCATTCCATTTTAAAGATAATGCTCTTGTGCAATTCAATGAATGCAGTGGCTGGAGTTTTAAAAGCAGTAAATGCCAGGATATGCTGTAATTCATAGCCAGAACTGGTTGTACCATCTTGATTTCCCAGTGTGTTGTTCAGGAAACAAAAGGCAGAGCAATTTTATGGAGAAGTTCACCAAGGAGATGCTTTCAACTTGCAAAACCAAACCAGGGCTTAATCCTCTCCAAATATCCAGAAACAGCTGTTCAGTAGGGTTGTGACATGTGTCACCCATCAGCCTTGATAAGGTCTCACCAAGAGACAACCCAACACCTCTGTTCTTGGCCACAGGTCAAGTGATGTGCCAGTCCCTGTGTAGGACCAAGTCCAAGCATCAGAAAATGCACAGTGCTTTTGAGAGATGCAAAAATGCAAGCAACATAATCCTTAAAACATGAAATCCCAAGCTTTCCCTTGGCACTTTCTTGCTACAGATGATGCTACACAAGCACCAAGATGGGGAAGAACTTTTCCCCAGTGAGAGAGCCCTGGGACAGGCTGCCCAGGGGGTGTGGAGTCTCCTTCTCTGGAGAGATTCCAGCCCTGTCTGGACACCAACCTGTGCAGTATGAGCTGGGGAGCTGCTCTGGCAGGGGGGTTGGACCCCATGAGCTCTGGAGGCCCCTTCCAACCCTTGTGATTCTGTGATCACATTCACTTTCTCCCCAGCAGCTCTGAACACTAATTCTACATTTACAAGAATGGCATAAGAGAGAAATTTGTGGGATGCAACTGTTTTCTGAAGGGGAAAAAGAAGAATGCTTAGTCAGCTGAAGTAATTCTCGCATTCAGGTCAAATTCATCACATCATTTCCCAGCCCATTCCCCTTCATGCAGGAGGGAAAACGGAATTTAAGAAAGTCAGAATGCTTCATTTCAACTTTTGCCAGAGTATTCTGTTTCAAACTGACATTTCTGATTGAAATGTCATCTTCAAAATCTTTAAGAACCAAGAATGAAATGCTGCAGTTCAGGGAAACCAAGGTTTGGTGCCTACAATAGAGATGTTTGGGGTTTTTTTCTCTTCTCATTCAACCAGTGAACTGAAAAATTGTATCACTAATTAACATAGTTCTGGTGTTAACAAATTGGTGCCCAAGAAACTAGATGATGGGGCCCAGTAATGGGAAGGGGAAATTGGACCAACTCTCTTGGGGAAGCACAAAGGGAAGCAGGATGAAGGCATGAAGGGGAGTGAAGGAGCCAGGAGATGTTTGGAAGGTGCATGGAGATGGGATAGATGACATGGCTTTGTCTTCTGCCTTCGCAGGCACTTGGCTTTCCTGTGGTATTGAGGAGGCACCCAATGGGGGGAAAGATGGGGTTAGGAATTTAGGATCTGAAAAGGAGCCCAGGTGGGATTTTCCTGCAAGTTCCTGGGCATGGTGAGAGCAGCAGTCCCCAGCATGGGAGGGACCTTCCTATTTGTTTGCAGAAATGCTCAGGATCTGGGATGCATGTCATGCTGGAGAGGACATCCCAGGGCCTGTGCTGCCTAACAGGTTTGTCAAAAGGCCTCCCAGCTGTGGGGGGAAGGAGGCTTGGACTGGAGAGGTGGGTGCTGGGCTGGGTACCAGCACTTGACTGCAGGCACCCCATAGTGGGATGGGTGATGAAATGTCAGCTGTGCTCACCCCAGGCTTGTGGGCTGACCCTGCCTGCTCCTTCCTCAGCATGTTTGGTTGCTCGTTACAGCAATAAAACCACACAGAGTTCTTCTGCCATTTCTTCAGGAATGGATTGTCCTGTCTCCTGAGAGCTTGGCATGTGGGTCCAGGCATGCCTCTGGGCTGCAATTAGGCTCTGTAATCACAGGGGTAAAGACATCTGCATGGGACCTACCACAGAGGCTGCCTGCACGTGGGGACAGTCCTAGGAGCAATGAATCATTTGGTGCTTAGTGATTATTTTAGCTTCTCCCTGATGTGGTCACATTCCTCAAGTAAAAGCAGGAATTATCTTTAGAAGCTGCTCCCTGACCATCCTCTGCACAGGGTAATTTTGGAGCAAGAAGCAAAATGACTCAGCCAAGGCCACAAAAAGAGTCAGTGACAGTGGTGACGTGACACTCAGGCTCCCAAATACCTGTGCTGAACACTCGAGGGCACTGAAATCCCACAGCCCATCCCTCCTGCTGTGGGTGCCCTGGTCCTGCTGGCTGCCACCCTCACAGGCTGGGTCTGCCAGGGTTCTCTAGAGCTCTTGTCCCTCACGAGCAATGAGACAAACAAGGAACTTTGAATGAGAGCACAGGGAGTGTTTTGTCAACATTTATTCACTGTTTGGTTTGGATGCCTCAGTGACAGCACAGAGCTGCTGGTGATTAAAGCAGCAGAGATGCTTAAAGCCATCAAGATGCACCACGGCTGGTGGGGTAAGGGAGTCTCCCCAGGCAAAAGGTAATTAGCATGTTCCTTGCAAATGAGTGGTGCCATATCATTCAGAAGAGCCACCAGGAGGGCTGTGTTATTTATCACATCCATCTCCTTTCCTGTACATCTCATTCCCCCCTTAAGAGAATGACATATATGAATTGTGGGAATAGCTCAGTGGCAGGATTGTGTGCTTACCTTGGTAATTCAATCTGCTGAGAGCAGGGGCTTGGGTAGGCTCTGGAGCAGAGCTCCTCACTTGGCCAAGGTGGGGACATGGGGTCCTTGTGCTCCATGGGTGCAAGCAGACCTGCAGAGGTAGTGTGGTGCTTGTCCTGGTGTTTAACTATGGCAGCACCTTTGTGTGGCCACCAACTCAGCTGTGTATTGGTGATTTCTATTTGTGCATGCAAAAAGGGAAGGGGATAGGTTGGCCCTTTGGTTTTGCACCAGCTTAACCCCCCCACCCCCCTCTGAGCTGCCTTTACTTCTGGGGAGACAACAAAATCAGTGGTTTGCCCTATGTGGGTGCAGCAGCTGCCCAGCCAGAGCTGGCATGAGGGAAGGGACCAAGCCAGCTCCCATCCCCATTGGCACCGTGTGCAGTGGGAGGTTCTGGGGATACAGAGTAGTAGTCCAGGAAAAGATGCTGTTGCCAGTGGTGGGTACACTGGGTGCTCTGCAATGGGCTGGGTGACTTGGCAGGGCAGGTGTGTGAGCTGCAGCCACCTCTGAAGCTCAGATTGTGTGTTTTGAGGGCTTAGCCTAGAAGAGCCACCACGCTGGGTGTTTTGCAGTACTGTCCTCAGGAGAGAAGCCATTGCAAGGTTCTGACACCTTTTTTTGTCAGCTGCAAATCTTGCAATCTCACCACTTCAAAAAGATTCCCAAATTAGTGCAAGTGCCTTTGATGCCTTTGCAGCCCCAGCATGCATTCCCAGCCCCTGGCATTGGGTGGCTTTCCTTGACAGGACACCCATCCTTGTTTTCTGAGATACCTGCTGCTCAGGAGCTGGGAGCCACAGCAGAATCCTGCTGGGAGCCCAGCAGATAGAGTTTAGCAGTGGATGTGGCAGCTTCTCCATCCCTCCTCATCCTTGAGCCTGTGTGTTTTTCTTGTTTCTACAAAGCATTTAAAACTTATGTGAACTAACTTCCACTGGCCACACAGGTTATGCTATTTGGTCTTTTTGAGTTACAGGATAATGCTGTTAATTAATGTTCTGGTAGTTAATGATCTGGATCAATAATAGAAAAAAAAATGTGGCCAAAAATATAACTCATGTAATGCTAATACCATCAGGTCAGGAAGCTTTGCAGTTGGTTTTAGCTTGAAGTGCCATCAGTCTGTCTACATAGCAGAGATAACAGGCAGTGTGTTTGGGAAATATTTTTAATATAGAAAGCATATAATAGAATTTTTCCTCCTTTAAGCTTGAAATTTTTTTTTCCAGAGGCAAAATATAAATATTTTGCTTCATCATTCATAAAATTAAAAAAAAAGAAATATGAACATTGTGGATATGCTAGTGGAGGGGAAGGTTTTTTCCTTTCAGGAAAAAAATCTGTGTCTTAAGTGGGCACATTGGCAAGTAATATTTAACTTCTTGGTCCCCAGTCAGGTTACAGAGAAATCTCTCTTTGCACCACTGAACCACATCAAGGTACCAGTCTGGACAGCTGCAGAAGTGGCTGTTAACTCACACTGGCTGGTTTCCAGTTGTTCACATTGATGGGACCTACACAGTGCCTGCAGCAGTAGCCCAGCTCCAAGCTGGCTGCAGGCAGCACTCATCCCTGGGCTGCATCAGTGGGCTGGAGTGTCCTTTATCCCTCCCAGTCCTTCCTTGTACTCCCAGTTCCCTGAATGCTCTAGAGGGGTTCAGGTATTGAGGCTAGAAAACAAGAAACTCAAGACCTTGATGGGAAGAACAGGAAGAACTGGGTGGGTGAGCCAGCTCATTAATTAACTGGTTCCCTAATTAGCTTTCAGGGAAGCTTGGGACTGCTATCTTTGAAATGCATGTATGGAAATAAATGGCTGCTTGGAACAAATGCCCATGGCACACTCACAGCTCCAGCCAGGTGTGTGTTGGTGCCGCATGTGCACAGCTCCGAGAGCAGCTGGTAAGTGTGGTGTCAGATGAAACCCCAGGCAGGGGACAACCTTTGCAGGAGTGGCCTCCAGTACAGTACATCATCATCATGGCTGCATACAACCTGGTTTTGTTTTGTTTTACCCCTGGGGATAGCACTCTTGTGCTTACAAGCCTGAAAGCTCCAAAATTGGGGTGAGAAGATAAGGCAGACGTGCACCCTTGCTGGTCAAGGCTGCTTCTACTGTTGCAAGCCTGGCTTTCATTCAGCCTCTGCAGTTCTCCTGGATATTCTCACTCAAGGCATTTTTCAGATAACATGGAGTTAGTCTGGCAGTTACACTTGCTTTCTCATCACCAGGTGCTAAATGGCAGCAAAGCATCTTGGCTCCTGCTTGGAGAGGACTCAGCCTCCAGTGGGAAGGGAGAAGCAGCTCACAGCGGCTTGCTGAGCAGCCCCTTCCCCTCTGCAAATATTTATGCTTTAAGCTTCCTCACTTAAAGGCCTAATTGGAGTCTAGGTGAGCCAGCACACTAGAAGAGAGCCTAATAGAGACATTGCAGTCCTATTAGCACAGATGGTTGTCATATGTATGCAAATGAGGAGCAAATTGAATTTGGTGTCCCCTCTCACCAGCTGTCCTATCAGCACTGGCTTCTGCAGCAGGGAGAGACACTGCCTCTGCTCTGCTAATCTGTCATCGCAGATTAATTACAACTAACACATTAATCATCATTTGTTTCCCTGGTACAAAGGAAGTATCTTGTTCTTTCAAGTGCATTCTGGTCGGATGGGGTGCTCCAACCTGGGAAAAGAAAAGAGAAAGGGAAAGTGGGCCAGGCAGCTTCATTAGTGCCAGCGCCCGGGGCTGGGGCTGCAGGAGCCTCACCGGGGCTCCGGGCTCCTTCTGGCAAGGCAGACCCCACCGGGGGTTGGGGGGGGACGCAACACTGGATTGGGAGCCTCAGATGCCTGCTGGGAGCTCCTGGGACCCCTGCTTTGCGCCGTGGTCCTGACTGGGGCATGTGTTTCTCTGCTTGGCTTCGTCCCAAAGTGATGCTGTCACTCCTTTCCCAAGCTGGCAGCTTCCAAGGGGGTCGTTAGCGTTAGCGCAGACCTTAGCTGCTCCCTGATAAAGTGACTGTGATGGGTGTGCTGGGCCAAGGGGGCCAGTTGGGATACTGCCACCCTTCAGGCAATGGCACTTTCACTGCTGCCTTGAGTGGGAAGAGAAGCAGTCATTTTGGGCTCACCACTAATTCTGATGTTTGATGAAAAGCTAAATAATTCCTTCACATTCTGTTGGAGTGAAAAAGTTTCAGCTGACACATTTTACAGACCTCTCAAGTTATGTGCCACTAGGATTTTGGATAGAAACCTATTCTCTGACTTTTTTGTCTAGTTTTGTGCTACTGGGGTAACCCATAGTCCTCCATTAATTTAGTATTTGGACTATTGCCCCTGCCCCATGTGTGGTCTTTAATACCAGGATCTGAAGCCTGCTGATGACAAATGTTAACGATGTGTATTTAATCAGTCTGTAGAATCTCAAATCTCTTAACCCAGGGGCTGGAGTGATGCTGGATGAGCCAGGGTGAATGACTTCCAGCAGCTTGAGCCAGCTAGGAGCTCTGCTGCAGGGAGCAGCGGCTGAGCCAAACAACCTTTTTCAGCCATCCTGGAGGTGTTTTCACATGTCCTTCTGATGCCTAAAATTAGTCCCCTTGCTAAGCTGCTCTACTGTGTCATTGTCCAGGTCTTACTGTCCCCTTTTCAGTGCATCTCCCAGTAAGCCAGACTGGGTTATTGCTGTTTTGAAGACATTAATTGAAAGTATGGTGATTGCATCACCTCATCTCTTAACCTGGTCCTGTAATAGCACAGAGATCTGGTTATTGCTCTGCTCCAGCTCTGCACATCCTCTGCTCTAAGAGCCATCTGAGCATCCTCATCCTGGAGAGGACTTCTCATTTTGGGGCCATCAAGCTGTTGCTGTTAAATCAGGATGAATGACCTGCCCCCTCCACATCACACCACAGCACTCGCTTTATTCTCTGCCTTTCTGATAGCATTCATGTTAGGTTTGTAGAAGTAACGCTAGCATGGGGATAACTGCAGAGGAGACAGTCTGTCAAGGTTACAAACCCAATGGCAGAGCAATTCCCAGCCAAGAAAAAACCCAGGAAGGTGGAGCAGCAGTCAGGGTCTGGAACTTGTGTAATAGCCATTAGAGAAGTATAATTATTCCTAAACAGACATAACAGCAGAAGTTCAAAGACACAGTCACCCATTCCGTTCATCTATCATGAGCCATGTAGCTTCCAGAAGGAAGCACAAACCTCTCCTGTGAAGTGTTAGCAAGGAAGGAAATATCAGCAGATTTTGGCAACAAATAAGTAGAACCTGTACTTTTATTTTGCCCTAAAATGTGTCGTTCAGTTCAGTTTCACATGGACTTGTTCTGATGTTTCCATCCTTAAAGCATCAACGTTTGCATGTTTTGCTGTTCTGATTGGCCTGCCTTGTTCTCAGGGAGCCAGAGCTGCTCTGGATGGCAAGAGAAGAGAGAAGGAGCTGTGCATGGAAAAGAGCTGGTGGCTGGAGAAAGCAAGCTCAGAGCCTCAGTAATTCTGTGCTTTAACAGCAATGTACAGGAAAGCTGAAGAAAAATGTAGGTTTCCAAGAGATGGAAAATTCTAATATCTAACCTTATTTTTTGTCTGGAAATCTACAAGTTTGTTTTGAACACTGAAAATGTAGGTTAGTTTTCCCAGGGTGCAGCAGTCCCTCACACCAGACTGCTTTCCACTGTTTGCTCCCTGGGATGAGTGGTTTTGTGTTCTGCTGTTGTGGTGGCCCAAGGCACTGGCTGCCCCAGTCCTGATGGTGAACCCCAAGAGCCCAGTGCTGTCAGGGCAGACAGCAGGCCTGCCAGCGGCCTAGCTCTCTTCTCCCAAGATTTAGGCCCTGACAATATTCTTCTGTTGCCATGAGAAAGGAGAAGTTACTCATGCTCTGAGTATCCTAATAATCACATTCTCAAAACACAGAGGCCTTGTTGATAGGGGTACAGGCTGCCCTAAACCAAGCAGCAGTTATGGGAAGGTACTTGGGAGTAACGGAACATGTTAGGAACCAACCATAACAAGAGGGTCAAACCAGCAGGTGTGTGGATGCTTTTAGGCATTAAAGGTAAACTAAGGATATTTAGCTATAAGCTAGGTTTATCAGAACTTGTTATAATTACTAACCAATCAATGTAGTGTGAACAGTGTGTGTAACCAATGAGCAGTTTTTAGCTTGCCACATTTGCAGTAATAAGGGTATAGAATCTGGGGGATTTAATCTAATAAAATGGCTTCACCTCAAATTCATATCGAATTGCCTGTTGCTCTCTGCTGGTCGCTATACAGTGCTGTGCTACTGGGTCAAGCAGAGGGAAGGCACTAGGTCACAGGGAGCCAAACCAAGGTTTTGGGCGCAGGGGTGCGTCCAGTCCTTATCAGGCAATAAGATTATTGCATTTCTGAATGCTTTTTGATGTGTTTTGTGTTGGATTGGCCAGCAATGTAGGATTTGGGGTTGTTTTACGGCCAGGGTAGAGAAAATAACTATTTTTCTTTTTTTCCCCATGCATAACGTGTTTGTTGTATCAATGCCAGGCTGACCAGGGACAGCTTGTTTCTGCCCCAACCTCCTGCCACAGGCCAGCAGTGCCTGGTTATGCCATGAAGCAGGGGACAAAGAGATGCTGGATGTGGCACGAGCACCCTGAGCTGGGTCAGATTTCTACTACTGACCTACCGAAATGGGAGAGCTGACATTATTGTGTGGTCATCAAGAGTGGTCTGTGGGGAGATGGCCCTGCCTATGGTGTGTAATGAAAGATCAGGGAATGCACAGGGTAGGTCAGCACGTCCCAATTTAATGTCTTCAAGGGTGGCATGTGTTTGAATCTTGGAGTTTGTGGTGTTCTGCTGTTAAACTTGGCTGACACTGACATTTCTTCAGAGGTGGTGTTTAACCCAATTTTTGGATAATTTTCAGAGAAGTCACCCTACCCTCAGAGGAGTGGCTTCTGGGGTTCAAACCTGGGGTCAGCGTAAAGACAACTGCAGCAAAACTGTACTTCAGGGCCAGGGCAGCCGTGCCCTGTGCCCCTGACCTGGGTAGATCTGTGTGACAAGGAAACCTCAGACCTGTCTGGCAGCTTCAAACCTCTGCTCCCTGTGTGCCTGTCTGCCAGCTGACAGCTCCTGTGTTACCTGCTCCCACGCTTGGGCTGGCGATCCAGTTTCTTGCAGATGACAGATAATGGGATTAGTGCCTCTTCCACCCAGAGCAGGGCAACTGGAATCACATCAGTAGCTTCCCTTTCCTTAATGAAAGAAGTGCTTGTCACCCTTTGTGTTTACTTCTGTAGGGCTGAGCTATTTATCTGTGCAGGGTCCTCCAGCTGATAAGGTACTGCCGCATCATGTGAAACCCATGCAAGCATAAATCAAAAGGACAAGCTGTCCAGTGGTGGGGATGCCTTTGAGCAGCTAATGTGGCTGTTTCCAAGAGGTTTCTTGCACAATGGATTATGCTTTAGGCTGATGTGACTGCTGCAAGTAAACTGTCACTCTTTACCTGCTCCCTGGAAAGCACCATCCTCTGATGTGTATGGTGTCTTCCTTGGTCATGGCATGGAAGTTCAGCTATTCCTTCTGTCTGTCCCTGCACAGACTGGGTTTGCAGCTGGCTGAAGTTGGGAGTGTTTCCATGAACTTCAGGCTTTTGCCTCTAATTTGTGTGGGATGAGAGGAGTGTGTGGGGTAAGTGTAGAGTTTGGGGGTGTCCCCAGCACTTCCATACTCTTCACTGAAGCTTTTTGTGGGCGGAAGAGCTTTGGGGGCTTGGTGCTTCCAAGGATTTGCTCAATACTCTGTAAACTTTAAGGATTATGTTAAAAGTATCCCTGTTCTGGTCAAATATGTGTCTAGACAGCAAACTCTTAATCACGGTGGAAATGTTTCCCTCCCAGCCTCATAAAAACATACCATCACCTTTAAAACATCATACTTCTGGAGAAAAAAATGTTCTGCTCTGGAGTTACAAGAAGCACCTGAGCATCACTGCAAGTGGAAAAGCAGAGATTGGGGGGGGAGAGTTGGAAGTTTTGGGCAGCACACAGGGCATCATCAGCATCTGTCAGTCTTCCAGGTTGTTGTTCTTCACAGATTTCATATAAGAGCATCCCTTTCTTTTCAGAGGAGAGGGCAGGTACACAATGACTCTGTACTGTTGTACCCTTGCTGCTATCTGGAGCTCCAGCAAAGCCCATGGCAGACCTCCCTGCACCCTGCTACCTCCTGCAGAACCATCAGCACCCAGTCAGTGCTTGCTCTTAAACAACCACTGCTTCCTGCTTGTGTTGGCATGGGCAAAGAACAGAATACATCCCACCTTTCCAGGTGGCAAAGTCATTGCAGCAGGCATCAGCAGCACCCCATCTTTGTCCAAAAAGTGGCCTTGGTGCTTCATTTGCATTCCAGCCACGATGCCAGAGCTGTTTTACCACTCAAAATATATTTGGATGCAAGCATGTGTGCAAGTTGCCACCACTGGTGCCCGAGCCCTGCTGTCTGGATAAACAGAAATCTCTTTTAGATCAAAGTTCCTCTGTGTCCGAGCCTGTTTGTAAGTGAACAAGGCATTGAGGAGAGCAGGCTGCAAATTCAAGGCAGAACCTTTTCAGTGATCCCCCAGCAGTGTCTGGATGCTACCCAAATCTCTGCTAATTGGCCTCAAGAGACCCCTCCTATTCACTGCACCATCATCAGTTTTCTGAGCCTGGTGGGGGGGGGTGGATAAAAGTCCCTAGATGGTGTGTGTGCCAGGGGTAGAACTTTGTATATGCATAAAAATCATAGCATTGGATATCAGCTAGCACCTTGTATAACTAAATAGCCCACCAGGAACACCCAGTTTGCCCCAGCACAGACAAAAGGATGGGAATGGTCCCTGGGGCTGGGTTTTGCCCGTTGCTTTCCAGGCAGAGCTGGAAACGGGGAGCAGGTGGGAGGAATTGAAACTGGCCCAGGGTAATTTTGACAGCGGGTAATAAAGGATTACAGTTTGAAAGAGTGAGATTCAGGGCTTTCATGCTGTTAGCATAATAATGAACTGCCAGCCCCAAGGTAGGCGAGATGACCTGGAAGTCTGGTCTTCCAGGAAGCAATATCAATCACTCCTGAGCTCTTCCACCCCATCCGTAATTTGCCACAAAGACAAGGGTTCTGTGAGCAGAACTAGGGAAGCTGCTGGATAAAGTTCCCCCTTGGATTTAGCTCTTGCTCCAGCCAAAAAAAAAGGCAGTTTTGATCTGATGAACATTGGCACTAAAGGTCTTCTCTTGCCAGCTGCTTCTTCCCATGAACGATGTGATTTGGTCCCTGTGCTGCTGTCCCAACATTGGTGCTTGCTGAGGTTCTGGTTGGCTTCTCATAGGGGTTTGTCTGGCTCTGCCTTCTTTATTTGCTTTCCAACAAATTCTAGCTTATCAAAACTTTCTGAACAGAAGCAACCCCACTTTGAGCAAATGTTGGAGACTGGAACAGTGGAAACAGCTTACTTCTCATTTCATGGGGTAACTCTCCTCCTAAGATAACATTCCTTCTGAGTCAATGTTAAGTTGCTTCACACAAGAAAACTGTAAAAGTATATATATCTTCTTTTTTTTTTTAAGGCTGGGGGTTTTTTGGGTCAGGAAAACATTTCAGTTGTCTCAGGATGCAGTGCTTGATTGGGTTTGTTTCCTCCTTTTTAATTATTAAATATGGTTATGTTTTGAAACAGAGCTTTGTTTCCAAATGAAATGTCAGAATTTTTTAACTTGAGAATATGAAGGAAAAATGGTTTTGATGTTTTTTTTTTTTTGTCCCCCCCCGATTTTGTTGCCAAATAACCCAATTATTTGAATGTGAGTTTGCTATTCATTTCAGTCAATTGTAATACCACTTTTTAAAAGAAAAAAATGCTTTCCCTTTAAAAACACAAAACCAGTTGTACTGTTTGGTAACACACACTCTATAGACACAGGAGCAAATCTGTATTCCTGCAAGGAGCCAGGAGTGGATGGGTAAAAGCAGAGATTACTTTTTGTGTGGTACAGCAGGGAACAGAGAGCAAAAAGCAATGAAGGATGTATGTGGCAGAGCAGGAGTTTGAGTGTCTTCCTCTGGCAGAACAAGGTGCTTTATGGAAGATGGAAACTGGAGTTGTAAATATCCAAACTCTCATTTCTAACCTGGCAACAACAGCTTCTCTCAGGGAAATTGGAGAAATCTTACTGAGACCCCAGGAAGTATCTGGAAGTGTTCCCACAACATAAATAAACTTGACATCCACCATTGAGCAGTCTGTTGTGTGAAATGGAGCAAAGTACAATGAATTTTGTGTCTGCTTGGTGATGATCTGAGTTCACTTGCTGTCTTCTTCCATTCGTAAATGCACTTTTTGCATCTTTGTACCGGTTGGTGCTGCAGTGACCACGTGTCCTGGGAAAGGTGCTGGTGCCACAGGGGCTGGGATAAGGAATTTTTGGCAAGGCTACTGGATGGTGCCCAACTGGGTGGTCCCTGCTGCCTCCCAGAGTGACAAACAGCTTCTCCAAAGCCTTGCAGCACCTCCTATGCCCTGGCCAGGGAGCTTGGGATGTGGCTGCTTCTGATGCTGATGTAAAAGGGCATCCCCAGGCCCTCCTTTCAGACCTTAAACTTGAGGTTTAACAGGTCTTCAGTTGTCTATTATTTTAGAGATATTTATGATTTGTGCTCTCTGTGCCCAGTACCTGACATATAGAAAATGTGCTTTGAAGGACAAATAAGTCATCCTGATTGTGATGATAGTCATAAATGACACAAGCCATGGGAATCCCTCCCAAAGACCCTGGGGGAGCTCAGTGCCCGTGGCTTTTTTTGCAAAACCCTTGGTTTGTGGCAGATCCCCTCCTTGTTTTGGTGCTTTGTGTGTCCCCATCTTCCATGGGGCTGCATGGGATGGAGGCAGAAGCTTGGTGTGGGCAGCTGCTTTGCCCTCAAGCTTCAGCCTCACTGCCCCAACAGCTCTGAGTCAGCAGGTCCCCAGCAGCTGTGATGTGAGTGGTAGGATAGGACCCAAGGGCTATGGAGAGACCTGGGTAATGTGAGCATGAACTGGTCCCACTGGGGCTTGGCCACTGGTTTCTGCAGGAGGTAACTGGTGAAGTTCATCCTTGGTTAGTGACAGACCCAAATGTCGCTGCCATCCTGCTTTTCATCTGGCTATGAATGATATGTGAAACCAGCCAGCTTGGGTCTGTCTGCCTTCAGCGAGTGCAGAAAGTAAATAAATGGACTGATTAACAGAGCAGTATTGCCAGTTCAAGTGACTGAGAACTGTGAGCCAGGGGGAAAATAAAACAGAACCAAACCAACTTAAAAATCAGGTTTTTTGGGGAAAACCAATAACACAAGATTTCCATTTGCCTCTTGTCTTTTGAGCTTGTTCAACCTTGTTCAGGCTTTTTTGTTCAACCTGAATAGAAAGCCATTACTTTAAATGAAAGATGATCCTGATATGTGGCTGAAGAAGCAGTGGAGAAGCAATCCTGCCAGCTTGCTCAAGAGAATTGCAACACAGGGGAAGTGCCTCTTGTGAGTTAAAAATTCTTTCTCATCTAGTAACCCAAAGTTGTTATTAAGCACCCAGAGGTGAGAAGGAAAGCAGTACACAGCTCTCACTTCAAAAGTCACTCTTGACTAGGAATGCTTTTACCATAAAACTTTGCCTCTTCAGTAATTCCTTCTTTGTGCACAGAAACCTCATTGAACTATGGTCAGCTACCAGTCAGACTTGTTATTTGCTAGCAGCTCCTGCCTTGCTGGGACAATTTCAGGAAGCATTTGCCAGGCGACTGGTTTACTACATCAAGGCATATGCTCTGGGCAAGGTTTGGTCTCTGTGGTAGGTGTAAGCAAGAAAGAGGAGCAAGAGAAAGGGATACAACTTGTCTTGTGGAAGCAGAATCCAGTCTGAATAAAAGGCAGCAGAGGATAAATGAAACCACTTGACTCTCCTGCTCTGGGTTTCCTAGGAGCGTTTTCTTTTAATTGAGTGGACCATTGTTTGCTGTGCATAACCTCTTGCTTCCCCTTGTAAGTGTGCTACCCACTTTAATTAAGAGGGATGAAAATGGAATATTTCATCTTGCAGAGGGGGCAGGAAGGGACACAGCTGAGGCCACTCTCCCATGTACAGCGCCGCACAGCTTGACATAATCAACTGTCATCATTCATACTCACTTTGCAGCATAATACGGGATGGGCAGCAGTTGCATTGGCTTAAAATAGCCCAAAGATGGCAATTACTATGAGGCAGGGTTCCTCTGGGCTGCATGAGCCTGTATCAGGTCATACCCTAGCTCTCAGGTGCGGAATGACCCAACACCCTTTTGATGCACGTTGCTGGGGCCACAGGCTCCTTGAGAAAGCTGATGTTGGGCTGAGCATTACCTTGGGACTGTGGGACTGCAGGAGGGGATGTTTGCCACCCATCTGGTTGGGGCAACTGAGAAGCAGAAGTGAGAGGAGATACGAGCTTTAACACTCCAATAAGGATGATGCTGCCCATCCTGAGCTGGGATGAGCAGTGCACCTGCAGCGAGGGGTGCCAAAGGGACATGGAACAATCACAGGGATCAGGCATGTGTGAGCCCTTCAGGCATCTGCAGAGGTGTGCACTCAATGGTTAACTGCCCATGTCACCGAGTGTTTCTGCACACATTCACTTCTCAGAGGCCCATGTGTTTGGCACACACACCCCTCCCTCTGAACAGTGCACAAGAACAGCGAGCTGCTTTGTGTGCCTGGACGTGTGTGCCATGGATTAAAGTCACCTTTGTGCTGGGGGTGAGCATGTGGTTTATGTATTTCCGAGAAGGGAGTGTAAGACTGGAGCATGACATGTGCTGCACAGGGGTGAAACCGTTTTAGACCTCAGTGTCTGGATTGTTGACTCTTCAGAGCCTGAAAGGAATGGGGGTATGTGTTAAACTGGGCAATTTCAGGTGTCGCCTGTGCTGTCCACTTTAGTTATTTTTTTTCATGGCACTGGCATGGCACATGGCACACAGTGATCTCCTCCTTCCTTGCAGATGTGAAAGGGACAGGAGTTCTACAGGGAAGGAGAAGCCAGTTGGGGTTTGGGTTTTTGCTCAGTTCCTGTTTTTTAAGGGCCAGAAACTAAACTCAAGGTTCCTATTGACATGAATGGATTTTATACCCAATTCTGATTTTCCTTCAATTCTCAAGGCAGGAGCTAACATGGACTTTATACAGCATGTGGGATGCTTTCACTAATATTGATGGGTAACATGCCCAGTTCATAGATACAGACTGGGAGAAGAGCTTCTGGAGAGCAGCCCTGCTGAGAAGGACTTGGGGATTGTGGGGCATGAGAGACTGAACATGAGCCAGCAGTGGCTCTGGCAGCTCGCAAGGCCAATGGGATCCTGGGCTCCATCAGCAGAGGGGTGGCAGCAGGGACAGGGAGGGGATTGTCCCTCTCTGCTCTGCCCTGGGAGGCCCCAGCTGGAGTCCTGTGTCCAGAGCTGGGGCCCCCAATACAAGAAAGATGTGGAACTGTTGGAGAGGAGTCAGAGGAGGGACACAAGGATGATCAGAGGGCTGGAGCACCTGCTCTACAAAGAGAGGCTGAGGGAGCTGGGCTGGTTCAGCCTGGAGAAGAGAAGGCTGTGGGGGGACCTCACTGCAGCCTGCCAGTCCCTGAAGGGAGCAGAGAAACAGGAGGGGATTCAACTTTTTAAAAGGGCAGATAATGGCAGGACAAGGGGGATGGATTAAAGCTAAAGGAAGGAAGGGTTAGATTAGATATTAGGGGGAAGTTTTTTACAGAGAGAGTGGTGAGGGGCTGGAACAGGCTGCCCAGAGAGGGGGTGGATGCCCCGTCCCTGGGGGTGTTCAAGGCCAGGTTGGATGGGGCCCTGGGCAACCTTGTGTAGCTCCAGGCCTGGAGGTGGGTGGCCCTGCCTGTGGCAGGGGGTTGGAGCTCTGTGATCCTTGGGGTCCCTTCCAACCCAGGCCATTCTATGATTCTATGTGGTGCTTTGGAAAATAAACCGAGGTACATATAAACACCTCAATATGGAAAGGAGCTTTTTTCTTTCCATACCATTTCATACCACTTCCATACACCATTCTTCCTCTGGTGGCACTTCCAATAGTTGTTGCAGAGATGATGGGGGAGATGCAGGTGGGGAGGTCTGGCAATCTCCAGAAATGGTGCATTCTTGCTGCCTCAGACTCTGAGGACTGCAGTACATCTTCAGGATATAACTAGTTACAGCTTTTGTCTTTCTATTTTTCATTAGTTCTCTGATGGCCTTTCAAAGAGAAGAAACGCTCTGAAAATGGGCCATACAAATACTCTATTTTCCATCTGGAGGGAGGGATATTTTTTAATGCCTGTGATTAGTCTGCAGTAATTTGTTTGTTTGCCTGCTTGATTTTATCTTTTTTTCCTCCCCAAAGTGAAAACACAGAAAACTGTGGTTTTCTGCACCCTGCAATGCAACCCTTTGTTCCTCTGCCTTAGTAACTGAAGTTTTAAGTTATTGCTGCTACAGCCTTTCTCCCAACATTAAACCAGTAATTAATACTCACTTGCCCAAATGTTAGGGGATTTGAGCTCCAGTCTAGAGGAGAGTTTCTTGCTCATCATATGAGGGACAGACACCCCTTGGTCCCTCCTACTGCGGCATTTCTTGTGCATGGGCTATTTTAGTAGTCACTCAGCTAGAAAGTGAGCATACGGCACATTCTCCAGCCTGGTGGTTAGGGCAGGCATTTGGGAAAGAGAATCACTCAGTTGCAGTCCTTGCTTGGATGAACCTGACATTGAAACGCTGACAATGAAAGCAGCTTTATTAATATTGCCAGCTCGGAGCCTTCCAAAATCATGTGTCAATCTCCTGGATGTTGAGATAGGAGAAAATACGTCTGTATCTTTGGCTTCTTTTTATTTCCTTTTTGGGTCATAGCTTTTGAGGGACAAGTTTTCAAACTTTATCTTCTGGCCACATCCCAGCCTAGGAAAAGCTGTGTGGATAAACCCTTCCCCTCCCTTTACAATAATCCCCTTGGAGAGGGCTTTTTTCCTCCTCATTTTATTTAAGTAGCACCTTTGTGCCCCTCAGCAGAGGAAAGGAAAACCTTCTAGTGAAATTCCTTCCAACTCCAAGGATAAAGAACCATCTCCTCCCCAAAATCCTTGCCTCCAAATGGGATATTCATTCCTCCTTTTTACTCTAGTGCTGAATTCAACTCATCAATTTAAAGAAAAATAACCTTGGAATGTCTTTTACATATTTAGCACTGTTTGAGACTGAACTGATTGCTCATGTTTAGTTTGCAGCAGAGCCTGACCAGATTTGCTCCCAGTGACCTCATTTGAGCATCATTGTCAGGTTATTTTTTTTCTTCTTTCTGTCTCTATATCAATATTGAACCAACAACTTGCCATTAAATGAATAGGTCTCTGCTGACCTAGAATTTAAATTTCAACCTTAACCCATTGCTTGGAAAGATTCAGTGGCACTTCTCAGTGAAAAAAAAAAGAGGAAAAAAAACCCAAAACAAACTTCTGGAAAGATGATGAAAGGTCATCAAAGCCTATGAGGGATACAGCAGGGCAGCCCAAAACAAAAGATAGGACAGTTTGTGGTCAAATAACAAAGGCTGGGATCAATTTTAGCTTTCAGCTCTACCTGCTGCTCCTGGGTAACCTTACCACACATTAGCAACACCAACCTGTAGCTGCTCATGTATAATGCATCTTTACTAACCTGCAGTGAAAGGCACCAAAGTGTAACATGTGTGAGCAAGGTAAGAGAGGGAGCAGAGGAAGGAGTTATCCTTCACTGATGTCAGCTGGCCTGACTCACTCTGGAAGTCTCCCAGGGATGCTCTGGATGTGTGCTGTGGATTGTAGGCAGGGGAGTGGGGTTTCTTCAGGCACTCTTTTCCCCCTGCCCTAAACACCAGGTCTGAGCCCTAGAACCTTGCTCGGAGCTTTGCGTGTGGGCTTGTCCTTGTGCAGGGACAGAGGAGATGATGTGGGGAAGGTGCTGTTTTGCTCATTCCCCAGTTCTGCCATTAATGTTAGAGGAATGGTGTCTCAGAGGCAGTTAAGCTAGCTTTTTTATTTTTTAATTTATTAACAAAATAATCATCCTTTCCAAAAGCAGCAGGGCGTCTCCATTTATTTAGAAAGAATATGTGAAATGCAAGAAGCCTTCTCTTTGCATCCTGGCATGCCAAAATAATGAGCTAAAGCAGGTTAGAAGAGTGAAGCAGTATAAAGTAATGTTGCTTTTAAATTCACTTTTGAAGAAGTCCTTAAAGAATTCCTATGGATGCCTTGGTGACTGATTTCACACCAGCTTCATTTCAAAACATAACGTGCTCTGCCATGATCCCAAGAGAGGCCAATATAATTTGTTCTTATTTTGAGTTGTTATGCATAATAAGGTCATGTTTCAGAGATAAGACCACTGCAATATGTGTGACTTCAATTTTGGAAAATAATTCCTTTTCCTTCACTGAATGTTTCATTCTTTACAGGCTCAAAAGAGCTGAGAAGAAAATGAAATGGCCTTTAAGTGGCAGTCGTATGCTCACCTATGGCTTCCTACATCCCCAGTTGTACCCTTCACAACATCAAACTGTTATTCCTCACTTGGATATGTTAAAGAGTGGTCATGCCCATTAATATCTGTGTTACAGCCCATGTCTTGCTGAATAGTGTGATACCATACAAGCCATGATTCATAAAAGTTCCTTGGAAGTGACTCAAGAGAGTGTTGGGATTTTCAAACAGGGTTTTTTTTTTTTGAAATGTTAATGGCTGTTTAAGAGCACAACAACAAGCTATTTCAGCTGGGGATGATTCCTTGAAAAGATTCTTAGGGCAAGTTGGTTGGAGTCAGACTTGGGGAAGATAGGAAAGAAACTGGTGTTTTGCTAAAACAGTTCAGATGGGAATTAAAGCTTCTTTATCAGGAAAAACATGCCAGTAAATTTTAAAAACCCCAAACCAATAGCACTTCCAAAACTAAGAGACTTTCTTTAGACCAGAAACTTTCCAAAGTAACTTGATTGCACATGAGCAGGATAGGAGCAGTGGCAGGATGGGACCCAACTTCATCCCCATGGTAGAAGGATGCATTTGGTGACAGTTGTGCTGCCTTTGGGAGCCCCAAGATGGGCTGTAATAGGAAAGAGGGTCCATATTTGTATTTTGTTAGCCTGCTTGATCCAGATACTTGTGATGATACTGCGTTTGCAGTGTGAAGTCCAGATTCCTGGGCACACAGCAGCTGGAAAGGCTGAGTGCATGTTGGTGGGGAGGGTTTGGTTTGTCTCTCAAGACATTGGGCAAGTCACCTTATCTGGGAAATGGGGATAACCATGTTTCTTTTCTAGTCAGAGAATTGCAAAGTTAAGCACATTAAGAATTGCAAGACTGAAGAAAGGGAGCTGTAATAATATATAACAAACCTATGTACAGTAACAGATCTATAGGAATAATAAATGCTTGACCTGGTCAGCTTTGTATTCTCATATGCTTTGTCTTAACCAATGACTTGAAGTCCCTGGTGACTGGAAGGAGGACAATGTTGTGCCCAGTTTTAAAAAAGGTAAAAATGAAGAGGAATTGGCTGTGTAAATGATCTTTCAAATGGGAATGTGTCATTGGCTTTCCCCTCTCCACCACCACTAATCCTTAGCTGGAAAGGCATTTGAGCCATTTTGCTTGTGACAAAGTTGGCCTTGCAAGTCTTGTCTTAGAAACAAGCTGGTAAATAAAGGGTGTATCCTGAATATTGGTTATACTGCCAGGAGTGAGGCTGAAGAAAGAGGGCTTTTGGAGGAAGGACCTTGCTTCTGACAGCAGCTGGTGCAGGGACCTCACTTGTAGCTGCCATGAGGGACACAAGGTTGCTGCAGGCAGCGTTGCTCAGTGTGCAACCCTCCACTTTACCTCTGCAAAGGTGGCTTTGCTGCAGTTGTGCCTGCCTGGCACATGGGTTCCTGCTAACAGAGAGCCCCTGCCCAGCAGGAAATACTGCAGCAATAACCTTGTGAGTGGCCAAGACCAAGGTGTCAAGTTTTCCGAGGCTGCTGCTGCATAAATAACACAGTGCAAAGGCTCCATTTAAAGCCTGGAGAGCCGTAGGTGTTCCACAAGGCCAGAAAGCAGAGGCAGGCAAGGCTGGGGCACAGTTTTTCATAAGCATAGGAACGAGGAAGTCTGGGCTGTATTTACCCAGCTGGAAGAGGGCTTAATTTCTATTTATTCCTAGGTTTTGCCTCAGGTGCATACACTCCCATTAGAGCTAAATAGCCGGAAAAGGCCAAATACATCTGAGGTCACTTTTGGCTACTTAACATAGCAACAAGTGCTGATTAATTAGTTTGGGCCTGAAATTAGCTGAGATAATTTTTGCAACAGCATAGGCCATAGATTTATGAGGGCTTCTTCTCCAAGACAAACAATACTCTGAAAGCATTGTTTGTGCAAAAACCTTAGTTCCCCCTGTAACTTACTACCTGGATTTCTCAGGACTTCAAGAGTAACCAATTTATTTCATTTAAATGCATCAGTTTGTTTCTTTTTACCTGATAGACAAGCTTTCTTCTGTGGCATCCAGTAATGATCACTTGCCTTACCCCTCTGCTTGATGCATTCCTGTATGTTAGAGTGAGGTAAAAAACCCTTGGGGACAGAAGTCCAGATTCTCAGAACTGCTCAACAACACACCAGGCAAAAGACCTTGATGTCTTCTTAGTCATCAATATATTTAATAGACAAACTTGCTGACTTTAACCACTTGGTCAGTGAACTACCAATTTTTATGATGATGTACTACTACCTTGTTGATGCAGGCTGTGGTGTACCTGACTTATGGATGGATGGATAGATAGATAGCAAGCAAGCAATGATGATCTCTGGAGGTCCCCTCCAACCCCCACAGGTCTGTGATTCTGTGAAAGGAAAAACTCACTTAATGGTTGTGAGTAGCAGTAAGTTCTCAAGTCCAAAACTGAGCCATGATGTCCTTGGAACAATGGGTATCCAGAGAGGGAAGGATCTCTCAGGTCTTAATGTGCTGTAAACCCAGCAATCCCCCTCAAGCCCAAGAAGTTTTTAATGATGACTCAGTGACTAGCAGGTGTAGTTGTGTCATTTTGCCATTGCTTTGTAACTCATCCATCCATTGCTCATAACTCCTCCCCTCTCAGCTGCTTTCAGCTGGACCATGTTGCAGAGCTGCAGTCTCTGTGCTGGGCAGGGTGGCTCCAGTGGGTGCCAGATACAATAACCAGCTGCTTTGGGGGTTGAAAACTACATTACACCTTGATGATTATGATGATATATAAACCATCCCATTGAATTTTTTTTTTCCTTATTCAGCTTTTCCCTTTTGCCAGTTTGATAGGATTTTTTTTAAGTGACTATTGGGTTTTAACAATTGCTGTCCAGAGGGACAACATAAGAGTTCATCTGAAGTACATTTTTGCCACTAAAGCCTCCTTAGTTGCAAATTTTTTCTCCCCTCTCCTTTTTTTCCTTTGCTTTGAGCTGAGAGGAGCTGGCAGAGCTGGCTGCTGCCCAGACCCAGGATCACTAGAACCAGTCTGGCAGGAGCTTCTTTTCCTTGATGGGTCTCTTCTCAAATGAAAATTTATGTGAGTATGCAGGGCCTTCATTAAGTGAGTCACACAATTAGTAACAAGGTGGGTGTTGCAAAGGATCTGCTTATCCCAGTGGGCACAGAAGCCCCAGTCCTGTATCACACAGAAGTGATCCTATCAGATTCTACTGATAAGGATGGAAACCTCAGAGGACTCTCTGCAACCCAAAGTCCAAAGTTGGGTTTTTTTTTTTCTTCTTGCCAAAGACAAAATCACTAACACCAAAGCATCTCTTCATTACATTGAATTTCATTTCTGGGGAGCAACTGCATGTTCCTGACCACATGTGGTCACCAGTGTCCCCATCAGGGCAGCCTGCACAGGGTAGCAGTACAAGCCATGAGCCCATTCTTTCTGGACAGTTGTAGCTGTTACTGTACTTCACAGCCTGCTTAGATCCTTTCTGCACTGTTTCCACATGCATCTAAACAGCTGCCTTGTGTCCTACCTCTGAAGCAACAAGTAACACAGATCCTCAGACTGTTGTGTTGGGAGCTAACACAAACCAAAGTCTTCTGCTTGGGTTTCCCTTGTCTTGTGATTGCTCCAGCATTCAGGTTATGCTTTGTAATCCAGTTATCCCAGAGCTGCTTCATAACATCTTGCCCCATGAGTCTCCTCTCAGTGCATGTTCTTGCAGCTTTTTCCTTTGCCACTTTCTCCTCCAACACGTTTTCCCTTTTTGTGATTGTCACTCTGAGCATATTTTACTTAGAATCACAACTAAATCCTTCCCAGGTTTCATCATCTGTTCTGCTGCTTCTGCTCTATTTCCTGTGAAGCCTGAGCTGGCTTTCTCTCTGGATGCATCAGTACGTTGCCCAAGTATTTCATACCACCTAATGCATTTTCTGCTCAGTTGCATACTTGAGGGAGACCCTCAAATTTCAGGCCCCTCTCTCTCTACTGTCCTGCTGCATGCCAAGGTAGCCTGGGGGAAAAAATAGTTGTGTAAAACTGACTTTTAGCACTGCTGGGACCTAAAGTGGCTTATGCATCTTAGCAGAGGTTGGTGGAGTCCATTCAGTTTTCTCAATTGGGACTGATCACAGAATCTGTGTCCCCACAAGCCTGGGGTTCATTTTCTCATCATTCCCTCTGGAAGGAAGGTCCCTGAATGCACTTTAGATGGTGATGGACTGAGGAGAGACAAGGGACAGATCACCCACGTGTTATGTATGCATGCTGAGGCACATAAGGAGGTGCAGGCTCCAAGTGAGCTTCTTTCTGAACACCCATGGCATCTCTCTGCTAGGAGGATCGAGCTCCTCTTTGTATGTTTTCTTCTCTGACCTGGCCACCTGGTTTTGCGGGACTGGTAGGAGCTGAGGGAGTGACATCTTGGTCTGGTGTAGCATCAGTGATGAGGAGGAGATATTCATACATGCATGTGTTCATGAGCCCAAGCTCATGAGCTTCATCCTCTTAAAAAGCCAAGATGTAGAGGCATGGAGGCAAAGTTTAAAGATTTGTCAAGAAAGCCTCAAAAGTGGCTCTAGTAACGTTGTTTCATAGATGTGAATACATAATATGGCATACCTATATGTTTAAATCAGTCGCAGCCCCTCTGCCTTCTCCACATGTAGATCCCATCAATAGAAGCTTTATGCTTGCAGGAACATAACCTGGGCACTGACTTGAGCACCAACACGGTGTCAGGGGAAGTTAGTGCGAATTGCTCCATCGGCTGGACATGAAAGCAAGGAGTGATATCACTCTTAAAATAAGAAACCTAACGTAATGTGCTTTAATAGCTGAATAATTGCCACGAGCAAAGAAGGGGGCTTTTGTGAAAGAGGATCAGGGAAAGCCAGGAGTGAGTGCTCATGACATCACAGCCATGCACAAGAGAAACTTTATTCTCACAGCGCCGCAAAAATGGCTTGTCAAGCTGCCAGTCCCAGATAACTTGGTGGGAGACATTAGAGAAGAGTTAATAAGATGATTGATTTACAGCTGGAAAAAATTAGGGAGTCTGAAAATTGACAGGCTGACATTGTTTGAAAGATCCACGAGAAGCCTTCCCCCACTGCTTTTGAAAAGAAGGTCAAATGCTTCCATCGCTCTCTTGCACCCACGTTTGGAGCCTGCTGCATTTCAACAGGTATTTTGGGGAACTTGCTGTCAGTTCCCTTTCATGGGAAGCAGTTGTGACACTATTATCATCCTCATTTAGCGATGTAAAAATAGATCTTCAAAGTCTGTACCTTCTTAGGGGAAGAAGTGGGTTTAAAATATTTGATTTTAATTTACCAGCTGTGGATCAGATCCAAAACCTTTATGAAACTTCTGCAGGGATTTAAGTGCAGTGTGTTTTCTTTACTTTTTAGGGAAAATTGTCAACTTTGTCTCAACTCTGTATATATTTTTATGGTGGTTTTCTAGCACAAGGGAAACTAAGGGTCCTTTCACAACTTTTGGACCTGATCCATCATATTTTTTAAGAATTTACTTTGTAAAAGTACTTGTTAAGATTGAAACACATGATTTGCTGTTGACAGAAACAAAGTCCCATGGACACCACATTGTGTCTTTGCAAAGAAACAACCTTTATCCTTCGAGTGGAATTTCTCAGGCACAGTGGTCAAGTGGGTTCCAGTTTGCACCTCAGTTGTCTCCAGCAGAAGGCAAATGCATTCACTGAAAGGAATTATTGAGACACCACGCTTTTAAGTTCTCAATCTTCAACCACCCATCAGAGCTGTTAAAAACAGGTTTTCATTTGGAGTATGGTAATGTTTGATCTGTTGGTTATACAGCTAATAAGGGACAAGTCTGGCATTCAGAAAGCTTTCTTGGGTTTCCAAAGACCTGAACCAATTTGCTTCAAAGTGAATGTAGTTCAGACTACACAGGAAAGGAAATATGGAATCTCACAAGTGTGCAAGTTGAGAGTAATGGCATAAGGTAGAATGAACAGAAATAAGGAGGATATGACATTTCAGATAAAGAAGAAAGAAAGAAAGGCAAATAAGGCCAAACATCAGCAATATACAATTTGAGGTAACAACAAATATAGTAATGTTATGTCCAGAACTCAACTCTCTTATTGAAGCCACTTAGGAAAGTGAGTGTCTGAAAAACATCAACACAATTGATGAACTTAAGTCTCTCTCAGGAAAAAAAATGTGAACTCTCTGTTAGCTTCCACATGAGATAAGTATCAAGCTGTTTGGATTTAGAGATAAATAGAAAGGATGGAGGTAAACTACAGAGGGAGAGCAGCTGAAGAGGTTTGTTGAGAACTGATTGGTGTTTGAGTTTGTCGGACTCTGAAGCTAGCTGAGTTTTACCAAGAACTTCTCTCTTTATTTAAGATATATTTAGATGTTATCTTTGTCAGACAATTTCATTGATGTATCAACAGTATTGAGTTATCCCAGTTTTTGGGGTCTAGTGGAGTAGATCTCCTTAGAGTGGTGCTCTGTGCTAAAAGCCTCCAAAACAACCTAACAACAGCTCTCCCATGCTAAAAATACCCCTCATTTTTACCTAAATGTATGCTGGTGTGTCAAATTAATTTCATTTCCTCCTTTGGAATAAAAGCCAAGTGATACAAGTGATGGCTTTTGAGTGAGGAGGCTTTTGACAGTGTTTGGATTGATGCTCTCATAACTTAGGGCAGTGCTGTCTGGAGGAAATCGCTGTCTGAAGGATGTCATTTGGGTGTACACTTGGTTGAAAACACCTCATCAGAGGGAAAACGATCTTAACAAGCCAAGTACCTGATTAGGAATCTAGCAATGTAACATTCAGGAAAACCTGTAAAATGGGATGTTTAAGAAGAATACAAATGTGTTAAGTGCCACATCAAAATCAATTGACCGAAGAACAGCATGGTGTAAAAGTGGATTGCAAGCTAAACATGGACCAGAATTGCAATAAAATGCCAATTCTCAGTCAAATCTCATTCAGGGAGGGATGTAGAAAGATGATTTCTTTGCTTTCTTAGCACATTTGAGGTCTTGTCCAAAACATCATGTCCCACTTGGAATCTGGTACTGTCAACAAAGCCAGCGACCAGTTCGAGGCTGGAGGCTGGCAGAGTGATGCCAAGAGCAGCTGCAGACAGCAGCTGAGGAAGGTCAAGATGTTTGCTCCAGAGAAGAAAGACATGACTCTGTGGCAGCAGATATTGTAGGAGGCTGGTTGGTGCCTTTGCACTGCAGGAATAGAACCCCAGCAGCATTACAGGTTTCTGCAGTGGCAAATGAGTGGCTGAAACTTTTCCCTTTCTCTGGAAAACTTCTTGGAGAACCTCACGCTGAAGTTTGTCACAAGTTTCCCAGGTGGGCAGCAGTGAGGAGGTGTGGGGGTGCTGGTCCTGAACTCAGCAGCAGCAGCAAAGTCCCAGCAAGGGCTGCAAGGTGCCACCAGCACTGCAGGGACATAGCTCTGCAGCTGCCTGGCTCCCACACACCCAAATCAGCAGGGAAAAGGCAATCCCTCACCTATCCTGGCCAATTTTTGCAAGAAAAAAAATTGGGCTGAGGAAGGAGGAACCTGCCTAACATCACAGTCCTCTTCCTGCTTGTAGAGCATCTGTTTTATTCATCTCAGGCATTTTCAAAACACTGATTTGGTTTTAGTGAAAACATTTTTATCTTTCTCATAATATTCTTTCATATTGAACATTTTCTAAGCACAATGAAAACTTTTCACAGAATCACAAGGCTGGAAAAGACCTTTTTAGGATGTTCCCATCCTAAGCTAAACCATATCCCTAAGTACCTCATCTGCCCTGTTTTAAACACATCCAGGGAAGGTGACTCAACCCCCTCCCTGGGCAGCCTGTGCCAGGCCCTGACAACTCTTTCAGGGAAGAATTTTTTTCCTAATATCTAATCTAAACCTGTCCTGGCACAGCTCAGTGCCATTTCCCCTTGTCCTGTCCCCTGGCTGAAGAGACCATCACCCACCTCTCTGCACCCTCCTGTCAGGTAGTTGTAGGCACTGATAAGGTCTCCCCTCAGCCTTCTCTTCTCCAGGCTGAACACCCCCAGCTCCCTCAGCTGCTCCTCATATGATTTGCCTTCCAGCCCCTTCCCCAGCCTGGTTGCCCTTCTCTGGACTCGCTCCAGGACCTCCATGTCCTTCTCATGGTGAGCCCAGAACTGGACCCAGCACTCGAGGTGCAGCCTCACCAATGCCCAGTACAGGGGCAGAATCCTCTCCCCAGACCTACTGGCCACATTATTTTTGATACAAGCTAGGATGCCATTGGGCTTTCCTTTCCTTGGCATTTTCCTTTCCTTGTTTGTATACTGCTTGGGGTTTAGTGTTTCTGGGGAGGGATGATCTCTAGTGGAGCACACAGTCTTTTCAAAGGCCAGACTGGTTTTTTTTATTATTAAATTAAAAACTCAACTAAACCAGAAACCAGCAGCTCAGGGGTGGGAGGCAGGGAGAGATTATTGCTAAGAAAGGCAAAACAAGGGGATAAAATGTGCAGCATTTCCAAAGTCTTTTCTGTAATGACACAGTTCTCTCTGTCTGCAGATGAGAGAATAAATTAAAAAATATTCCTGCCAGCCTTCAAGATACTGCTTCAGGAAATCTAAGGTTGCCTAATGGACTGGAATATAATCTCCATGTTTTCAGTTTCCTCCATTTTCCCCCAATCATTCACTGCAATAATTAAAGGATAATGAGCCGAACAGTTTTCCCCTTTATAACCAGCCTTCTCTGGATAGAGATTCAAAATAGTAATTAAAAAAAAAAAAGACCCAAAACCAACCCTGAATCCTGTCTAGTGAACATGCTTGTGGATAATAGGAATATCCTTCACTTCCCCTCTCCTGGGGTTTCCTAGCTGCCATCAATCAGTCACCTGCCAAACCATGGGATGTTATTAGGGGCCAAAGAAGAGGCTGCCTTTGTGCAGGATGATCCATCAAAACCCATGTTCCCCATACAGTTACAGTCTCCCTCCTAGGAAACAAGTTCTTATGCATCCATATAGAGAACATCATTGATTAGAGAGAAAGAAAAATGGGCTAATCCTAATTACTGCACTTCTTAAACTTTTCTTGACCTCTCCCTGACACAGTCACCTCTTGGACCCACTCCCTTGCCCAGCCTGTAAGGAGACCAGGGAAAGGCAGGGCTGCTGTAGCCAGGAAGTGCTGCAGGAAGCAGGTTTTTCACAAAAGCTGCATTTTCTGTCTTCTTTTTAAAATGTAGTGGAAAGCCAATAGCAGCAGTAACATGTTCAAGCAGGGAAACATCCCTAACTCCTGTTCAGAAGCACACGGATGAATTCACTCTACCTGGATGTAAGCATTTCCCTGGGGATCCCAGGGCAATGGCTGTGACTTTCGGTCCCTGACCCCAGCAGGGACATGTAGATATCACCAGCAGCTAACTCAGTGATTTTCCAGTTACCACAGCCTCATGCAAGCAGCAGCAGCTCTCCCAGCCTGTGCCCACCACTCAGCTTTCTCCCACAAGGAGCCTGAGCCCCTTCAAGCATCTTACTGACAAGGTCTGGGCTTTTGCAGGGTCTGGAATTTAAAAAGTGGCTTATGTAGCAAAAGCATTAATAAAGACTGAGCAGCATTTGATATATTTAAGGGGGAAAAGTACTTTCTTTCTGCTTTTCCCCTAAAAACTGCCCAACACCTATCACCTCCCCTCATCACAGTCTGCTGCCCCTGGCCACTGGGGGTATAAATAAATTAGTTACAAGTTTTTCCAACCAGTAAACTTTTTTTTTTTTTAAAAAAAAAAAGAAACACAGCAGTATCTAACAGCTTTCCATGCTGGAGTTTGGGAGCTTTTCAGAGCCATAAAATATTTATTTTAGGGTTTTTCTTTTTCCATTAAGCGCTAATTCTCAATATTTTATAAGACATTAAATTGACCAGGAGAACTGAGCTTTCATTTTGGGGGGGGAGGAAGCCAAAAGCATTTTCCCAGTTAGAAAATTACAGCAAGCACAGAGTGAGAGAACATTTATGAAGGAGGCAACTAAGCATGTAAGGAACTGAGCACAAACTTAAATCCAGAAGTCTTTGTTTTTCCTTCAGAGGATCAGCTTTAAGAACTGAACAGACTGAGATTCATTTACCCTCCTTTTTGTTCCTCCCCCAGAGCAAAACAGTGCTCCTTACCATTTCCTTTCAATGCCACTTTATTTTCTAGACCCTATCTGCTGGACTGAGCCCTGCTTAGCTCCTGATGGGATCTGCTGCCATCCCAGCCATGCACGCCACTTGTCTGCCTTGCACACTCAGTCCAGGGCAAATAAAAATTGGAGGGTACAAATTCAAACTGCAATCCCAGGACTCTCTACTCAGATCCTGATGGCCAAAAAAATGCCCTTTTTAAAAAAAATGTTAAAGCTCAGAAGTGCTTCTGCCTGTGCCAGGGCACCCAGGGTCCTGCCCCAGGTCTCACAGAGGTCTCAGGGTCTCTTGGCTCAGCTGGGGATGGGGGGTGAAGGGGAGTAGGGGAAGGGAGCATGGTTCATCAGAGCAAAGTCACCAATAAAACAAACAAAAATCTAGGTGTCTTCTTGTAGGACAGATAAGTTTGGCCAGCAGATAGTGTGGTCTGCCTTGGCACGAATGTAACTTACAGGTAAACAACAGGTAGAAATTTCACACACCCACAGCAAGAGAAGGAGTGAGAGACAGCTGCATGCTGTGGTCCAGATGTGGTACACAGGGGACACCAAGTGAATGGTGACGTGGGTGGGATGAGGTGGGCACCTGTCTGTATAGTCCTTAGAGGGAAAGCACAGGTTTATGCCAGTTTACTCCAGACTGGGCACCAGCAGGGGAAGCCCAGCTTGGGCATATTGCAGACCCTGAGGAACCACAGAAAAGTTTCTCCCATGACCCACTTCTGTATCACTAGGCATCCTTTCTGCTGACACATCCAGGGCACCGCAGTGCTATGAGATGTCACTCCATTGTCCCCATGGAGGCAGCTTTCTGCCCCCTCCCCTTTGCCGATGCAGTGGCTGGAGGGGAGCTGCAGCCCAGTGAGCAGCACTCAGCACCCACAGCTAATGACGGATGAACGCTGCCAGAGTGCAGCGTGGTGGGGTTAGAATTTGCCATAACCTTCCTCATTAATGACACACAGCTAAATTATGAACTCCCTTGTCAACATTAACTGCTTTACTGTCCAATAGGCAAAGCTGGATTGGATGCAAAGAGCTGGAGGTTCACCCTCCTTCCATGAACTAGTCACTCTCTCTCGACACTATCTCCATCCCCTCCCCCTCCTGGTCCCCCAGTTTGGGAAGTAATTTGCATTCTTCCTCTGAAAGCATTAATTGAGAGGAGAACAAACAGAGTCCCAGGCATCTTGGACAAGCCTCATTACTGTCTGAGGGCTTGTTTTGAATCAGTGGCGGTCAAAACAACAATTGCAACGCCCTGGCCCAGCACCAGAACTATACTGGGAGGGCTGGTGGGAGAGACAGGGGTTTTGTTCTCTGGGAGCCAGTTGTGCACCTTTAATGATGACTACTGCAGCAGCTCCTGGCTGATTGCTGCACAGCCCAGCGCTTCCTTACCCACATGAAGCCCTTATTACTGAGGGCCACGGGCAGGGACATGCTGCCCCTCTGCACTGCTGCCCACCATGCAGCAGGGCTCCCAGACAATGTCACGCTTCTGTGGCCAGAGGCCACCCGCAGCAGGAGATGCCACTTGCAATTAGGACATGTTTGTTTTCTGCCTTGCCTGACTTTGTCCCAGCTGGAGGAGAGCTCCAGCCCAGGCTGGGGTGGGGTGAGAAGAAAGTTCTTTCAGAGACCCTTGGCCAAAAGAGCTTGAGTACTTTCTGCTCCTCTGCATGGGAGGACAGAGAGCTGCTTGGGGGCACAGGGGGGGCTGTGCCGGTTTACAGCCCCTCTCTGCAACAGCTCCCCCCCCACTTTCCTCTTGCTTCTCTTCTTTCCTTTCCTTTTGTCCCAAACTCCTATCTTCAGACTAAACTCATTGGATGGGATGATCTCATCCGACTTCAGATGTCTTGGAACTGTCTGAGGGACATAAGGAGTGCAGGGAGACAGAAGGCAGGGCTAAAGATGTGCCTGCCTTTCTCTTTTACCTTTATGGACATCAGCACATTGACTTTCCTTCCCCCTCCCTATCCCACTGGCTTAACATTGCAACATTATCCTAAGCTGGCTGGTAATTCTTGGATGGGTGAGAAGGACATAAGGGAAGGAAAGGGAAGAGGGTTTTTGCAGCAGCATCCAAGGCTGCTTTCACCTAGAGATTTTGCTTTCAGCCCACCTCTGCTTTCTTTCAACTATTTATTAAGTGAAAGCTGGTGAGACAAAAGAGCCCCGGATCAGTATAAGGGTAAGGCTGCTATCAGTGCAGCCAGCAGACATCTCCCCTGATGCTGGACCAGCTCTGTGGGATCATCGCTGAATTCCTAAGTAGCTTAGGGATGTTCTTGCTAGAGGAAAGAGGAATCATTCCAACAGCTTGCTTTGTGTTTGAGCCTTGTAACCTGTGCTGCAATACCAGCATGTGAGAGCAAGGGAGCTGTGCTGAGCATGCTTCAGGACAAAGACCTGGATAGCCTGGGCTGTACGTGTGCAGCTCATCACCCCGATGGTTCTCATACAAGTGCCCAGCTGATACAAACTGGTCCTCAAACAGTCTGATTGTAACTGTTTTCTCTAAACATTTACAGCCAACAAAATGTGCATGTGTACATTCAGCAGAGGGCCAAGGAGGAAAACAGCAGCTGCTCTCTGCATTCCTGCTGGAGCTTGTATATATTCGGGTGCTTCTTAAAGCATCTATTTACATTTGCGTTTTGGATCCCTCTTCATTTCCTGAGGAGACTTGGCCAAATCCAGCGCTGGTGCAAGGAGGGGGCATTGCCCTGACAGCTGTACAGCCACACTCCTTTTGCCAGGCAGGAGGATGGATGACCTGTGTTCTTTTTCCATGACACACATGTGGGTCTCCTTTGTTTGTCCATAGGAAAACGGGTGCAGAAACTGGGAAACCTTCCTGGAGCACCTGGGCATGGTCCATGCTGGAGGACCACGTTATCTTGTGGCTACCCACAGCATTGCCTGAGCTCCCACCATCCCCTGGGACTTTCCCATGCGGGCAGGGATGCTGCTGAACAAACACTGCCCTGAGTGCATCCTGTAAGTCAGGCTGGCAGCAGTGGCAAACATGCTTTGACCTCCCAACTTCACCTGCAAAGGAGCATGGCAGTGCTACTGCTCCTCTGCTTATAGTTCAGAGCATGGCTACTAGGGGAAAATAGGTGTTTTAGAGCTGGATAAATTACAATGGCTCCAGCCACAAGCACAGAACCACCCCAGAGGGGTTGCAGGAGATGGTCTGGCTCTCTGCTCAGCAGGAGCTGTGGCTCAGATCTTACCAGCTTCTTCTGAGAAGTAATGAAGCAGCCACCAAATGTAGGCGGTGAGGAAAGAACGCGCCGGCCGCCAGCTCCCTGTTGGGCTCTGGAGAACAGTATTTTTATCAGACAGCATGTGATCATTTGAATCTTTCCCTGCTTAACTTTGCCTCAGAGCAGCAAAACCCCCATCTTATTCCCTCCCTAACTGTTCATTCAGATGAGGTCTGATTGCCCCAAGAAGTGATTTTGCTAAGGGGGAAAAACTAGACAGGTAGTTGTGAGTGTCCTCCTGGGATAACACCCTCCTCTGGGAAGTCTTTGTGCTGCTGGGACACATGTTCTGTTGTTCTCCATGGGGACATTACCAGGTGATGTGCCCTGGCCATCTTGCTCTTCCCAGCATCAGGTGGACCTTGCATTAAAATTGCCTGCCATGGGTCTTCCTGATGGGACACTGGTGCAGAAGCATCCCCCCTCTCAGGAAGCGCTGTTGGACAGGCTGCTATATGCTCTGCCAAAAGGTGGGGACCAAAACACACCCAGAGCATCACATGGGGAGCAGCAGCATCCCACAGCCATGGCTCAAGGGGCACAGCACAAAGGGACAGGTGTGACCTGTGATCTTTAAGGAAGGTTTAGATTAGATATTAGGGGGAAGTTTTTTACAGAGGGAGTGGTGAGGGGCTGGAACAGGCTGCCCAGAGAGGGGGTGGGTGCCCCATCCCTGGGGGTGTTCAAGGCCAGGTTGGATGGGGCCCTGGGCAACCTTGTGTAGCTCCAGGCCTGGAGGTTGGTGGCCCTGCCTGTGGCAGGGGGGTTGGAGCTCTATGATCCATGGGGTCCCTTCCAACCCAGACCAGTCTATGATTCTATGATTCTATGACCTGATGGCTGTCAGTGTCTCACAGGACTTTGAAGGGGAATGTCCCAAGCCCTGACCTGTGGTGCTGTGTTGTGTCACGGATTAAATTCCTTCTGAAAGGCAAGATCAGAATTTATGGGTGTGGATTACAAGGAGCCATAGATCCTCTCTACAAGGGGAACACTTCACTCTTCACAAAGAATAAAACGTGTGAGGCTGCTGAGGCTGGTTTTGGGAGCCCAGAGCTTTCTGAGATTTGCTAACATGTTCTGAAGCTGCAGGTAGTTGAGATACCTGGTCAGGTGAAAAGGGCTGCTATGGCTGTTGCCTCCCCTTGTCTCCCAGCTTTTTTCCCTTCCTTTGCATGGAGAGGGTCCCCAAAGCAAAAGACATGACAGGTTTGTCTTTCTGGTTCATTCCAAATGTTTTTCCTTTGGATGGGAAGAAAAAAAACTAACCCTTTGGCATATAGTGAGACACTTAATGATCTTGCACATCAAACAAAAAAGCTGCAAGGAGATGTATTTAAGGTGAAAAGCACCCAATGTGCATTTTCAGAGCACTGCCCCAGCCCCAGGAGAGGACTGGGATATCCTGTTCAATGAGTTAAAATACCCCATACTTCCTTCTGCAGGGGCATAACCCCATCAACCCCAGTACAGTAGAGGACCCACTCCTCTTTCCCCCAAGCCCCCTCTCATTCCCTTTAATTATCTGGTGCACCACAGCAGGTATCTAACATGGTTAGTCACCTTTAATAGTTCTTCAACAGTAGAGATTTAATTAAATTAGCAGGTTCAAAAACAAATGTGGAAATGAAGAGAAAATAGGCCTGGCGTGTTAAGCATAAAAAAATTCATCACTTAACAGTGACATTAACAAATGATGTTCATTACTTATTTTCCAAATGACCAAGCCTGATCTCTGATGGAGATGTAGGGAACTCCAGTAATTCTCTTTTAATCATTTTACTTTGCATGATGGAAGATGGGAACTGCTCACCAGTAACAGTGCTGTGCTGAAGAGGAGATGCAATTCTTCATGAAAGAAGGGCAGGTGTTTTGTCTTGGTGCAGCATCAATGTGACCAGAGACTGAGACAGAGGGAGAGCAAAGTGTGGCAGTGTTTTAATCAGAGAGCAGCTTTTAATACACAGGCTCAGAAGAACCTTCTGATCGGCTTTACTTCCATGTGGCAGCACCTCCAGAGTGGGAATAAAGATCTGAATGGTGCAAACTGGTGTAATGTCATAGCAGTTAACAGCAGGAAACCAAAAAGCTATGTTGCTTTTTGCTCTAGCCCCCTCCTTGAATATTCATCCTTTTTGTGCCTACATGAATCTCTGATGAATCCCTAAAGACCATGACTTTTATTTCCCTGTCTGTGTTGCACCTTGCTGTTTGCCTGTGTTAGTTGCCACCGTCTGGTTTCACCTCTGTGGGCTGTTCTGCACATCCCATAACACATGCTGCTTTCATCCCCAGACTCCATTAATCAGCTTTGCTTACTACAACGTCTCATTCCATCAGGGGTTGATGTGAAGGAGCTCCTGCACTTCCATTCCTGCTTCATCTTCCTCTTGCTCACCTTGTGATGCTTTCCTGATGGGAATTGGAGCACCTCTGTAGCTCCCAGTCATACTTTGCTTGTGTGTTTGCACTTGCACAAGCCATGTCCGTGGTGGGGTCTGTCACCAAAGTGCAGGGGCCACTGGGGGTCACACACAGTGGGTCTCAGCTCTCTGCCCTGCTGTGGGATGTCAGGCTGAGTGAGTGGTAACACCAGTTATGACGATGTTTAGCTGCAGCTTTGCAGTGGGTGTTGGAGCCCTAACTGCCCACAAATGCTTTTGTGTCCTTCAGGATATTGTTTCCTAGCAATTTTGTGAGAGGCAAGAGTAGAGCTGTTAATGTGGGGGGGTTACATCTTCCTAAAATGCTGGGACTATGTAAATGTATTTCAGATACTCTGCTCTGGCTGAGCTACGGGGAGAAACTGATACCAAGGAGTTGACTGGGATTCGTGGTGATTTCTAGCCAACACACCCAGCTCCAATACAGGCAGCTATTACTGCAAAACCCTTCCAGCCCTTTTGTGAAGGACTCAGCAGTGGGTGGGCATTAGAGTAAGGGTGCCCATCCCCTTTAAAGCTAATGGGACCCAGCCTCCCAGCTCAGTGGATTATGCCTGTATTCAGCTTAGCATAAGCAGTGTGGGAGCACTAGCAGAGCTCTCCTAATGTGCTATTCTGGTCCAGCTATGCTTTGCACTTGTACAGTCAAACCGCTCCCTGCAGCATCAGGGACCATATCAGCTTCCCTGATACAGCCATCTGTGTGCTGGGACTTGAGGGGATGTGGTTCTGTCCACCGGTCACATTGGTCTGTCCAGCAGCAAAAGGCTGGTGGGTTCCTGTGGTGTGAGGCTGAAAAGCCTCAGTTGTCTCTGTCTTCTTTCTGGCAGCTCTGGGAAGAAGAAATAGATTTTGGGAGAGGGTGATGAGCACCAGCAGCACTCTGGGTGTAGTGACTGCTGGGAAGTTGAAAGGTCCCTAATGCAAAGCATGACCCATGGTGGTGTGCCAACAGCAAATAATCCTGAGGGTCTTTGCTTTGGGGTATGACAAAATCCCCTAGTGCTCTCCAACCAGACTGGCCGTGCTCCCTCCAGGCAGTCCATGCAATTATCTCTGCTGTACAGCAGGGAAACTGAGGTAGTGCCATGGCAAACCCAGGCTGCACAACACACCAGTCGGTGGAGCTTGGAGTGCCCCCAGGTAACAGCCCCCCCGGGGGATTTAAAATGAAGGGAACACAGTTAGCTGCCTGGCTCTCTGGAGAAGGTACCATGGTCTACCCAGGGCTGACAGGAGGCAGGGACACAGGCACTTTGGTTTCTTTGCCAGGACTCATGCCAGCAAACTCTGAAGCTCCCCAAAGGTCCTGGGTTCCCCATGGAGAAGAGGATGGGACCTTGGCTACCCTGTGTTTGCCAAGAAGGCACTATGTGATGACCCCTCATGAACACTGAACAACAGCAAGGAGGAGCTAGCAGCTTCCTCCCCCAGCCACCCTCATTGCTGTCACGAGCATGTGGAAGGTCTCTGCCTCAGCAAGAACAACTGGTGAACTTCATTTATGGAAACCCCAAGGCAGGGTCCCCTCTGCTGCCTGCAGCGATGCTGGATGCAGAGCTCAGCCCCAGCTGCACTGATGCTGCACGGCACATGGCCCCAGCAGTGGTCATGGGCTGGGCAGTTTCTGCTCAAAGTCTCAGTTTGCTTTAGTTTAGGTTTCAGAGGCAACATATAAACATTCCCAGTGAAGCCCCTTCTTCCAAGGGACTCAGCCAAGTGGGGTTTCCTCATTCATGTTTATGGGAAAGCATTTTGTTTAGATAGAAAAGCAAACGAGCAGATCCCTACATTCCTCCCCAGCACATCCCAGCCAGCTTGCTGACCCCTGGGATGGGAGATTTAGCACAAAATCAAGGGAAATTTGCATTGAGTTCCTTGTTAAAACCCTGGCAGTGTGTCTGTGGGACATGAGGCATCACACGCTGGCTTGGGAGCTGGGACAGTGTGGGAGGCTCCATTGGTTAACGCAGCCTGCAGATCAAGAGGGACCTTGAGATTCATTACAGCAACTAAATGCTTCTCCTAAGGACTCTTCTAGCCCATGACTCAATACCACAGCCTACATACAGCCCAGGAAGTGTAGAATATTTGCTAACACTTGTACTGTGCTCTTGGGAACTATGGAAGAGGAGTGATTTTGGATTTTGCCCTTCAGGGCTACAACTAGGTTGAAATTTCACCTCTGTATGAACACCAGCAGAAAGCTTTACACCCATGAAGTACCACTCAAAATAGGCTTTAAGTGGGAATTAATTGGTATCTGTACCTCTGAGCAGGGTGAATTTCCCCTGGGCCTGAGTAAGTTCTGTCTGAATCTTTCATGGAGTTATTATTTCTTTCATTAAAGGGGGAGAAAAAGGGATGAAAATCTCCACCGAGAACAGCTGGCTAATTTTCACTCTTTCTTTATAACAAACTCAGGCCAAGATCTGGTTGCTGGCAAGCACAGACCCAACATCTGCAGGAGAGGCCTCTGGCCTCCCCAGCTTGCTGGAATTTTCCAGCTGATGTGAAGTATTTCCTAAGTTAATGACAGCATCTGTTGGGGCAGGGATGGGGTAGCCAGGTGATCATAGCTGGGTATCACTGAGCAAGTCACTGGAGAAAAACCCAACGTTGTGCAGAGCTGGCCTCCCCAACCATGCCCCAAGGACTCAGGTTTTCCTTCTGGGACTGCCCTGAGGAACAGGAGCCTCCTCATCTCATGCTGGTCTTGTCCAGTTTGCTTCTCAATTTGGGGGACCAGTATAAGAAAGGGTCTAATACCACTCCCATATCATCACTGGCCTCAGAAGATCCACCACCAGTCTCTTAAACACCAATATGATGGTGTCCTCACTAGTAAATTTCCAAGAGCTTTACACAGCAGGTAGCTGTTTATTTCCATGCACACCTTGGGAAATTGAGGCCCAGTACTGAAAGTGACTTCCCAAGCTTGCCCATCCAGGAGCACCATCCTAAGGGCCAACATGTGGCCATGGCCTCACTGGAAAGGCTGGTCCTTCACCTCCTGTACATTTGTGATTTGACTCCAGATGCTTCCAATAGTCCTTCAATGGCTGTTCAAGGGCTTCAGCGTGAAATGAGACAGTGGGACACACAACTGGGGACCCTGCAGAGCAGTGACTGTGTTTGCCTTGGTATTTACAGGGCTGGCACTGAGGGAGGAGGTGAGGAGCAAAAGCATCAGGACCAATTTCACCTCAAATTCTGAGTTGAAATCCACAGAGATATGGGAAGCTATGGTGGTTTGACCCTGGCTGGAGGCCAAATGCCCACGAAAGCCAGTCTATCATTCCCCTTTTCAGCTGGACAGGGGAGAAATATATATTGAGAGGCTCAGGAGTGGAGATAAGGCCAGGGAGAGATCACTCTGCAATTATTGGCATGGGCAAAACAGACTCAAACACAGATTAAGGGGAAGAAAACTCTCTAATTCGTTACACTGCCCTGCACACCCAGTGTCCTCAGAGTCAGGTAATGAGAAGTATGACCAGATCTTAAAGCACCTCTCCTCACCCCTCCCTTCTTAGCAGACTGCACTTTAGTCATGATTTTGCTCCCTTTTTCCACCCCTCACTGTAGCACGGGGAAGGGCAGGGAATGGGGTTTTGGTCAGCTCCTCACAAGCTGTTTTTCTGGTGGGGCATTCCTCACCCCCTTCCCCTGCTCCACCATGGAGTCCCACCCACAGGAGACAGTCCTTCACAGACTTCTCCATGAGTCCTTTCTGTCGGAGCATCATCTCCTCCCCAATTGCCGCAGCGTGGCTCCCTTCCATGGGGTGCTGGCCTTTGGGCCTAGACTGCTCCAGCCTGGTCCCCCACAGTCACCAGTCCCCCAGCAAAGCTGCTCCAGCATCTTCTCTCCCCCTTCTCTTGTGGCAAAAAGCAGATGCTTGTGGGGTTTTTTCTCCTCACTGTGATTCCCAGAGGTGCTGTGACCATCGCTGATGGGCTCGGCCTTGGTCAGCAACGATTCCGGCCTTGAGGCGGCTGTTGTTTGCTCTGTGGGGCCTGCAGAGAGCTTCTGGCTGCTTCTCCTTGCAGAAGCCACCCCTGCAGCCCACCTCCCCGCCTCTTCTCCACCAGAACCCAGCCATGCAAACCTACAACAGAAGGCCCTGACTTAGCATCAGTCTTAGACACTACATGTCCTGGAAGGGTGATCTGGCAACTCTCACCTCCAAACCCTTAAACCCCCTCCATCCTCAAAGTTCAGCCACAAAACAAAGGGAGCCAGGCCCTGGTCAGTGCCATGCTGAGCATCCATGGGAAGGAGGCAGCTCAGGGGTTAAGGCTTTTGGCAGCAGTTGGGTTGTACGATGCAATAAAATATTTTATGACATTTTTACAATCTTGTGCAATGGGATTCTGAGACCTCAAAAGAAAACACTATGTAAAAGTAAGATGCAGCAGAGTGGAGCAAGCCCAGCAGGTACAAGTTTATCTCTTTTCCTCCTTTCTCTTCTCTTCTCCCACTGCCCTCCCTGCAAGCAGGAGCACTTGCTCCTCATGCCATGGGTTGGCCCAGCTTCCCTGGCCTTTCTCAGCACATCTGTGCTGTTTTTATGTGCGTGCCACATACTTGCATAGTGAGCACACATTACATGTTGCTACAAACAGCCCCAATAAATATAGGAGCCAAGTGTGCCTAAATATTACGACATATTAAACACCTTTTAGCCTGATCCATAACCTTGTAATTGGTATAAAACCAACAAGACTCATCTTTAAATAGGATTCCACAGTTGCCATTGTCCATTTGCTATGTGATGTTGTGGCTTAGGACACCAGTAGCAGGGCCAGGAGAGCTAATGATGATGATAATAATTGCAGTGATGAGCTAAAATCCTTCTGGTCACTAACACAGTTGCCCCCAAAACTAACTCAAATGATTCTGAATGAAGTTAAAACACACTCATCTCAAAAGGGCAAGGGGTGTTTCTTTTTACAGGGAGACATGGAAAAAGAGCAGATGGCTGAAAGGAAGAGCTGAAGTGAGTTCATCAGAAATAAAGCTTATTCCAGTGGTTCAGCATCTTCCTAACTATGTGGAGGTCACCCTCATTGGAGAAAAGCAACGTCACATCTGAGCAGTCCTTACCCTCGTGGAACAGCCGTGGCAAAGACCCTTCTGCAGATGTGGGACTGTCACCCGGATGTGCTAAGCACAATTCTATCTGTCACTGCATCGTTAGTCCTTGTAGGAGATGGTCTAAGGTGGACGAGCAGATTGTCTCCAAGCCAGAGATCACCGAGGCTACAAGAGGCAAATCTGACCAGGAATGTTTGACCAGAGCAGAGATGACTACATGAAACATGCAGGAGCTTTAAGACAAATCCCCAGAGTTGGGTGGTGGAAGAGGACTCTCTAGCTCCACCCCACCCCCCCCCATCATTCCTCTTCCTTCCCCATTTCAACCCTTCTGGTAACAACATGGGACTGGAATGTACTTTTATAACCAAGGCTGCAAGGAAGTTCTGTAATCACTTTATTCCAGGAACTGACGCTCTAAGAAAAATCCCAAATATCACAAGGCTTGGCATAAAATCATCCACATTGGCAACACAACATTTGGAGTGAGGCAAGAGAAGAAGAGCCTAATCCAATCTTACGCTTTAGAGCACCAGCATCACAACAGCAGATTGTCTGGGGTGGTCAGGAACAAAACACTTGTCCCTGCATGGGACGTGTCCAGGCTCTCAGAGGAGCAGGGAGGGGGTCTCAGAAGCCTCCCCAGCATTTGAACTTCTGCAGCCAGACACATCCAATGTCACGGCTTATTTGTCTAATCAAACAGAGCAAATCCCTCACTCTGATCCTGCTGATGGCTCTAAATTGCCTTAACCCTTGTTAAATGAACCACACAATATATTTTCAATGTAAGCAATTTGATTTTTTGCTTTTTAACAGCTCTTTGGCCTGGCTTCAGTAGGTATTTCAGCTCCTTTGGAAGGCACTGCTGAGAAACTGGTGCCTGGGAAGCTCACCTGAACTGGTTCTGCTCTTTTGTTTCCTCCTGTTGACTATTAATGTGGTTTTTTTATTACATGGCTCCAGCCATGCCCAGAGCTCCCTTGCAGCAGGTGCTGCACACACTCCCACGAAGGCACCTCTGTTTGGAAGGGTGTAATTACAACCTCATTAGGCAAGGAGAAGACTGACTTCACGGGGTCAGCCACCCTGGACGTGAGCCCTGCAGACAGGAAGCTGCTGACCCTTCCCAAAACAGGAGATGAGGCTGCATGGTGGGAAGTGCTTTGGGAAGAGGTGTCACCCATCCCATAAATCCCAGTCATGTCAGCTCCTGCCTCTCTGCAGCATCACTTGGTGTCAAAGAAATTAGAGGGGTAGAAGCAACGAGTAAAGGTGTACATTGAATTGAATTAAAACTCCAGCACATCCTTCATCCTTCATCCTTCTCTTCATCCCTTCCAGCTTTGAAGGTGTCCTCTGCCCCTCAGACTTCACTTTTTTTTTGCAGTACTTTAGGACCTGGGTCAAAGCCAGTAAAATTTTAGGTATCAATAGTTTGAGCAAAACTAACATGTGTCACTGTTTGTCAATCACAACGAAGCTTTGGCTGCTGGGAAAGGTATTTTATCTGAAAGCTCCAAATTTTCTCAGAGTGTGAATTTTCCAGCCAAATGGTTCCAAATTCGAATTTGTCATGAAATGTCAAAAAAAACCCAACAAAAAAAACCCAGGAAAAAAAAATCCTAGTCATACCTAGCTTTTAAAATGTTAAATTATTCTGCTTTTCATGTCAAATTTGTAGCATGTATCTCTGATTATGAGGAGTTTGCCTGGGAGGTGGTAAGGAGGGTTTTTTAGTACTACAAACTTTCTCCTGGAGTCTGCAAAATCATGGGGGGATGTTCTGGCAAACACCATCCACCCTGGCAGAGGTGTTTCCCAAAGTGACACCTCAAACTGTGACTCCTCACAAGCCAAAGTGTCATTTCTCTGGGAGCTTCTGTTGGAGTGGTGTCTTACTGGGGAACCTGGGCATTATCCTGCTTGCTTTTACATATCCTGGATACTTGTGGGTGTCATGGATCACCTAACAAGTGAAGTATCTCCTTGTGTAGGAGAGGCTCCTGGAATTCTGAAGAGCTTTGGATGGAGAGCAGGAGCCCTGTGAAGGGACAGGCTGTGTGTCAAAGCTCAGCTGAATCAGGCTTTGGGACACTGCTGGGCATTGATGGAAGGTGACAAATAACCTTATTGAGAAAGGAGCTCTTCCTTGTGCTGCTTCTCCCCTGCCTGCTAAGCCCTGTTAAGCCACAAGCCACAACCCCTTAAAAACCTTAAAGGAAACAAGAAGCAGCTTTCACTTGGAGGAAAGAAAAGGTTTTTACCAGTGATGACAGGGGGGAAAACTGTATCTCCTCTGCAGCAGCTCTGACTCAGCCACTGGGCATGTCCATGCTCTCAACAAGGGATGTCCACAACAAGTATCCCCTTCAGCTCATGTAATATCAGTGAGTGGAAAACCCTTCTTGTCTGCCCATGTCTTGATCTAGCATCTCACACAGTGCCCACCAGTAGTTGTTCCCTCTCTGGGCTTTCTTAAGGCACAAGGCTTTTGCTTCCCCAACTTGGGGTCCCAAACCCCTGCAGATCATCCTGAATGCTTCTTCTTTCAGAGATCCTTGCAGGGCATCTCCTGGGAGAGCTGGGAGTGTGGCTAGACACCTCCCCGGGTGTCCTAGCTCCTGGGCCAGCTGCTATCGATGGCATCAGAACTTGGATTACATCAGTTCTTGTGATATTGCCCAACTGAAACCCTGCTCCCCAAGGGAGGCCCAGCTTAATTGACTGTGGTTATTAAT
This sequence comes from Zapornia atra, assembly GCA_013400835.1. NCBI lineage: Eukaryota > Metazoa > Chordata > Aves > Gruiformes > Rallidae > Zapornia > Zapornia atra. The sequence continues at coordinate 17,705 of VZTU01029274.1, read as the reverse complement.
ATTGTATTATCAGCAGCCAGATGGTCTAGAGACAGGCAGTTTTCATACCTTTTCCTGATGTCCTTTAGTGGAAAATTATTTCCACTTTCTTTCATCTTCATATAGTTCAGGTAGAACAAAGTCTTAATAGCATCAGCCTTCACCATGGGCAAAGTCACCATGAAGAAGTGCATGGCTGGAGAGCAGACATGTAAAGGTGTCAGAGTGGGTTTTAATTCAAATAGCTCTGTGGAATGGCTGGGGGTAGGATGTGGCAGTGGGTCCTTCCTGCCAAGCCTGGAAAATGCCCAGAGCAGCTTGGCTGGAAAGGCTCTCCCTTTTGCTCTTGTTTTTTCTTTTGTTTCCCCCCACTTTTCCTGACTTTCTGACTGATACTCCAAGAGCTTGCAGTGGTGGGAGCTAAAAGCACAAAAGCCCCCAGAGGCATCGCCAGAGACTTTCCAGGTAAAGCCTCCACATGCAGAAGGACAGGATCCACACAAGTCCCTCAACCACTCAAAGCCTAAGACCCATATGTGGGTAAATTAGACATCAAGAGTGAGGGGAAGGGCATCTTTAGCAGCACGGTCCTGGGTAGAAAGGTGACCATGGAGAGGTGCTTCAGGGAGGGCTTTAACCAAGAAGTTTTCTGGCTCCCAGGGGAGATTCTATAGCCAGATGGGTACCTCTTAACAGGGCATTTTGCATGGTCTGAGTTCCAGCATTGTCCATTTGCTCCTCCCACACTTGAGCCACAAGTGATGGTTGAAATAAACAGAAAGACCCTTGGCTTTACATTGCCAGAGGAAATCGCCCTGTTTCGCTCCACACATGCTGCATGTGTGGGTCTGTCCCCTCCTGGGGCTCCCCAGGAGCGAGCCCAGTTTTGGCTCTGACACCAACTCACCTCATGGCCCTTGGCATGTCACTGCAACACCTTGGTGCCCACCTTGATGCCTCAGCACCACCCCTACCTTGTATGCTTGCAGCATCAAAGGGTTTGCCTGGGCCTGTCCTACAGGAAGGCATCTCTCCAAGGCATGGTGGTGACAGGCTTATCAGATGACAAGCTAAAACCTCCCTCAAAGTGTCACCACGATGTCAGACTGGGGATAAAGGCCTCTGTTGTTAACTCCTTCCTAATGAGTCTTGCTGCTGACAGCTCCAGCAGGACCTCAGAGAGTATTTTTCGGGGGGGCTGGAGGCTCCAGCAGTGTGGACGGGGCCTCAGCATGAAGTGCTGGTGGTACCAAGAACTCTGGGGAACAAGCTGCACTCAGACTCATGATGCAATATAAATATAACAACCCTGCTATTCCTGCACAAATTACAGCTTTGGCCCAGCCTGTTTTCTCCTTGCAGCAGGAATGGTATAATTTGGGGGATTTGAAAGGCTTTTACTCAGCCCTGTGCCCAGTCTTCCTGCTGCACAGCCCTTTAGTCCTGTGAGCATGGCTCGTGGGACATAGAGTGCATCTACCCTGCCCCCCTGGCCAGGCCCCCTCCCCTCCCTGCAGCACAGCCAAAGGCCAGAGCTTGCTCCGGTGGCTTGGCTAAAGCACATGGTCCTTGTGGGCTCTGTGGGAGGGCAGGAACAGCAGAGTAAAAGGATGTTGGGAAGGCAGGAGCGTGGGGGAGATCTTGACTGCACAGCTTGGCCCTCCCTGGGCAGCTGCCAGCCATCTGGACAGGCCACCAAAGAGTAGGTAGGAAGATTCTGAACAGTCACAGGGCACCTAACACCAGTGATAAACTGCATGGCGAGCTGTGGAAACATTGCAGGGTGTTGCTATACCTGAAGGGAGGTGTGGGGAGCACAGCTACCTGAAGGGAAACAGGCATTTCCAGAGTGTAATTCCCACCACAGGCAGAGATTGGGTGCAAGCTGCTCATTGCAGATGAGCAATAAGTACCTATTTAGGGGTCTCGGTGAAGTGCTTAAAATGAGGTGAGCTAATAGAGCTCAGACAGTCACAATGACATTTGAGGGGCACTGGATGTTTTGGGATATTCTGTGATTTTCTAGAGACTTTTGTTACTTGGTCAAATGACTGAGCTCACTGGGGGTACAACGTCGCCTCCACGGTTGCTCCTTGCCCAACTCATGCTGTACCAGTCCCAGTGGCAGGTCCAGTTCCCAAGGGTGCAGAGTCCCACCACATCCTCCTCTCCCTCAGGCCACCACGGGCACAAATTTGAGGCTGGAAACCTAGTATCCCCAGTGCTGCCTGCAGAGCCTCAAACACATCGCCTGGGTGATGCTCCTCCAGCCACACATAGCTGGAACAGCCTGGCATCATGCTCCAACACAGCAGCAGGTAACTGCTCCAGGATGCAGTGGCTGAACCCTGCTTTAGTTTATTTCCCCACTGATGCACAACTAAGGCCTCACCTGATGCCCACGCTTCCAGGACCGGCGTATGCTTCCCAAGCCAGTCGTTACTGGGAACATCACCAGCAAAACAGCAAACAGATGTTATCCAAGATCCTTCATAAATATTTCATAGTGGCCTGCAAGCCACCCGGTGAAAGACAGAGACCTCAGTGCCGCCCCTGAGCTTATTACTGAGCACCAACAAATGCTTCTAATTGGGTCGGAGGCAATGACATTATTGACAGCAACAGAGAGACCAACCCACTACAGTCTATTTGCTTTGCTGTGGGTACCCATGCTAATCATCTGGTGATGGATAAGACTTTGTGGAGAGCTGCTTCTCTGTCTTATTAGACTAACACAGAAACCTAACCAAAGAGAGCGATGTTAGAGTATGAGGGGAAGCCTGTAGAGACAAGCGCTGCTCTGAGGTGCAGGCAGACGTGCAAAGGCAGTCACTTGGCATTAAGGCATCCTGAGTTTTCAGCCAGCTGTACCCAAATGGGAGCTGTGGAGGGAGGAGGGGAGAGGAATAATTTCCAGACATCCAACACGATTGAACAGCAGTCCTGCAAACCTCCCGTGCTGCCTGTGGATGCTGTGAATGGACCATTTCCCCAAAGGCCTTCTACTGCAATCAGAACAAAACCCCCATTTTCTCCACTGTCTCCCAGTGGCAGAGGTCTCAGGAAAGAGGAGAAATTATATTTACTGGGTGAGAGTGTGGGACTCAAAGAGACTTTTTTGCTTCTGTTCCCAGTTCTGCCATGCACATTCTGTTCCCAGTTCTGCCATGTATTTGCCACACACCGCTTATTTCCCAGAGGCTGCAGTGCTGTCCCCGTGTCACCAGGGTTGACATGACACTTGATTTGTTGCTGTTTGCAGAGCATTTTGAGGTCTTTGCTTGAAAGGAGCTTTTATTAAAGTTCCCACATGCTAAGAACTGCCTGGCGCTAATAAACACGGTTTAAGAAAAGTAATTTGGGGCCATGACAGCAGCTTGGTGCTGTGTGCTTTGGGGCGCGTCATCGCGTGTGTGGGCACGTGTGTGTGCCTGCATGGAGTCCCCAAATCCTCCTGAGATTCCCCTTCCGTTTGAAGGCAAAAGACTCCCCTATGAACAGGAGTCTGAGTATGGCAATATTTTTATATGCAAGCATTAATCCTCTTTTTAAGCAGCCCATTTATTAAAACTCGGCAAGTTTCAATTTTTGAAGCTGGTTCCTCAAGATGTCATTATCCTCCTGCTGGAGCAGATTAGCGGATTGCTAGGAGGATGCAATTTGAGCTCAATTAATTCTGCTTCAAGTCCCAATTCAGTGTTGCTAAATAGCTCTCAAAACCTCTCATCAGGCTATCCAGCACTCTGCTGCCTGGTGAACGCAGCCTTGGGACTGCGTTGCTGCTGGGGCGGTCCTGCCTGTCTCTGCCTCCAGCAGCCCCCTCCCCGTCTCCACATACCATAGGTCACGTTTGCACCATCACTCCCTGCTTTCCAGAGGACTCCTCCAAGCCTTGCTGTCCAGTTACACCAAAGCATCATGCTGAGATGGTCCTGCAAAATAACCATTCAATTTTTCTTCCCTTTTGTATCACTCCTTTTAGATCAGTTAAACCATCAGAGCCATCAGTTTCATGGCTGCTTAAATATGGCAGTGAGAGGGAGTGGCAGAGCAAAGCAGCTCAAATATAAAGCAATGAAATAAAAATAGGCACTTCACAGGCCAGGGTTGATTTTTTTTATTTTTTTCCTTGCCTTGACTCTCATAAGTAGGATTAAACCAGAGCCTTGACTTAACCTGCTGAGCCCAGAGCTTGCAAATCCTCACTCATGTGGTTAGGTTTATGCGAGGGGAAATTGGGCTCCTGACGTGTGTAAAGTGAAGGCTGTGTAAATCACTGCCGGAGCGGAGCCATCGGCTGCTCCTTCCTCCAGGCAGGAATTGCCTTTTCTTTATGTATCTTTGCAAAACCTGTAAAATTGGGCCCAGATCCAAGACTTTTCAAATTATTATTAATCTTGACCTAGTTTACAAACAGGTATCAAGTCCATTTCCTTCGTTCCTGTCCTTCCCCTCTCTTCCTTCCTTGCTCTCCCTCTTGTGCTCACAAGTACATACTGCACGTCCTCTTTCCTGCTTCCAGCCAGCATCAATTACCATGAACCTACCTTATTTATTTTTTTAAACAGAAATACAAACCTTATCATGATCTTTGCTTTGGTCTTCACTGCAAAGACTCCCCCTCAGGACTCCTAGACCCTAGAAGAAAGAAAGAGAGTTTGGGAAATGAAGACCTTTCCTCTGGTTGAGGTGGGGGTGGTCCAGGAGTGTCTCAGAGGGATCAGTGTACACAAAGCCATGGGCCTGGATGGGATGCATCCACATGTGCTGAGGGAGCTGGTGGAGGTTATTGCTGAGCCACTCTCTATCATCTTCAACAGGTCTTGGAGAACAGGAGAGGTGTTACAGACTGGAGGATAGTCAGTGTTACTCTGGTCAACGTGACAAAACCAATCCTTAATTGCCAGGTGAGACCACAGAGCCCAAACAGCAAAAGTTTTTTACATGAGCTCTAAGGTACCAGTGGCAATGCCTTTGTTTCTGTCTTCTTCATATTGGTCTTCTAGATGTCTCAGGGACCTGCTTTCATGCTGCCATACACCTGCCTATATCCTTTCAAGCATCACCCCGGGGCAGCTGCACTGAGAAGGCTCAGTCCCCTGCCATTGCTGCAGACACAGAGATGCACAACAGACCAGACACTGGCTGTCCCATGCCCTGAGCATGAGTGTGCACATGAGCCTTGGGAGCTGGAAACATTTTACACATGAGCTGAGTGACAACAGTCCAAGGCACTGTTGATGCAGATGAGCCTTTCTGAGCACATCTCCAATGAAAGGCAGAAAACGCAGCTTGCTGAGAAATGTTGGCTTCAAAGGGATTCCCCAGGTGCACTCCAGACCCTTGGCCCATCAGGTGGTAGCCTGAACAAACACCCTGTCCCTAAAGGTCATCCTGTGTCGCAGCAGTGGCCCAGCTGGAGAGTGAAGGGCACAGCTGAGGGACATGCTGGGAAGGTCCTGCTGCCGGCTGCAGGGGCCACACACCAGCAATCCCCTGCCAAAACATCTCTGCCACTTCTGGTGTACTCTGTCTTCATTCCCTTTGCAATAGGGTTGGGACAGCAAGCCCTTTCCCCAGGCATAGTGCAGACCTGCATCAGCCAGCAACATCCAGCCCATGGAACAGAGCAAGGTCCTGGTGCAGGAGTGGTGATGGCAGTGAGACCCTCCTCCCTGTGATGGATGGGGAAACCTTGGGAGATGCCACCCCCTCCGTGCTTGGTGTCTGAGTGCTGTGGATCTGCTCACCTGAACCCTGTGGCATGGACCACAGCAGTGGAGGACAAGCCAGCCTCTTATGTGCTTGAGGAGACCTGGCTGTGACAAGGAGGTGACCTGCAGCCCTGAGCTGTCCCCTCTTGCTTACACAGCCAGCAACCTGTGGTCTCTTCCGAAATGTTCTTCCTTGCTGTAAAGCTGGTGGTGTCAATGCCAATTGCCACCTTGCCTGTCCTGAAAACACCCAGGCAAACACCCAGCTGGGTTGCTTGGTTCTCCTGATGCTGTCTTTCATACCTGGTGATATTAAGGTGTGGGAGCACTCTGTGGGCTGTATGTGAGCACGTATTCCTCAGGGATTTGCTCTGACTCACTGATCCAGCTGTTCCCTGTGGAGATGGTGTCCAAGCAGGGAAATCTGCATCGCCTTCCATGTCCAGCAGCACAAGCTCTGGCTCTGTGGGTCTATACAGCCATGGCAGCTCTTTGTGGTGGCAAAGAAGCTGGGCCTGTGCTCCATCTTCTCATGGATGCCCGTACCATCACTGTCAGGTACAGACACTCCTCAGGGTGCTGAGGACATTCATCTCTGCTGCCACCCTCCCTCAAAGTGGCAGGTACTGGGGCTGCCTCTGTTCCCATGCACTGCCAGCACCCCAGTACATCCACAACTGCTGGGGATTTTCCCCAAGCAAGGGGAGGACATAGACACATCAGCACGTGCAGGGCATGGGGAAGCAGAACAGTGCCACTTCTTTAGCCACTGTTTGTTCTACCTTTGGTGTGCAGAGTGGACAAATGCAGCCCTCTACTGCTTCTGAAACATCCTTCCTCAAACCTTGTACCATGGACTGGAGGTTGAGGTGGGCACTAAGTCGGTGGAAGTTTCTCAAATAGGCTGACTGTGGCCAGCCCACCCTGCTGGGCCTGAGGCTGAGCCAGGGTCTTGGGGCACAGCATAGCTCATGGGGCTTTGCTACCTCCCTAATGTGGCTGCACCCAAGCCCACCCCTCTCAGTAAGACAGAGCAGCCCTTTCTGCTTGCAGGGACCTTGCTGCAGCTGTGGGTGGTTTGCAACTGAGGACTGAAGGGCACCGGATTGATACACAACCTGCATTACCTTTTTGGTTGGGAATCCTCCAAAACATGGTTAAAGGCTTAGACAGGCCCAAAGGAGGATGTTGCAGATGGGGATCATGACCCCAGCAGATGCCTGCTCCCATGAAGCCACCTGGCCTTCTCCAGAGAGCCACGGGGTGATTCCCATTCATGGAACAACTGTGACCCACACAAGCAGGACTCTAATACCAGCACATGGATATCAGCTTACTGTCCCAAGGCAGGACAGCCTTATGCATAGACCCAAGACCCAGTGGGCTGTATCAAATAAATATCACTGGAATAATCTTCATTTTGGAGCATGATTCCAACCTTGAATCTTTTAGGATGTACAAGCATCCCAACAGAGCTCAAAGCACCAGACCACCCAGCATCCCCCATGCCAAGGCTGAGCTGCCCTTGCTGGAGCTGTACAGAGCTGCTTGGAGGCCAGAACTACAGCCTTTAGCCCCAGAAGTCCTGCAGACTGCAATGCATATTACATATTAGTTTTCCTGGGAGAACCCCATGGCTTGGAAAGATAATAAAAGCATCAGCTAAACAGGAAGGGAGACTCAGAGCAGCTCATGCAGATGGAGCAGAGGGGCTTCAACAGCTATACATCCCTGTTACAAGTTCCAAGGCGGCATCAACATCATTCCAACATCAACACCCAAGTCATCCATCCACTGCTGCATCAGTCAACCAGCAGCTCATAATGCCCTGCTCAGCTGGAAAGAGAACAAGTGGCTTCCAAAAAATTGTAGCCCTGAGGCTCATGGGTAACCCTAATGCTCAGGGCAGGGGCAGGAGGCAGACTGGCCAGGAGAAGGGGCAGGGCAGGGAACGCAGGGGGGAGCAGGTGGGGAGGAAGATGCTTTTGGCAAGCAGAAAAAGAGCAGATTAGTAGAGGTTTTGTTACTTTTTTTTTTTTAAAATGGGAACTCCCTGTATAACACAAGCTTATTTTTCACAGACCTTTCCCAGTGCTGCCATAACACTGGCGATGATCTATCATTAAAATTACCATTACTGATTGATTAACCAAAAAAAACACACCCACCTTAAGCCTAGCCAAAGCACCACCTTCCCTTGGTGAAGGTGATGCCCTACAACAAGGCCAGCATCACCAAACCCCTTCAAGGGAAAGTTCCAAAGGGCTGACCCAAGGGGTCAGCTCCACAACACCATCCAGAAAGAAGAATCACCTGATGTATCCCTAGAGTGATTGGATCCTGGAAGAAGGTGATTTGTTAACGCCGGCGGGTCCCTCTCTTTTGTGCAGAGCCCAGACATCTGGCAGAAGTGTGAGGGGCTGGTGGTGGCCAGCTCCATCCCCATTGCTGGGCCAGTGAGCTGTGCTCATTGAAACACTGACCGTGATTCTCATGCAAATGGCTGGATGGGTGAGAACAGANNNNGGGGGGGGGTGTGGGGGGAAAAGGGGCCAAGCAGGGTGCAGGGAGGGGAGAAAGTTTATAACAATGGCTCTCCCTTGGTGGCCCGAAGCGATGGAGTTTATGTCAGGCTGTGCCAAATTCATATCTCTAAGTGAATGGGACTAGCCCTGTCAAGCTTTGAGGTAGGGGCAATACACAAATAATATAAATACAGGGAAGTGTAGAAGCTGTGTCATGTCCAGTGCAGAGCCATCAATCATCTGCTCCCCATCCTGAGTTTATAAAGTGGTTTCTGATGGTACTTAGACAGTTTATGCCGGCCGTGGGGACTGGCTGGAAAAGCTGACTGCATGCTCCAAGTATGTCGCGTTTGCTTGCAGGGAGCTCCAGTGATGAGGTGCCCTGGCAGGTTTTGTTGATATTAGCAGGCAGAAAGACAGAAAAAAGAAAAATAAATCCACCAGCCCAAAGAAACAGGAGAAACGAAAACATAACCCAAGCTCAAGCTGACCCTCGGCTGGAAGGAGCACACGGCGTCCGTCAGCTCCCTCCCCGCAGCCGTGTTCGGTGGATGGGATGGGGAAACAGGGCTGGTGGGAGAAGGAATCTGGTAGTGATGCAGATGCATGGTTGATGTGCTGTCTGATGTTTTCCATCGTGGCTCTGTAACAACAGAGTTATTCACAGTGAGGGTGAGGGAGCAGTGGAATAGGCTGCCCAGGGAGGTGGTGGAGTCTCCTTCTCTGGAGAGATTCAAGTCTCGTCTGGATGCCTATCTATGTAATATGAGATAGGGAGCTGCTTTGGCAGGGGGGTTGGACCCGATGATCTCTTGAGGTCCCTTCCAACCCCTAAGATTCTGTGATTCTGTGATTCTGTGATCCAGACATAGGGGTGTCTTCAAAAATGTGTTTGAGGCCCCCTCTTCCTGCAAACAGCCATGCAGAGAAACCTATGTAGACATGCAACCCTTAGTGAAAAATACTCATGGCATGCAGATGCATGGAGCTTGCACATTGCAAACCTGCAGATGCCCCCACAACCGCATGCATGCCCACACCTCTGGTCTTCTCTGTGTCTGGCAATGCAGATGTTTAGGCGCAGGCAAGAGCATCCCTTTTCACTTACACACTAGATCTGGAGCGTGGCTTCTCTCTATGTCCCTGGATACCTCTGTGCTAGGACACAAGCTCACAAAGTGAAGGGGAACTTGAAGGCTGAGCTTTTCTTGCCTTCAGTAGTGACTAAGCCCTCCCAGCACATCGTTGCAGGTGCCTCTGGCAGCCCCCAGGAAGGAAGGAAGAGTCCATGGGGGAACAGGGAGACCAGGAAGGGAGTAGAGAGAGTGGGAACAGGGAGCCTAGGGACTTGGGGATGAGAAATGGCAGGTCAGGTTAGTGCATGGCAGGTGTGGAGGCCAAGAAGAGCTGCTGCTAGCTATCTATGTGTTTAGGCTAACCTGGCCTCATCTCAGCTGCCGTCCCTGTGCAGAGGAGGTGAACACATCTGCCTGGGCATGTCCCACTGAGGCTGGTCGGGTGGACCTGTCTGACCTCCACCCAGCCCCACTACTCCTCTTGACCAAGCCTCACATGTAGTTGCACTGAGGGAAAGGTGTCTGCTTATGTTTCATGAAGCACTAGAGATGATGTTTAGAAACAGCCGAGCTGATGACTGCCTGTGCAGCTCTGTAATTACACACTCACACTGTGCTGTACATGCAAATGAGGCCTAAACCCACACTGGGATGTGTCTCCCGTTGTGAAAAGTGAAAAGCTCCTTCCTGGGATTGCCTCCACATCCGTCCAGTGCCTAGAATGCCACCCTGGGGGGCTGGCTCTCTGGAGTCATGAGTCACACCCCACTCCAGCCCTGCCCAGACCTCATCCCTGCAGGGAGATGGGCATATCATGAGCTGGGTGTGGATCCCAGCAAATACCCCAGCTCGCACCCCCAGCTGGGTGCAGACATGCTGCCCAAGGCACAAGAGGGCAGGTGACCCCCACCCCTGGGGAATTTTCAGGTGGGTCTGGTTGGCCACCCATCACCCAGCCCCATCTCAAAGCCTCAGTGAGCTCTCCAGGCGTGACTTCCCTCACAGCTGAAGCACGGCTGTCTCAGGGCTGGCAGCGCTTTGTGCATTGCCGAGCAGGAGCACAGGCTGTGTGAGGATGGGATGCTAAGAATACAGTATTTATCCCAAACTCCTGGGGTGATGCAAGCAGGCCAAATTTCCCATACAAGGCAGGAATGTGTGTCTCTCATTCCCCCTTCCAGCAGGAACTAAAGCTATGCTGCTGCTTTGCTTCCTTTTAAAGTGCTCTCCTCAGCCCAGCAAAGCCAGTAAGAAGAGCTGTCACCAGCTCCACTCAGCCAGGATGGAGCAGGAGTGGGAGCAGCAGCACAGGCTATCCCAGGAAGCGGGGCAAAGCCTGTCCCTTCCCTCAGCAACCCCTGAGAATCTGCTGGCTCTGAGCTGGTTTGCTGGGGGTCCACCGTTGTCCGTCTCTGCCCAGGTGCTGCTGGTTATACCACAGGACTTAGTGTTTTCTGGGTGTTACAAACAGTCTGGGAGTGCAGTGGGGCTCTGGGCTCAGGTCCTGTCACTGGGCCAGTTGTTTCCAGCTGTGGTTCCAGCCCCCCTGGAGAGGTGATGGTATATTTCAGAGGGACTGCATGGAGAGAGCAAGCCATGAGGCTCAAACTGGTGCCTCTCCTTTCAACCCCCACATGCACCATTACTGTATGAAGGACAAGTTATCCCTTAAAACCTGCTGTGAAGGGGGAAGCTTTACACCCAGTCTTTTTGTCAGTGGGTCTCTGGCTCTCCTGTCCAACACAACTGCCCTGTCCCAAGCATTCAGCAGCCAGATTCATCCCTAGATGATCTCAAATCTTTCCTTAATAGCCAATAAAGTCAATTAAAAGACTGCCTTTGAGTTCAGAGCTGCTCGTTTACACCTTTGCAGAGAGCCAAGGCTTGCACACTCTCATGAGGAGCGAAGTGAACTGGGCTGCGACCATGCCAGCTCCTATCTCCACTTAAGAGTGAGTTTTGTCTCCTTGGGGTCATTTATTCCAACCAGCATGTCCATTCTGGAGCAGGAAAACCTTACCAAGTGTGTCTTCATTGTGAAACACACTGCTTTCCTCAAAAGCACATTTTTAACAGGAAAAACAGTTGTATCAACAATTTGAAACCATCCCTCCCCGTGTGTTTAATATAGAACCATAAATGCAGATTTAGGGCTTAATTTTCCCTGTGTTGTTTTCATTGTCTGTCTTGGCTTTTTTTTTTTTTTCTTCTTTTTCTTTTTTTTTTTTTTTAAATGGAGAATAATATTTAAAAAGCACAAGAGGCCATTTATTGTTGTTCCAACCCATAGCCAGTCACAACTGTATCAAACCCAGCCCAACAAAGCACACAGCACACAAATAAAACGAGACACAAACAAAGGTAATAAAAGAGACAAGTATCTGTTTCAAAAGCACTGGAAGAGCAGCAGGAGTGTAACTACTTCATGTTCCAGCTAATATAGCTGTCTGGAGTGATCCTCAGAAAGCTATACCAGGGAGCACTTTATGGGTTTCCCTTGGAGAGCTCTTGTAAATATTTGCCTGCAGTGGCTGAGGACCATTGGGAGGGCTGGGGGGGGGGGGGGTTTATCATCTCAGTTTGCCAGCCCAGCTAATACACCCGCTGCGTGGGGTGTCTGTACAGCACGCCCTACACTGCAGGCTGTGAAGTGGGGGTGTGTAGATGTGTCCGATGCTGGGTTACTCTGAGAGTGATGTTTTCATGGATGAGAGCTGCTGATGCGTGAGTGCACTTGGGTGTCACAGCTGGCTTGGGTTGTGCAGCTCCCCTGTGTGTGGATTTGTGCTGAGCACGGTGCATCCTCATCTCTGCTGCCTGCTCTGGCTCTCCCAGGTGGAAATTCATCGCTTCCCACAGCCCCTTAGTACCTGGGGAGGAGTGGATGTCATTCAAGCCAACCCAGAATGACATCATGTCTTTCCTCATCTAATAAAAGTCAAGCTAAGAGCTGGGCTCAGCACCCAGACCCCTCAATGTAGTTCTCAGACCCCTCAGTGTAGCTCTCGGAACTCGCTTTGTGGCCACGCAAATCCCACCATGGCCCCATGGTACCTACCTGCCTGGGGTAAAGGGGTCCTTGCCTGCTCTTGTGGTACACCAGGCAGTCTGCAGCCATTATCAAGGTGCAAACAGCCTCCCTTAAGTGGACAGGATGGGTGGTTGCTGGCCCATGGCATACGTTGCCCATGTTTTAGATGGCTGGGGAGTCTAACAGATGCAGTGCCAGTCCCCTGAGGTTGCTGACTGCATTAAGTGCCACTTGCTGAGGTCTATGGGGCTCCTTCTGGACCTGCCCCTGGCTGAGCACCAGAGGTGGGCTTGGTGCACCAAGAAAGCCCCCAGTCACTTTGTGGGCTGCAGAAGGAGCTGGGGTGAGCAGGCACCCTGCTGAGCATCCTGGAGAAGCACGAAAGCAGCCAAATCTGCTCTGACTCCACTGCCTCCCAGTCTGTCCCCACCACCATAGCAGCCTCAAGCAGTGGCCACCAAACCAAAGCTGGGAGCCGTGGCTTCAGCAAACAGGGGAGAGGTGTGATGGGTCCTGCCAGCCCTGGAGGGTCCATCGCTCACTCCAGCCTTTGGGACACACTGATGCAGCTGCTTTCATGGGAGGCTGCTTTCACGCAGAGGCCCCCGGGATCCATCATTGCCCTGTGTATCTCAGAGAAGGACAAACAGGGGTCATTTAAATGTCAGCCCTTTTGCCCCTGGATTATACTGCTCATGACAAAGCACCCTGCTCCAGGCCGTGCTCTCCCCTCCTTCACAGCAGAGGCATCACCCGAGCTCAAGGGCTGTGTCAGGAAGGGCAGGACCAGCAATCAGGACCCTGCCTGCAGCAGCCGGGCAGCCGCAGCTGCCAGCCCGAGCTGCTGCCGGGGCTCCGAATCCCATTCAGTCTCCTCTTCTTACCAGTTCTTATTAATTCATGCTCCTGATCCGAGGCCTCCCAGATGTCCTCACATCGTGTGCCAGCTCTCTAATCAGTTTGGCCTGTTCTCCAACCCCGCTGGGCCGGAGGTATCAGATACAAGGTGGACAGAGTGCCATGGCCAGACATCAGGTACCTCCTGATGCCTCCTGTCTCAGCCAAAGCAGAACTAAGATTTCATCCTCTTTCTGCTCACAGGTCTGTTTGCTTTTTGGGTGCAGGCACTGAATATTCTGCAACAGGCCAAGTGATTTTGTCAGATTAAGTGAGAGCACAGCCTGAAAACACTCCCTCAAAACCTTTTTCCCCCCCTAGTCTTTATATTTTCTGTGGATACTCTTGTCCATCCAGAAAAATAATTTAAAAAATAAAATAAAATATCCCATCCCTACATTTTTAGTGCCCGTGGCTCCATATTTCAGGATATCTTTTCGACCCAACACCCAGCACTGGAGATGCCACTCAACTCTCGAGCACATCTCCAGCGCCTGCCCTTTCCTGCTCAGTCCCTGTGGTGATGCTCTGTGGGGATGCAGTTCCCATTCCCAGCGCTCACATGGCTCTGCCACTGCCCTGAACACCCTCAGCACATGCTGTGTCTAATGACAGCTCCACAGATCCTGCAAAAGAAAGCCCATGGTTCCTTTTTTAACAGGAGTATTAGGCTGGGACCTCAGCGTGCCAGGCTCTGCATGTCCACACAGACTCTGACCCTAAAAGCTTGGTGGAGCCAGAACCCACCCAGGAGCCAGAGAGCACCAGGATGAGGCCACATCATGGGGCTGGGGACATCCTGGGGCTGCCCAGGTGACAGCAGCAGCTCGTCCCTGGCACCTCAGCTATCTCCAGGGCTCTTCCCACCAGCCTTCCCCAGCACACCTCCTTGTCACAGGTCCCACCAGCTCTCCAGGACAATGCATGTCCTACAATCCAAAGGCAAAAAGTCCTTGAACTTTCTGTGTGATTTCAAGGGGTGGGAGGGGGGCAGAGGGGAAGCCCAGGAGATTATCGAGATCAGTAGAGGATTTGGGTAAAACAGGACCTGCCATTGACTCCTCCCTCTCCTCTGGGCTCTCAAACCCTGGCTGCTGCTGGCCTGTCCCATTAGCTATTGTTCCTATTCATCTGAGATGAAGGGGCTTTTGTTGTAGGAGCCCATGCAGGGTCACATCGCCCCTCCGTTATCAATCTGTTTCTCTCTCCTCTGTCCCATACTCCATCTCCCCGGTACAATGGGATGTTTTCTTCAGCAGCAGCTTCCTGACAGGCAGCGGTTCCCTTTGCCTTCAGACCTTATAATCACTTGTTAAGCTGCGCTAGCCTCGGGCTCCCCAGTCTCTTTTCCACCATACTCCCAGTTTAACCCCTGATCCCATCTATGCTACGGGTCAGTGGGAAAGGGGAAAAAATATAGCTGTCCCAGTGGGGCTGATGCAGGCTGTGCATGTATGAGGCATCCAAGCTGGAAGCTTCCCACTTTCCCAACTGTACCAGAGCTGCTGGAAATACCAGAAGCAAAATCTCTTTTTTTGCCAAAGCAGCAGAGGATTTGGGTTGCTGGGTTTAAGCCTTTGCAGACTCATTTGCCAAAGGGCTCTCCTGGGAAGCAGGTCTGTTTCATGGGTGTCCCATGAAGGGACCCCAGATGATGAATCAGGCTGTTTGAGAAAGGGGGCTTTTGGCACCAGCCACGCTGGGAGAAGAGCCCTGCTCGCTCTCACAAGTGGCACCAGAAATTACTTGTGCAGCAGAGCATTCCTCAGGGAGGAAGGCAGGAAGAGGGGCAAGCAATGAAAGAATAAATACCTAAAAGGAGAAAGGAACAACTGAGCAAGGTAAGGAACAAGTGCAAACAGGAGCAGGGAGGAGAGCCTGCCAGGACCATCCCTGGGCCAAGCCCACACTGGGGCCGGTGCCAGGGAGCCATGAGTCACGGGCACGATGTGCAGCCCTGCGAGCTGGGACAGCCACACTCACTTCCAGCCTGCCAACCCATCAGGGAGGGTGATCTCACACCCCTGTGCCCCCCACAGCACGCAGAGATGCCCTGGACCCCCAGGACATGCTGGCACGCCAAGGTACCCTGCTGCTGCCACGCTGGGGGAGAGGCCCGGTGGTGTCTGTGATGGTCTGTGCAGGGACAGGCTTTGAAACAGGTAGATTGATCAACAGGGCAGAAATTGAAGGGGCAAAGAAAGAGGCTGGGCTGAAAATGTGGAGTCAGTTGTGTAAGAGGCTGAGTAAAATGGAAAGCACCTTTTGCTCCAAGCCTCTAAGCCATTTTTTTTTAAAAACCCCACGTTATCCCTGAGAAGCATTATGTTTTTTGCATTAGGGCTGAAAGAGATAAGAGGTGTCAGTTCTCAGAACTGGATGTCATGACGTCAGCCACCCAATTCTTCTGGCTTTATTGTGCCACATCCACCAAACGAGCTTTGTACCAAGAGGAACACATCCAAAACAGGGGCAAAACCAGCCTGCTAATAAACCTCTAAGGAATCTCACATTTGCAGGTGTGCTAGCAGAGTCCTCAGCAATACAGGGTACAGAGGGGTGAAACTATTCACTATTTTATTTCCCTGTACTGCCCTTTGGAGCCCAGCTGTTGGCTGTTGGAGCTGTCAGCCCCAGCAGGCAGAAACAATGAGTCAGGTTCTGAAAAAAATTCACAGGATTGCCTTAAATATCATAAGGCTTTTAAAAATACAGATATAGTTGGCTTATTGCTTTCTAGACACCAAAACTTTTTAAATAGACTCTGGTCATATTTTCCCTAGGCAACTAGCGACTTTTTAAAGGAAAGCTGAGATTCTCACCAGTATTTCCAGGAAAAAAAAAGCAGCAAATGTGAGCTCTGTGATACGATGGGCTCACACACATCCCTCTGCACTCCTTCACACCGATTTCCCTTCTCTGTTCCTGTTTTCTCTGCTTAAAACGACCATTTATTCAAACAGAAAATGTAGCATTGTTCTAAGTATCTAAGAAAAAAAAAAAGCGGCATCATAATAACCAGCATGAAGAAGTCAAACCACTTTGCATTGATCGGCTCCTTCTGCAGGGCCCACTCCAAAGCCCATTGATGTCAGCAAAGTCTTTTCATTGACTTCAATGAGCTTCGGATCACCGCGCAGATTTATAAAGGCATTTAGGTTCCTAATGATGTAAGTAGTTGCCTAGAGGTGTCAGGGGCCTAACCTGCTTACAGCCTTTTGTAAATCACACCAGGCATCTGCTTACATGTTGAAGCATTCAAATACCTGAAACAGCTACAGTATCTTGAAGTCACCAAACACACCGAGTTGGGATCAGGCTCTATCTAAAGTGATCTGGCTGCATTGCAGCTGGGGTGGGTTTGGGAAATCCAGGTAGTCAACATAAGTTTCTTTGTTTGGAGAGGAAAAACGCCATGAAGTTTGGAGAAGACCTAATAATTCATTGCAAATACAACTTGTCATTCATTTTATCCTGTTGATTATTTGAAAACACATTTTTATTAGCCAGCCAGCTCTGCAGACGACTGATTACTATTCATTGCAATTTTTTTCCTCCCTCTTCATTGAATAATTCGGGGATACACCAGCTTTTATTTCCAACTAGCTGAAGTTTAATTCCTCAGCTAGGTCCACACCAAACAGGGGGGAAAAAAAAAAGAACTGTTTCACGTGCAAGTTTGTTTAAAAAGTCTATAATCTATGACAAACATTTCAAATTAAAAGGACATTCCCACAGGCAATGAAATAATGAAGCCCTTAGAATCAAGCAGCCGAGGCATGAAGCTGATAGCTATTTCCACATTTTATGTACTCTCAGAGGAGAAGAGCAAATTCTGAGAGCAATATCGTGTTGTGTTTGTAGATATTTCTTACCAACTGCAGGACAGATTCTACAGCCAGCCTAGGGGTAATTTGTTCCAGTGAGCAGGGAGGAGAAGTCTGGTTTCAGCTCTGTGCTGTGTTCAGTGCTGTGCTTGGGGTAACTGCTGGCTGGGATCTTGCGAATGTATTTTACACCCATGCCAGTGGTTTCACTGCTTTTAAGGGGGACTGCTGTTCTTCCATGCAAAGGTATTTATAGGTGTTTAAGGGTGGATATGTTTGGCAGGCAAATCATAAGAATTTTGTGCTCAGGTACCAGAAGGATGGGGGTATGTGTGTGTGTGTGTGTGTGTGTGTAGTTCAGGAATCTGAGTGCACCAACAGAAGGGTGGGCAGTGCGGTCGGATGGGCATCAGGGTCTCCTCACACTGCACAGGCTTTAAGGAAAAGTCCTGCGGAGTGGGGCTGACAAACGAGCCTGTCCGGCGGCAGCGGGATGGATTTCCTGCCGCAGCTCCAGCGGGCGGCTGGAAAGTAAGTCAGGACATAGGGAAAAGCGGTAGGCAACTGAGATCTCCTCCTTCCTGCCCTGCGGGACAGCCCTGCACCCTGAGGGACAACCTCAGGGCAACCCCCGAGACACCTCCAGGGCATCTCTG
>VZTU01029272.1:22411-33642 GCA_013400835.1 Zapornia atra | reverse complement strand
ATGCTACATTTGATACTAATCTTGTTTCGAAGCAGTATGGGACAGGCACGAGAAACATTTGAACGTGCAAATGATCACAATGTACTATCAATGGGTTTTTACAGCACCCTCTCATTTCAATCTTCAGTATTTTAACAGGGAATAGTGCCACATAAAACCAGACATTTGAAGTTAAATGAGTTTTCCATCAAGTATTAGAATTCTTTCCCATTTTTAAAGATAAGCTTTGGATCTCGTAGTGAGTTTCCAGGGCTTCATTGACTGCTACACAGCAGACACAGCCTGTGAATTAAACTCTAGTTTCTTTAGCTGTGAAGTCTAAATATCTGCTCTGGGACAAATCCATGCATTTCACACAAAATTAAAACCAAAGCTTTGGAAGGTGGGCTTAGGCACCTGGATGTCTGGTCTTTCCTATCTTCAGTCAGTCCTCCTAGTGGTTGAAACTGAATGCCCTTATTTTTGGAGCCCTTCTTCCAAGCTCCATGAAGGCAGTATCTCAGTAATTCTGTGCGGTGATAGAGAAAGCAAAAGTGACTTCACACTCAGTGGTAAAAGTATCTTATTTTTGAGAGAAGATTATTGCCATGATTATGGTTTAAGCGTGTTGGAGCGAAGTGATTTAAGTAAACCATTTTCCAGAGGCCTACTCATAGGAAACCTGGGTTTTGTTTGCTTGTCCAATCAGCTGTGTGACTTTTAAATTGATTTTGAACTATCAAGTCAACTATTTTGGGGAGACTTTGGTATATGAAGCAACATGCAGGAATATACTGCATTTCCCTTGCGCATGTTTTGTTTTCTTCGATTGCAAGGTCTCTCATCTTTATTGATATCGTCCTTCTTCCTCAGCTGATTATAAGAAGAAAGTTTCTATGCTGTTTCAGATGTATCTTCTTGTATTTCCCCTTCTGGCCTGTTTGCCAGAAAAGAGAGTTAAAGTCTTCTGTACAAATAAGGGTCTTGCTCAAGAATATACCTTTCTTCACACTCTATTGTCTGAGGATGGAAAAATAGGTAACAGGAGGTGAAAACCAGTGCATTATGAGAGTTCTGAGGGGGAAAAATGAGTACTACATTAGCAAGAGCTTGCTGCAAAGTAGATATTAGGTCTGCTTGCTTTCTGAACAACGTTATGTCTTATATATGAACGGTTAAGTATTAGAGTGCATACTGAAAATATTTGCATATTGAATGTTGCAATTTACACCAGGTAACAACATTTGATGACACTCAATGGGTTCTACTGTGAGATAGGTACTTTTTCCTAATTGTGCATAGACTTTCAACGGAGACAACCAACATTTTGTGAGTGATTTTTGAATCCTTGTTAAGGCCAGGTGTAAACTACAAATCAGAGGGGAAGAAATGAATTTATTTTGCTTTGAATTCAATAGACATTCCAAGGTCAGAAAATGGTAGCAAGTTAACATTAACCAAAGCTATGTGGGAACCAATGCAAGTCAGTTAGTTGGCGATACTCCCATAAATACTCCCATTTAACTATACCAATAGGGAAAAAGTAGTACGCTTTGATTCTTAATTTGGAAGGGGAGCAATCAATAATCGGTAAATAAGATAGCCATCTACAGTCTTGTAGGAATTATCACTGGAAACCATAAAGAATCAGAGAATCACAGAATGGTTGAGGTTGGAAGAGTCTGCTGGACATCATCTAAACCAACCCCACCGGCTCAAGCAAGGCCACCTAGAACCAGTTGTCCATTGGTCTTGGATAATCGTCTCCAAGAATGAAAGATCTCTGAGTTACTCCAGAGTATTTCAAATAGTTATTCTTGTAATGTGAGAATCACTTGATTTTTGTTTATGCTTAGCTTAAGATAGACAAAAATGATCTTACCCCTCTAAGTAAAAGATAAAATAGTGAAACGTAAAAGCCTGTGTACTGTTTATCTTTTATGGGGATGAAGATAAGCAACAAGAGTAAAACTTGCATAACAATAAGGGTAGAACTAGTTCAAAAAAAGACCAGAATATGTTAACAGATCACTAAAATCATGTCCTCGGTTTTGAAGATGATCCTGCGAATATGTGGGATGTGAGAAGTTTAATACATACATCATGGACTACTTCAGTGCATTTAGCAGCCTCTGAAACACGTTAGAATGGGGTTTCATTTGGAAGCATCTACACTGTAGGAAACTTAATGATTTACATTCTGGTTATGGGAGATGTATTTGAATGGAATGCCACTAGCATCAGAGACCCTTGAATTTTCCCACTTGAACGAGGCATTTCTGATGATGATGGAACTGTGAACACCTGCATGACATGTAACTGAATTTTTACCAATCACCTCATGCAGGGTATTGTTTTAAGACATAATACTTTATATTTGTTTCAGTTGTACACAGTTGTTGATCTGAAATGGACTTGTAAAATGACTTGTCTGTGATCTGTTGAGCATCTAGCCCTCAATATGTTCTGCTAATTGAACCACAAAAGTAGTCATCAGTATTCTGTAGAGGATTTTTTCTTTCTCCTGTTCAGGCTGAACTTTAAAATCGTGTTATTCTTGTGTGAGATCAATGTTTGTGATTTATTTTGAGATCGACATTTTTAGATAAGCTCAATCAAACCTTTAAGGAAGATAATTTTATCACAGTACTGCAGCTGTTATCTGATACTGCCTTTGCTCATAAAATCCATTTGCTTTTAGTGTGATGTATGAGTAATAATACAAAATAATTATGTTTTCTGAGATTGAAACAGGAAGAATGTGAACATAATTATTGCTATTCAATTAAGAGAATCAGCTTATATGGCTGCTTCAGTTACAAGGATTGCTGCTGCTTCAGTTACAAGTATCTTTTTTCTACAGACGTTAAATTTTTAATTACCTTTGTGGAGGTATTTGCCATTCTGTTCTAGCCTACTGTAAGTTCCAGGACCGGAATCTCTTTTTGAGTTAGTGTCCCTTTCTGGACCAGTATTTGGCTTGCTAAAAGTTTCCCTAACAATAATGAAGAACTGGAGTTTGTGTGACTCATGTCAGCATGGTTCTTCCTAGTCCTTAGAAGAAGGGTGTTGTTATTTAAGGGGCAGTAGAGGGTGAACTAAGACTCTGTCCTTGGCTACTGGCCATTGTGGGCTACCTACCTTAACTTACTGCAGCTTTCCCTAAAATCAAGAGTTCTGAAAGATTCCAGTGTTGTTTTTTCTCTTCTGAGATGACCCTGGTCTAGGAGAGTGTCTGGGACATAGTATTTGCTGGGTACTTTGCATTTTGTTTCTCTCTGTTTCCCTACTCACCAAACCTAATCCTGAAACCAATATTCTCCACTAGAGCCTCTCAGAAATTCAGATATAGAAATACTGCAAGTCTAAAGCACAGATTCTTTTGATGCGGATTATTTAATTTTGGGGCTTCTTTTAAAGCAACCGTGGGGAGGAGAGGTTAAATCCATGTTTCCTAGGTAGTGACTCTACTGATGTGTAGTATGCTGATATGTTAATGCGTGGTGCCTTGTAAATGACACTGTTTCCCTTGTTCCTATATGGCTAGATTTTGGGAGGAATATTATCCTAATTCGAGATACATAGCAACTTGATACATAGTTGTTCAGTAATCTAAGGACTATGTTCCTCATTGGCAGGAACTCTTGAGGTTTCAATTCGATATACCTTTGCAGAAAATCTGAGTTGCTACTGGAAGAAATTTAATTTTGAAAGTAAAGTAAATAATGTAAGAATGTCTATTCTGACAGCCAATGACAAATCTGTTATAAAGTTCCTATACAGAAATGTTGATCTGGTTTGGTTCCTGTGTATATATTTTTTGTGGATATACTTTGTTTGATGCAGATGGAGCAACCATTTTATATCCTTTGTAATCCAAGGATGGTGTGAAATAAATTATTTCCATTTACCTTGTGTTTAACACATGGTGCAAACAGGTGCAGGGGCTAGAATTTACTGTGCTACCAGCTGCAGTATGGCACAAGGTTTGGCCATGGGAAATGTAAGTACTTCTGAGATGGCCTGTCCTACCAGCCAGGCAACTTACGCTTCCCCTGATTTACAGTGGATAGGAGAATGCTTTGGGACAGTTAACTGCCAGGAGGTTGGTTCGTGATACGGTGTTCCTGTGTTCATACTCAAGGATTCAGTATTAATAATGGAATAATAATGGAATAATATAATACTAATACTACTACTACTAATAATAAAAGTTTCTGTCCTGGAGTTTGCTGCAGAACCTGTGATGCACTATGAGGTTGACAGTTCAGCCATCCACAAGTTCCCTGGCCTAGACCTATCCTGAGAATGAATTTTGCCAAGTTAGTCAGAGTTGCACGGTGTCATCTTAGTATGTCTAAAACCTGTATATCAAATCCAGAAGGCTTTGTTTGGCAAGTAGGAAAACTGGCTGTTGGGAGCTCTGTGGCCATCTTCTGGATGTTCAAGAAAGTGCATAAGCTCTTTGCTCCCACTGAGCTGAGTAATGGTAGTCTGGTGTACTATGTAAAGTACTAGCATTTTGTCTCCTTATGACTGGCTGTATATTAGACTTGTCTATGTTGTGTATTTAGAAAACTTCAAGTCTTAAAAAATTATCTCAGCTAGATTTATTTAGTGTTACCTCTTCCTATAGTTATTTAAGGACCACAAATAACAGCAAAAATGGTCGATGTTTCTGAAGTTTCACTCTTAGCAGAATGCCTGTTCTATAATTTCAGGTCTGTATAGCATGTATTGCAAGCTTTTAAACTACTCTAAAGATCATCAGGAATAATTCAGCATGCAGGGATTTTATTACTTGCTATTTCAAAAATACCCAAACTCATATGGTGCCTACTGTTTTGAAAATTAATTTTATGCTTTTAAATTGACAGCATCGAAGTCTAAAAATTACTCTTCAAAAAGGAATAACACCATTAAGTTAAGAGGCATTAGGTACTGGATTAATTTTATTTGCTGCAGAAGAGCAAAACCAAATACAGCTCTTCTGCTAAGAACTGTATATGAAAAAGCTACACATATTTAAGACATATGAAATTGTTATTAACCATGTTCGCTTTTCTTTTGAAGGAAGTTAATTTCATGCTAAGCTAGAAATTAAGCAGAATGTCCTAGGTGGAAGTCTTTTCTTTACTGTGGAAGTTACTCATTCCAGACTCAAAAGAAGGTATTTCATTAAAACAGTGCAGATAGATACATTTTAGGAAGTGGTTTTTTCACCAAAGAAGATACAATAATGCTGTAATGATCATCTTTATTACCTCATTTTTACCATTGTGCTGCTGCAGATTGCCAAAGGGATAGAAGATTGGCAACAGAAATCTAAGATAACTGTGTAAAGAATGATTTTGTATGTGGACAATTGAATAATCCATGTTAGTTTATTTTAAAAAAACCCAAACAAACAGCATTACAAACAACTGTTTTAATGTTTTAGATATATAAAAGCTGTAAGGTACATGGCTAATAGAGTGCAATACACTTTTGGACGATCTGCTTAATGTAGGCATGAGAAGACTAATTAAAGTATAATAGGTATTAATAAGTTGTATTGTTATTAGATTGTCTGGTAGGCATGTTTCATTTAATCCTTTCAATCAGAGAGTACCTTATTCTTCCAGTTCTCTTCAAAAAACAAGCTATTGATAGGATGGAAGTGTTCCAGTTGAGAGACACTGTGCTAGCGTGAACAGTCCCACTCCAGATTTGTTGCTGATCAGAGATGGCAGTAGTTGTGGCCATGGAGCATTTCTGAAGGACTGTGAAAGCACATTCAGACCAATTACTTTATTGTTCCAGCACCCCTACAGCACGGTCATTACACACAAAAGCAGAAACGAGTGCCCTGAATCTGTCTCTCTAATTCACCAGACAGCTGAGTGGGCTGGGTACTTGGTGATGCCTGATCAAAATTCAGCACCCTTGATTACTTGTAAAAAGGAAGATTTTTAAAGACAAAAAATTGGCATTTAGGTGCCTAACTGATTTCCACTGTAAACCTTGTCTGTGGGCCTCAGCTGATGGTGGCAAACAAACCTCTCACCTTGTCTCTTGAAACACTGTACTTTCTCATTGCAAAAAATAAGAATGGTACTACTATTGTACAGTTGTCAATCACAGTATGATATAAAACTATAGCAAATGTTGTCTGTGAGAAACAGCTGCTGTGAGAAAAAGGGTAAAGTCATACTCCTTTAAATTTGAAGGATTTGTCTTTGACATCAGAAAACCTTCAAAGGGAGGAAAACCTTTTCAACAGTTCCTTTCTAATCCACTGCTCAGTGACTGGAGGGAGAGCACTCGTGAAGCAGCCCTAAAACTTCCATTCTCTATGTTCATCATTGTGCAGAGTCAGGCTCTAAATGCTTTAAGTTGGGAGAAGTTAGAAGCAGTTGTTCCTAATAACTTATATTCTATTAAAGCCATTGGATTCAAGCTTGAACTGACTAGGCGTGTCAGTTTTTCTAGTGTGTCAGCTTTTTGGTGTATTAAGTTGTGATGAAAAATGGTACAGTTTGAGGAAGTAACTAAATTGTTACATAGTTTTTAGTGTATAGACATTTTGGCTACACTTATGGATGTTTTGCCTAACCCTGAAATATAGCTGTTTGCATTTAAAGTAGTTTCATGGAATGGGCTGTCCCTTTGTTTTTAGTATTTTATCATTTTTACAATGACATTTTCTTGTTTAGAATATATATGAAAAATATTTTCCCCCCTATTTTACATTGTATGAAAACCACAAGAAAAAAAAATGAAAATAGCTATACAAGGTGCAGACAGCACAACCAATTACTTGTTGTCAAATATACAAAATACGGAAAATGATAGTTTTCTCTTTGAAAAATGGATATTAGAAATATTTTCTGGATATTAGAAATTATATGAACTGGCAATAGCAACCATTATTACCATTCCTTTGTAGAAATTTTTTTAATTGGCCATGTATTCATAGAATCATAGAATCATTGGCGTTGGAAGGGACCTCAAGAGATCATTGGGTCCAGCCTCCCTGCCAAAGCAGGCTCCCTATCTCATATTGCACAGAGAGGCGTCCAGACGAGTCTTGAGTATCTCCAGAGAAGGAGACTCCACCCCCTCCCTGGGCAGCCTGTCCCAGGGCTCTGTCACACTCACTGCGTAAAAGTTCTTCTGCATGTTGGTGCAGAACTTCCTATGCTCTAACTTGCAGCCATTGCTCCTTGTCCTGTCAAGGTAAAGTAACCCACAGCAACCTATTTGACTACCAAAAAGCCAGGAGCATTCTGAGGTTCAAGAGAATAGCAGAAACCATAAATACTCCTGTATGATAATTGTTACTGTCTCTAGTTGTGTTCTCAAGTTTCTGGATTGAGGTATTTGGGGGGGTTAATGTTATAGCAGTATATGCATTATTTAATATTTTGAGGAACTACTTTGTGAAAACTAGAGTACATGTTATTCCACCTGAGATCTGCACACCAAAAATCACCTCGTTGTGATTTTCTGTCTACTGCGTACAGTAAGTCCCCCCTACTCTCAGCTTCAGCTGTGATATTTTGTCAGTTTGGAACCTGTAAAAGAAAATTGTCAAGAGTGGTAACACACTAAGTGTGTGGTGCAGCAGTTTCTAGAAGAAAAGGAGAAGCTTTTTTACACCCACATTTTCATGGATTCATTTATCCTGGTCTCTGCTAATGGAGTCATAGTATCAGTAACTAATGGAGCTTTGCTAATGTGAAAGGGGCTGAAGCCATAACATAAATACTGACAGTATGGTAAATCTCTCCTCCAGAAAAATCATCATGGCAAGATTACTGTAACAAACTCCTTAAGAAATTTCTTCCCAAGATGCTTTTTTCTCTTGATATCACATTAGAGAGTAGGGAGTGCTAAAAAGAGTTTGCAGGTTTAATTCTGTGATTGCCAAGATAAATTGAAAGCTTCTAAACTTTTATTTTGGCACGATGTTCTCAGAAACTGCTATCTCTACATGCTTATGTAAGAACTTGCTATCGTTTGCAGTTTAATAAAGAAGAAATTTGAGGTGTTCTGGTCAATTTGATTGTTCAGCTTAGTCTGAATTCAGAGTAAATTCTGGAGAACTGATGGGACTTAGACAAAAAAGCATTTTACTGAAAGCACTCCTTTAGATTTTTTCAATTTTATGTGCTTGTATGAAACAATCTTAGAGGTTAGCAGAGCGTTGTGTGTGAGTCATATAGTTGTATGTACAGGTTTTCCATTTGCTATTTGATACTTTCAGCATTTGATACATTTCAGCCTTTCAGATCTTGGATTAGCAACACAGGCAGTTGAAGAGAAAACCATTTGGCAGGTTTTAGAATGGTGTCATGGAAATTGCAGGATTACCTCTCACACTTCCTTCTACTATACTTAAAAATAAATATTTTTATACATGTAAGTCAACACAGAGAAAAGTTGCTTCTGTGCCCAATCCCAGGTGAGGACCCATTCACAGATCTCTGTGAAAGCAAAAGGGGAGCAACGTCCAATCTGAGGAAATAAACCTATACCAAAACAGAGTGAACTGTCTTAACGTTATGGGGAATCACTGAGGAAAGGTAGTCTGTCTGTTTAGAGACCACATTTGTGGTTGTAAAATGGATTAACCTTGGTTATGCAAAATACATCCAATGTGATGGAGAGCTGGTTGATGGAAATCAGGTTTCCAAAGGTGAGATAAAGAGAACCTTGAGTTATGTTTTTATTACCTCCTGGAGTGCAGTTATCTTCTCTCTAAGAAATGCCCATTGGGGATTGAAGAAATTTATGACCCATTAAAGTCCTGTGGAATGATTTAGGTTGGTACAACCTGCTGATTATACTGTGTGGACATTAGAGTAGTGTCTGGGCTAAATAAAAGTTTGAAGTTATTAAAACAGGTTAATTGCTGTGAGGGATAGAAGGGTTAGGCAAAATAGATATTCTTCAATACAATCTCCTTTATAACTGTTGAATGATTGAACATATTCAATTAACTCCTGGCATATTTCTTACATCTTAAGATCAGGTCTTAAAATTATAATTGCAGTTCTCCTAGCACATCACTGTTGTTAAAACAAAAATTGATATAAGGATGCAATCTAAACTAAGAATTAGCCACATAGAGTTAACAATTAAAAGCACAGTAAAAATCCACGTGGAATTCATCTCGTGGAAATAAGCTTATGTAGCTGCAATCTTTAGTGTGATTTTCAAAAGAATAACTCTCTGCTCAACTACATATTTTGCAATATTCTCTCTTACATTCCTTGGAAGAAGTTGTCTTAATAGCATGATATGAATTACAAAACAACTTCCAAGTTTGTGTTCTTCCTATGCATTGGTAATTCTCCCCTTTATTTGCACCACCAGGAGATGCTTTTCTTTGGTTTTTGAATTGAAATTCTAACTTAGAAATGTTTCTTTTCAAACCTTATAGGAACCTGGGAAATGCTTTGCTTTCAATACGACAGAATTTTCAACATGATAGGATTAAATCTATGGTTACTTTATCTCTGCATATGATATGACTGGGACATGTAGATGTGTTAAAAATTCTGAAACCAGCTGTGCATATTTAATGAGCTACAGGATAGTCATGATTAAAAGAGTTAGATGACACAGGAGAGCCTCAGGCAGGCATCAACAGAAGGGATAAGAGTAAATAAACAAGTTCTTGTTTAAAAAAACTGTTTTCCATTCTATTGTGAAATTTTACTTTGAGATTTTCCTCTCTTTAAATTCCATCTATTCTTGTAGAATTGCTTCTACATTGAACCATGGAGAAAGAGAGAACAGTCATGTCCATGTTGCCCTGTAATTGCTGCATGATGCTGGCCAGGGCAAGTTTTGCATAATAGTGTGTCCATATGTAAATACAGCTGGGTTAGTTTTAGAAAGCAGGTAGAAGTATACTTGAGCTCATTGTCACTTTACTGGCACATCTGCTGGTTTAATTTCCATAGGTTTTTTGAAAACTTATTTTGATAATACTGTAGCTGAGGAAAGTTAAGAGCATATTGGTTCCAGATGATTTCACTAATGGGACAAAGTATGATGCATTATATGGTGGAACAATGTACAGAGAACAAGACATAAACTTTTCAGAGTAAATCTTACTTTTACTTACTGTACTTACTGGCATTTATAGAAAGAATGTTTCTAAATATTGTTTTTTTAAAATCTGTTTTGTTTCCAGGCATTGCTATTTCAGATGAACTTGATAAGGTAAGATTTATTATATGCATAATGAACAGTACAAAGACAGATGATTGTGATAATTTTAAGCAATGAGAGCTGCACTTCCCAGTCCTGCTATATACAGTTCACTTCTGTTGTGTTCAGAGGAAATTTCAGTATGGAACACAGTATGTGTAAGTACAGTATATGTTGATACATTAAGAGCTTGATCCAGGATGGGCTATCAACTGTAGGGAAAAAAAATCTCACTGAATTTAAGAGACTCCTAATGAGGCCATGGAAATGCTTTTGATCTTGATACCACCACCTTTGCCTAATATAGTCTAATATAGGTTAATTTGGGTACTTTTGGAAACATTTAGCATTAACTTCCTTTTAGTCATGAACTCATGAATTCTTTATTCTCAGATATGATGTATGAGACATGATTTATGTTGGAATTATTTTTGTTCCCTAGATTTGATCAGGAATGCACAGGGCATAACAATCAGTCTTTACTTCCTTGCTGAATGCAACAAGCAGTGATCTCTTCTGTTTTGGCCCTTATGATGTATTACATAGTTAACATGAACGTAGTTTCATCTGTAATGAACTCTGTGCTGGAAGAGTAATCAAGCTAAATTTTCAGAGTTAAAAAGGAAACAGAAGACCTTACTCTTCCTTAATGTCACCAGTGAACAGCAGTACAGTTCTAGTGCCAAGACTCCTCAGTTGTGTTCTTGGTGTCAAAAGCCATTACTATCAGGGAAATAGGATCGAAAGGTGTTTAAGACACAGGAATAATGCCTAGTGTATGAGACAGTTTTTTAAGTATCTTTCCTTTCTCTTGGTAAAATGAAGGCACGAACCTTTCTGACACAAGTGCATATAAAATATCTCCACTGGGTTCTTCAGGAAACGCCATGTGAGATAAAAGTGATCACTCCTACTATGCAGTCATGTGCATATGGGGATACCATTTCAGAGAATTACAGAATCACTAGGTTGGAAAAGACCTTTGAGATCAGCAAGTCCAACCATACCTGTCCTCTACTAAACTATATCACTACGCAACTCACCTACCT
>VZTU01029272.1:0-22306 GCA_013400835.1 Zapornia atra | reverse complement strand
AACCCTTTTGGTGAAGAACTTTTTCCTAATGTCTAATCTGAACCTGCCCTGGTGCAGTTTGTGTCCATTCACCCTCATCCTGTCACCTGTTGCTTCAGTGAAGACCTGTTGCTTCAGTGAAGACCTGTTCCATAATCTACCCTGGTACCATGACCTTTACTTAAAATCTCGCCCTTGATCTTGCTTTATCTCTTTGTTCATATTAAGTGTATAACAATATCTAAGACTTTCTTCCTACTATTTCCTATTGTAAGAAATACAATGAGAAAGCCCTTCCATTAGAACCCTTACTTTCAAGAATACTTATGAAGAACTCGTCTTCATTTGGTTTTGTTTGTTTAAAAAAACCCCATGAAAAACAGTTTGTTGGAAGAAAAAGACATTTTTTGCTAGATCCTGTTATCACATACATTTTACATACATTTTGTTACGAGATCTGTTATTTTTTTATGGTCATAATTACTGTTCAAAAGCATTAATGTTTTTTAAAATTATTTATTTATTGTGAAAGTTGAGATGGAGAACATCATTGGTGAATTTCCTCAGGATCCAGTCTGAGCAAAGAGTTAATTTTATTTTTGTTGCCATATACTTTATTATTTATGATTTAAAATTGAAAGGTGATGGTATTTTATATAAAACTTGGCATTATGCTATGTACATTCAATAGCATACATCACTTGACGCCTTTACAGTACTGCATCTGCTTTAGCATCTGTTTCTGATGAGGACAGGTAAATTGAATGTTTGTGAAATCAAAAGTTATTTGGAAAATATATTCAAAAAGCAAACTATAAAGCTGTTACCATGTTTCATTTGTTTGGCATTGCTCAACAGGTTTCCAGAATAGTTTTACAGAAGAAGTTCAATTTTTTGTCTCTGTGGACTTTAGTGAACTTCATTTCTATTTCTTGTTTTGTCCCTTAAGGATGTTTAATTGACATAAAGGCTACTTCTGTATTAGGAAATTAAATATAGTCAGGAATCCTACATCTCAGGAATGATCCCTTACATGAACTAATTCCTGTAATGTTCCTACGGCTTCTTTCCAAGTTGTATTATATGTATTATATAGCTTGGACCAAAAGCAACCAAGGACTACCTGACAATGGTTTAACATTAGACAGAGTTTGGTTCCATTTCGCCTGAGCATGTTCCCAGGCAATGTTTATTTTTCAGGCATAAATGTAGTCAAGTTCATTGTAAATCCTTTCCCAGAAATACGTGCTGATAGTACAGCTTCTTATCTAGGTTGTGGCAGCACCGAACCACTTTTCAAACCACATTAATTGTGGTTTAGATTAACCATTTAACTCTTGAGGTACACACCATGGGTCTAGAACAGCGTACTCAAATGTGGCATTGGATTCTGTTATAGGGTTGACATTTACATAGATGTCACAAGAAGCA
Organism: Zapornia atra; assembly: GCA_013400835.1. Classification (NCBI taxonomy): domain Eukaryota; kingdom Metazoa; phylum Chordata; class Aves; order Gruiformes; family Rallidae; genus Zapornia; species Zapornia atra. The sequence goes on along the minus strand of VZTU01029272.1, from coordinate 20,896 downwards.
TAAAATTAAATACAGTAATAAATCCTTCTATGTGCTCTTCCTTGCTTTACTTTTGTGACAGTCAGGACCGTTCTTGGGCATTAGGACTGAACCCGTAATCCTGCTGGCTAATCTGTGGGTTAGGCTATAATTTGGAGAAAACAGAGAATGAATATGCACATTTCTTTATTTTTTGTTTCTTGTTATGTAAGTATTTTTTAAAAATTATTTCTTTCTGTCTGCAGTAACCTCTAGCTACTTTTGTCAAGGGAGTACTTGATCAGTATTGTTGGTTGCCATAACTCCTCCTCCAAGTAATCCAGTTAATTATTTGGTTGCTTAGTTACTTCAGCATCTGGATTTGGAAAACCAGTTTGCTGTGAATTACAATCACTTTTGTGGAAGGGTGGTTCATTTAAACAGATTCTTGTCAAATACTTGCTATTATTAGCTTTGTGCCAGTACTTAGGGCTTCAGTCCAAGACACAGGTAGAGTATATGCAGGCAGACAAGGTCAGTCAAAATGGCTTTCTGTTTGACACAGTCTAATAAGATTTCAGATTTCACTGATGTAATTGGGAAAAAAAATCCTAAGATTACACCAATTAAAACAGATTTATAATTCCCTGTTTTTTGTCTCATTTACTTCCAACTTGCAGTTTGGTGTACAGTCTCTCTTGATGATTCAGACTGTGTCTCTAGACCATGGAAGCTTTGTAAAATCAGCAACTGACACTGCTTGTGTAAGGAAAGAAAATGAGAAGGGATGCCATGTGACTCACAGGTTTTCAGAACAAAGTGCAGAGTTAATATAATACAAATTTCTGAATCGACTCACCTTCCTTACCACTGCACAGAAGCTATACATGAAGGTGTGTGGTTTCAAAGCTCAACAGCATGAAGAATTTTATGTACACAGAAAAAGAAATTGAGTTAGGATGTTAGTCTGTCAATTAAATTCACAGGATTCTAGTTTGGTTAAAAAATTAGAGAGGAAAAACCACTGGTTTCACTGTGATTTTTTTGAGGTTTCTCCTAAGTTAGGACACTTCCCTGGGAAATAGAGACCTGAACAGACTGGACCAATGGGCTGAGACCAGTGGGTTCAGGTTTAACAACACCAAGTGCAGAGTCCTGCACATGGAACATAACAGCCCCACACAGGTCTACAGGCTTGGGGATGACTGGCTAGACACCTGTCAGGCAGAGAAGGACATGGGGATGTTGGTTGACTGCCAACTGAACATGAGCCAGCAATGTGCCCAGGTGGCCAGGAAGGCCAAGGGCATCCTGGCTTGTATCAAAAATAATGTGGCCATTAGGTCCAGGGAGGTGATTGTGCCCCTGTACTCAGCATTGGTGAGGCCACACCTCAATTACTGTGTCCAGTTCTGGGCTCCTCACCATAAGAAGGACATTGAGGTCCTTGAGCGAGTCCAGAGAAGGGCAACCAGGCTGGTGAAGGGGCTGGAGGGCAAATAATATGATGAAAGGCTGAGGGAGCTGGGGATATTTAGCCTTGAAAAGAAGAGGCTGAGGGGAGACCTTATCACCACCTACAACTACCTGAAAGGACATTGTAGAGAGGTGGGCAATGGTCTCTTCAGCCAGGTAACAGGTGATAGGACAAGGGGAAATGGCCTTAAGCTGTGCCAGGGCAGGTTCAGATTAGATGTTAGGAAAAAAATTTTTACTGAAAGAGTTGTCAGGGCCTGGAACAGGCTGCCCAGGGAAGGGAGGTAGTTGAGTTACCATCCCTGGATGTGTTTTTAAAAAGGATAGGTCAGGTACATCGGGATATGGTTTAGCACAAGACAGGAACGGTTGGACTTGATGATCTTAAAGGTCCTTTCCAACCTTGTAATTCTGTGAAATAGGAGTTCAAATTCCCACAGAAGTATAGACTAGCCATACTACTGAAGCTCCAGTGTCCTACATGAGTGTTCTGACTTGTATTTATGTCACAAAACAAGCTGCAATATATGTTACGCTGTAACATGTCTGCATTTTAAGATACATAGAGGCAGAAAGTAGGATGATACAATGCAGAAACAAATTCAAAATAGGTTTATATGATTGTACCCATTTCAGCAGTATTTCTGAACCAGACCATGCAAAATATGGTGTCATACCCTTTACCTCTTGTCCCAGTTGAGGACTGACTAAAATAAAGTCATTGTAAAGCAGTTTGAAAGGAGGCAGGGGAAGGTTTATTCATCTTCTGGCATTTGATTCACTAAAGAACACTTACTGAATGTTTTCCAAGCTGTTTGTTTGGGTTTTATTTTTACTGAAAATACTAAGATTATAAATACTTTATTTTTAAATAGATCAGAGTTTTGTGTAATCCCAATATTCCATGGATTGGTGCTTTACTTAAGTTTAATGTAGTGGAGCTCTCACAGATATTGTGAGACCTGTCACAACATTGTGAAATTTCTCTGGAATTCCCGACAGTGTCTTTCAGTCACTTTAAACATTAGAAACAGGAGACGGCTAAGTGTTAAGAGATCCAGAATCAGACTTGAGTGAAGATGATCTAATGATTCATAACAGGTTTTGACCCTCAAAGGTAATATTAAAGCAGATTTTCTGTTTTGTGTTTAGGGTATACTTTCTTCTTCTAGGTAGTATTATTACAATGAACACAATTAGAATTAATATAATAGAGGAAACAACTAGTCTAAGTCATAAAAAGAAACATATTTCTGCTGACCCCAAAGTATTTCTCACTGTGGAGGCCCCCTCAAAATCCATATCACAAATTAGAATTACCGAGCTTTTTAAACTATGCTTAAATAGACGGATACACAGATATTTGTGTGCTCCCTGGTAGGTGTTGCATACTACAGCTGCATCTCAGCCCAATGTAAAGCTGAGATTCAGCTATGTTCCAGGCTTTCCCTTCTTCTTCTGGTCTCCAAATAAAGGAACCTCAAGTGTGTCAAGTTGGTAGCCGCTGATGTGTATAAAAAGTGGGTGACACCAGGAATATGCCATAAAATAACCCTCTATGATCATTTTCTGTAGATTTAAATACTTAACCTGCCCTGAAAATATTTTTCTGTACACTAATGGCACTATCTCTTCTGTTAGGAGGAAATAGAAATTTGAAATCAGATAGAATTCTAAGTTTTATAATAAAAAAACCTCCAAAAAACCTTTAAACACTTCCTTGAGAACAGAATGCTTCATCCGAATTTCTTGAAGCTTTTGAAATAAGGTACCAAATAAATGTCCTGGTGCTCTCAATAGAGCCATCTCTGGTTCTCCATTTGCTGTTTTCACTGAGGCTGCTTATATAGTTGAAAGGAGGAAAATAAATTAGGTCACTGAAACTGTGGTATACTAATCTAACAAGATTCAAAAAGGAAAGCAAGGTGATAGAAGTGAGGTAAAGCATGACTATGTAATGTAAATCATATTTCTATTAAGTAAAGTATCAAAGTGCTGCTTTAATCCCCAAAATGTCTGGAAAAGAAATTAGCATAACAAGGATAGACACAGCATTCATAGTTTACTTATTCATATGCTGATGGTGCAGTGTACAATGTCAGGAAAAAGTTGTGGTACTAAAAAAGGGTAAATTTTTAGGTTCTTTTCATTTTCATTTAAGTGACTGGAAGTTTTAATAATATTGACACTGCAAGTTGTTGCAAGTTTAACTAGCTCGAGCAACCTTTTATTAATTATTACAAATGACACATGACAAATTACAAGTTAGTTACTGCAAAATGGAGAAAGGAAAGGGAGAAAATGGCTGGAGTAGCAGGAATAAACCTCAGAAGCAGCCAGATGGTTCTTACTTAAACTACTGTAGGCACCTTGTGTAACGAAGGCATTGGGGCCAGGGAAATAACTTTATTTCCTGGCTCATAGGCGTATGGTGGTAGTCACACCTATGACAGGTTATGCCTGTCAGATGACCAGAGGCTACTGTCATCTAGTCTGCATTACCTGACTATGACACAGCACCAGACAGATGTACCCAATGTTCATTTTTATGTACATTAAAGGAACCAGGGGTTAGGTGTTCCAAAACCTCTGAAGCCATAGTGTTTTCCTCAGATTTCTCACTTATGTGATGGCTGCATTCCGTTTTCAGTGGTCCTGTGGTGTCACATCAGTCTTGCAGAAAACAAACATAGTGTAAAAAGTGAGTTAGTTAAGTGATGGAGAACTCTGGACAGATGTATGGAGAGTGGAGTGTGGCAACACACCCCCAGGCACATTGCAGAGAGTGGAACAAAAACCCATGGGGGAATGAGTCTAATCCAGGGCCTGGGTCATATTTAGCTCTACAGAAACTCTCAGAGTTCTGCTGATAAAAATTACAGAGTCTCTCTGGAGAAGGGGAAATACATTCATATGAAAGCAACTTGCAGACTGTTTCATTTCAGTAGTGGTCTCTACTTCAAACTGCTTTTACCATATCTGTGTCAATTATGAAGAGACTTTAAAAATGCTTTGTTTTTAGGAAGATGAAAAATACGGTTGCTAGGCTAAGTAATCACTGAGTTGTTCTTTTTCCAGATGCTCTGGAAAGCATTGTTTTATGACAGGAATATTTATTGAGACACTGAGCTAGGTAACAGCCAAGGATTTGTTTTCCTAAAGTTTTCTCTCATTAAAGGATAGGAATAGAATATATCTCTCCTAATTAGGAACATTGTATTTGAAATGTCTTCGCTAGCCTAGAAAAGAGTTTAATTAAAAAAAAAATTCCTCTCTCATCATCTCATGTATATTTTTTTGCACAGATGCTTGTTTTTGAGTTTGACTGTACTGTTACACATGATCCTTTACTTACAACTGATTTAGTTACATTGAGAACAGAGACACTCACAACTTCAGAAAAAGCTTTTTTGTACAATTTTTAAGGACAAATTGTTTCCTTAATCTAAATTTCTAATACAATGATGGAAATCTTCATTATTGTTTTCAATATTCCAGCTGAATTTTGCCTGTTGCTTGTAATCCTCTCTAGCTATCTTCCAGTAAGTGGTTAAAAATACGAGTACTACTTTCAGAAATACATTTTATTAAAATGTTAATACCATTTTCAGAATTGAATGATACATTATGTAAATCCCGGCAGGGTTATTTTTAAAATGCCAAATGCAGATGTATTTATTAGTTTTGCATTAATTCATAATGCAAATAAGAGCCATGCTATTAATCTGAAACAGTTTTTTGGTTGGGGCATTCATTATACAAGTGACCTCGTCTGTTGCCTTGCAGAACTGATACAGTGCTGGTTTTAAGAGCTGTGTGTTTATTAAAAAAATGACAGTTTTTCAAGGTGATACCCCAGATTTCTACAGTTGCAGTTGAAAAGTAACAAGTAGGAGAGATTTGAGGCACTGGGGTGGGCATCTTGAAATTTTGTTAATGGGAATCTTTTAATTTGTCCATGACTGTTTCTGGGTATTTTTTAGCTGTTTGAGGTGATAATATACTGTAGTCTTTTTGTAATTTTTAAATCAATAGTTTATTTTCTATTTCCTCTTTTCTTTTCCTATTTACATCTGTGGATGAGAACAAGCAGTACAATGCTGGGTTGTTTTGTTTTGCTTGGTTTTTTTAATATCTCTTCAGGACACAGCAGGTTTCAACACTCCCCTCCTCAGACCTCGTGTGATTGGAGAATGGATTGGTCGTGAAGAGAATGATGCTGACCCGCTGGCTGCTGAGATGCTGCAGCCACCAATACCAAGAAATAAAAATGAGCAGTGGGACAGTGAGGATAGCAGCAGTCCTGGAGGAAGGTGAGATTTTGATTCTGCTTAGAAATTTTGGAATTTGTGGAGTGTATCTGTCTTTGGAACACCCCGTTTCTGAGACCAGATTGCAGGGCTTTTAAATTTCCATGCCATAGTGTGGCAGCATGCAGAATAACTGGAAAATATTAATATGTGACTGGTAACTTCTTATTATTTTATATATGATTAACTTTATACTAATGTACATTCCAATTCTTTAATGCCCATGTATAAAGCTAAGTGTATGCTGAGAAGATTTGGGTCCATTATGTAGTAATTTTGTGATGTATAGCTTCATTTGGGTACTTCAAACTCATCTGTCTTCCAGTGGTTGTTAGTAGCTATTTGTTAATCTTTTTGATAATTTAGTGATAAATCTGATTTTCTCATTTAAAGGAAAGGTAGACAAGGGAAACCATATTTATATAATTTTTAGCAGGACTTCCCAAATTCATCTTTAGTTCTTATACTTAGTATCTTGTTAATAATTCTTTGACAAAGTGAAAATTGTTTTCTCTGCCATAAATAAGTTCTGATAATTTATTGTGCTTGATTGAGGGTGAGGGAATATGTTTGCTAACGTGCTCCAGCAACGTGGAAGAGATTCTCATTTTTCTGAAAAGTACTTTTTCCATGATTTAAAATACCTGTTTAACACGGGAAGTGAAGTATTCACAACCTTTCTTTAAAAGGGATTAATGTTTTGTTTGTTTGTTTTGTTTGTTTTTAAGTATAAAGCTTGTACATTGCCTCTGTTAATTGCTTAAAACACCTACAGTTCTCCCTCAGCTGTGTAGCCTTTCTTGGTTATTACTAGTACTCCGTGGCAAACACCTTTTCCTTCCTCTTTTAAGAAGGCAGACTCTCTGCTTTCCCTCTGAAAAGGTCTAAGATATGATCACAGAATCATAGAGTATCTCCAGTTGGAAGGGACGTATAAGGATCATCAAGTTCAACTTCAGGCTCCTAAAACTACCTAAAACTAAAACATATGCTCCTTGAACTCTCAGAGACTTGATGTCATGACCACTTCCCTGGAGCGCCTGTTCCAGTAACTGATCACCATCTCTGTGAACATTTTTCTTATGTTCAACCTGAACTTCCCCTGATGCAGCTTCATCCCATTTCCTTACGTCCTGTTCCAGGTCACCAGAAAGAGGAGATTTGCATCTGCCCCTCGGCTGCCCCCCTTGAGGAAGTTGTAGGCTGCGATGGGGTCACCCCTCAGCCTTCTCTTCTCCTAGCTGAACAAGCCAAGTAACCTCATCCTGTCTTCCGAAGTCTTGCCATAGAGGCCTTTCACCATTTTAGCCACCCTCTCTGGGCGCACTAATTGTTCAATGTCCTCTTATATTAAGGTGCCCAAAACTGCACACAGTACTTGAGGTGGGGCTGCACCCCCAGTAGTGTGCAGTGTAGAGGGGGACAATCAGCTCCTTCAACTGGCTGCCTGTGATGTGCTTGAGGCATCCCAGCCCTTTTGGCTGCCAGTACCCATTGTTTACTCATACTCAACTTACCATCAACCCAGACCCCCAGATCAGTTTCTGCAGGTTTGGTTTTCTCTTGTCCCCCAGTGTGAATTGGGAATACTCCTTTGCTATGTCCTCCATGTGTCTTCTACATTGGAATTCACTTCCCTGACACAGGGAAACTATCCAGTCACTGGCGCTGTACTCTTCCAGGTTGTGTTCATTAACTTTCCTCACATGTTGGGAATGTTTGTTATTCCATGAGCACTTCTTTCTTCTTTTAATCAGATTATTGTGGGGGAAGGTGCAAGTACTACTATTTCAATGAAGTAGCGTCATGTAGTAATGATCCCCAGCCAGACATTGGACTGGAACCAACATAGCTCAGACACTGGGTCTCTTCCTGGGAAAGTAATGGAGTCAGCAACTGGCAGTACAGCTTGATTGCGAGGGCCTGGGTTTCTTTTTCCTTATTTAACAGTCCAAAAGAGACACTGAATAAAGATCTGTTCCACACTGCAGAGCAAATTTGAGGATATTGTGTCTCTTCTTTCAATAGGAACAGAAATAAGCATCCCTCTTCTCTAGACGGGATCAAAAAAGTTTAGTTCTGAGTAACAAAGATGATTCAAAGTAGTATATTTTTCTCTTTCTAGAGGGTGGTACAAGCTGTGAGAAACCTCACAGCTAATGCTATAATTAAAAAATGTGATTAATGGCTTTGAGAATAGTATTTGAGAAGTCTTGTTGAGTATCATGACAAAATCACGTTGCCTGGCATATGAAATAAGAAGAATATGGGGTACCTGATGCCTGGAAAGTCTCATGGGACACTGATATCTCTGGTTTTTAGGTGCCGTAAGTGCTGAAGACCTGTTGAAAAATGGCTATCATTAAGTGGGAATACTAATTTTCAGTGAAATGAGTAACTACTAAATTACACGCAGCATATGGATTTACATTTGGATGACTGATTTTATGTCTGGGGTAATTCTTTGCTTCATTAGCATTTCATCAGCTTTTGTAAGGCATTTATAAAAAGCATGTTTGCAGTCTTGCAAAATAATCATAAAATTGCAGAACTTCAAAATAGTGGTGATAGTAAAAATTGATGCCACCTATATATATATATATATAAAGTTTTAAAAACCTTTATTGGTCAAGGTTAATCTGAATGTTTAATAGTAGCTCACTAATGACAGATGGTTTCTTCAAGGTCTGATTCAGTGTTACTGGGAATTAAACCACTATTAGCAGAATTTGGAATTGACATTATACCAAATGCATGAGAAAAGTAATAGGTAATAATTTAGTTTTAAGGTAGCATATATGTAGTACATCCAAAAGTAGTCGGAATATTATGGGGTTTATGAGACTAAACGAAACTCTTAGAAGAGTGAATTTGTTACCAGTTGTAAAGAATTTTTGGCTACCATATCTCTATGTCATTCATCTACTTCATAGTTAATGTAGCCTAAAATAATTCAGTTACATTTTCCTGGCAACTGAAAGAGGGAGCAATTTCAAATTCATATTAAATGTTTCCAATTATATCTTGTTAAGCTTGATTTAGCATCGCTTTTAATAGAAAGTGATAGTTTATTGATCACCAATTATCAGGATTTATGTGAAAAGCCAGCACACTCTCAAAACTAATCCTGATCTTCAGTTACAACATAAGAAGAGGAAAGTGAAGACTGTAATTGTCCCATTATTTCCAGGCAATATGTTTCCTTTTACCTATCTCTAAGCATACGGAAATGCTACTTAAATGAAATACTATATGAAATATCCAGAGGCATTGATAGATCACTAGTGGAGAAGGGCAACATTGTGCCGAGTCTTAAAAAGGGTAAAAAAGACAACTAGGGGAACTACTGATCTGTCAGCCTCATGTCTGTGCCTGGGAAGGTCATGGAGTAGATTCTCCTGGAAGCTATGCTAAACCACGTGGAAGACAGGGAGGTGATTCAAGAGAGTTAGTGTGGCTTCACCAAGGGCAAATCCTTCCTGACCAACCTAGTGGCTTTCTATGATGGGCTGACTGCATCAGTGGCCACAGGAAAAGCAATGGATGTAATCTATCTGGATATCTGTAAAGCCTTTGACATGGTCCCCCACAGCATCCTTCTCTCTAAACTGAAGAGATATGGATTTGATGAGTGGACTTTTTGGTGGATAAGTAATTGGTTGCATCCAGAGAGTAGTCGTCAAATACTTGATGTCCAGATGGAGATATGTGACAAGTGGTGTCCCTCAGGGGTCCATACTGGGACCTGTTCTATTTAATATTTTCATTAATGACATTGATGGTGAGGTTGAGTGCACCCTCAGCAAGTTTGCAGATGACACCAAGATGAGTGGTGCAGTTGACACACGAGAAGGACAGGATGTCATCAAGATGGACCTGGACAAGCTGGAGAAGTGGGCCAGCCCATATGAACCTCATGAGGTTCAACATGATGTAAGGTCTTGCACCTGGATCAGGACAATCCTCATCGTCAATACAGACTGGGAGATGAAGTGATAGAGAGCAGCTCTTCAGAGAAGGATGAGAAGCTTGACAAGAGCTGACAATGCGCGCTTGCAGCCCAGAAGGCCAACTGTATCTTGGGCTGCACAAAAGGAGCATGGCCAGCAGGTCAAGGGAGGTGATTCTGCCCCTCTCCTCCACCCTTGTGAAACCCCACCTGGAGTACTGTGTCCAATTCTGGAGTCCCCATCATAAGAAGGACATGGAACTGTTAGAATGGGTCCAGAGGAGGGCCACGAAGATGATTAGAGGTATGGAGCGCCTCTCCTATGAAGACAGACTACAAGAGTTGGGCTTGTTCAGCCTGGAGAATAGAAGGCTCTGGGGAGATCTTACAGTGGCCTTCCAATACCTGAAGGGGACCTACGAGAAAGCTGGGGTGAGACTTTTTAGAAGGGCATGGAGTGGTAGGACAAGGGGGAATGGTTTTAAATTGGAAGAGGGTAGATTGGGAGGAAATTCTTCTGTATGAGGGTGGTGAGGCCCTGGAACAGGTTGCCCAAGGAAGTGGTAAATGCCCCCTCCCTGGAGTTGTTCAAGACGAGGTTGGATGGGGTCTTGAGCAGCCTGGTCTAATGAGAAGTTGGAACTTGATGATATTTAAGGTCCCTTCCAGCCTTAACTGTTCCATGATTCTGTAACTGCTGTCAGTGTTCTGTGACTCCTTCTCTCCGCGTTGTTTTCACAGATGGTAGTGTAGAAGTTTTTTTCTGTTTGGTGGCATGGGAAGCCCTGGGTCCTTACACATTTACGGCATTCTATAGAGGACTGAGTAGACAGTCAAGAGCAGCATATTCCTATTGGCCACTAGTTGATAACATGCCCATTTTCAATACTGGTCTTCTTAGCATAAACTAGATCATAGTGAGTGTACATGGGATTTGGGAATCTATGAGTTGTCTCCTTTTTCTGTCTTTGCAAACATAAACCTCAATTTTTGCTCCATTCAGTCATGGACAGTGGGATAGAACCATTATTTCCTGCTTAAAAACATACATTCCTGTGATTATGAGCAATGGAAGCACAGATATATATCTGAAAGCTACTCTCAGTTACTTAAAAAAAGAAGGAGAATAAATTATGAGAAAGGACAGGTTTCACTACTACTTCAACAGGGAAAGATAACGTAGCCAATCTGAGGTAGCTGTATTAGTGATGTCTTGTCAAACAGATGAAGGGTCACCATTCCATTTGCCATTAATGTTCTGGATTGCTACAGAGGAAGGTCTGTATTTGTCTCTAGTTTTGTACTGCTATCTGTTGTGGCTGTCAGGAAGCAAGTTAATGTATTATTATGCGATAAGGGAACCTATCAAAGTGCTGATGGCAATCCTGCTGGTAGTGAGCTCATATTCCAGAAATCCAAGCACCATGAAAATAGGATTAAACTGATTTCCAAGGTTTTGTTAGTAGTTTCCTACATGAAAAATTTCCTGGAGAAATTCTAAGAATCAAGGCTTTTGGGAAGCTTCCTCAAGGGATACTGTATGTACACAGTGGGTAATTTGGGTAGTTTTAAATACTATGCTCTTTTTTCTTAGAGCCTGAAACTAGAGATTGCAAAGGCCCCATCCATAACTTGATGTTCTAAACTGAAAACCTGTTCTTCATCTCAAAGGTTCACTTTGTCTGAATAGTGTTCATCTTTGTAGTGGGAAAGGAACTATCACTGATTATACTAAATTTCTCCATTTACAACAGATCTGCCTTCCTGAAACAGGCTGTAAGACAGTCTGAGGTATTGCTGATATCCTCATGTAGGGCACCAAACTTCTGCCCTTTAAAACTTCTGTCTTTATCTTGGTATTGTAAGGAATCAGAAATTGCTAACAAGCAAGTCCTGACTTAGACCCCTCTGCTAACCTCCATATAGTGCTAATTGTGTGCTACTTAGCTTAGTGACACAAGTCAACAAACCATGAGAAGAATTATAACTACATAGTCCCTAATTTTGTGGCGTTACAGTAACATAACCACTCAAGGGAACAGTTCTTTGTTTTCAGCTTTGTTGCTGTGCAGTTGATACCTTAGCAATAACAACTGATAATTGGCATCTTGTTCTGAATCTGCAGCTTATTTAGACTTGATTAATGCCATAAAGGCAATGCAAAATTTCCCATCATCATTCAATGAAAACTTTAGATAGGAACTGAGAACACAAACTGACTTAAAACATCCAATGATCAGTGAATGAGTGATAACCAGCTGTTTTATGTGTGATCTGATGTCATTAACCTTCAGATCTGGAGGACATAATGAGCTGCAGTAGTTTGACAAATACGTGACATATTGTGTAGACAGAGAAAGTAAGAGGAAGTTGTTCTTTCCTCCCTCACAGCTTAAAAATGGAGCCAAAGACCAAAGGACTAAAACAACAACAGCAGCAACATAAGAAACTGCTGGCTGCCATGCTTTCTCAGGACTCCTTTGATTCTGCTCAAAGCACAGCTCCATCTGTAACTGAAGAAGATATTGACAATGAAGATGATGCAATGGAACTTCTGGGTAACTGCAAAAAATTATGTGTATTTTCTGTTGTGTTTTTTTTAAAAATTATATTTTAATTGAAAGAGTGTAATATCTGATCTAACCTAGATCTGCTTCCTGAGTTAGAAGCTAAAGTTTCCAGCAGCTCTGTGAAGGTTCACAGGGTTTAACTTGCAACTTTCAGGAGTCAATGAAATGGAGAATGTATATGTGTGTGAATAAACTGCTAGTTGCATCAAAATCCTATGAAATATCATACACTTTAGGTGCTTAAAGTAATTAATTTGATTTCCTATATAAATCACTTGCAGGTAATTTATGATTAATGTATTTACGTACAAGGAGCTCAGGATCAGCTTCGCTGGCTTTCATCTGATTCTTTTTCTTAGCTGTATCACAGTTCTAAACTCAGTGGGTTTTATTTGAGACTTAGTAGCTACAAGAAGCTTATGCAACGCGAATTTGTAACCTCTTCAGAAGATTTGATTGTAATTTTCTGGTAGACCATATCGTATGTTAAATTGCACTGTAGAAGGCTCTATGCTCACTACTTTCTCCCTTTCCTTGAATTGCTAGTTGTGAAAGGAGGGATATAGCTGAAGAAAGTTAATTATTTATGTATCTTCTGCCATTTTTAAAAGCTTCAATGTAAGATGTAGTCATGGATTTAATTTTTTTTCCCCATATTTTGCTAGATAGCTCCTTATGTGCGATCAAAGCAGAAGAAATACACAATCTGAGGAGTGCTCAGCATTCTTGCATTTACAAATTCCATCACAAAATATTTCAGTTTAGACCTTAATCTAAAAATCAGAAAAAACACATGATGATCTATTCAATTCCTGTTGCTTCTTTACTATAATCTTTATAGAATCACAGAATAGTTGAGGTTGTAGTGGACTGCTGGAGATATCTATTCTAACCCCTTGCTCAAGACAATCAACTGTTATGTAAATGATTTTGGGAGTCTGGAGAAAGATCCTGGCATATTTGATGAATAGCCATGGTTTAGTGATTATGATATAGCCATGTTACAGTAACTACCACTGATAGAAAGTTCAATATGCACCTATTGGTGTTGAAATTGTTGTGCTTCTAAAAGACTGGATTTTATTTTAATTCACATTTTGCAATTTGCTGGCAGTATGTGGTTTATGTTTTATATAAGTTAGGCTACATCCTACAGATCTGCTCAAAATTTGAGGATATGACAAAGTGTTACACAGGGAGGGTGTTTTGTTTTCTTTTGAAGGTAACACCAAGAACTTTGGTTTCCATTGGCAAACGTAGGTATTTTTCACTGCTATATTTTCCAGATCAGTAACTCTATGATACTGGGATTGATTTTAAAATTTTTTTTTATTACATACTGCATTAATCCATTAAGTGCTTTGCTGCTTTTTACACTGCTTATATGCAGTATAACTAATTTCAAATTATGGCTTTCTGCCATCACTGAATTGCAGGGCATTGTTGCATGTAACTACTTGACTTCAACCCTTTAGAGTTCAGCTTATTCAGCTCTTTTTAAAAAAGTTACAAAACCTCACACTCTTAAATCTGGATTCTGGGAAAACAAGTTCTGTTTATAGCAGATGATATTTCTGCATACCTTACTTATAATGCAGGGGGTTGCTGAACACAGACCTCAATTTTTATGTGTGTTCAAGAGAATCTTTTTCAGAGTTTGGTTCATTTATTTAGGTATTAAAAGCATGAAACTGACTGTTGGTATATTTTCTTTTAAAAAAAACCTCCTAGTACTCACATCAGAATTGTCAATGAAGGTTTAGCTAGAATGAAACATTCCAAACAGAAGTAGTGATTAAGCTGCTATACTTCTGAAGAATCTGTTTCAAAAGAAATGTATGTGCAAAGATGAAAAAGAATATTCTATATTCTTATGACTCTTTATGCCTAAGATTCACAGGAGGGCTGTTAACACACTGGTAACTTTCTAAGTGTGTTCAGTTATGCAGGTGGCTGAAATAGATTACTGGCAGATAACGTGATAGTGGAAATGATCTACTTTACTTCGAAAAGACAAGAACGGTAACTGTAAAATCACATGTATTTGTAAATGGGTGATGCAGTTGAGGTCTGTGACTGAAACTGTGTTTTGTAAATCCAGTTGGGAGCTGAAGTAGTTCTTTGTAAAACTGTGGAGTCCTTTTGGAATTCTAGGACAACTGGGTTTAAGCTGACTTTTGTGTAAGTCCACTGAGACTTTGAGATCGTGTTACTCCCTTAGTATTTGACTGATTGGAGAGGGCTGAACTGTATTTTCACCCAAATTACCAACAATATTGATTGAACACCAAAGCATGACTCATTTGGTTTTTAAAAAAACATTGTTTGATTAAATGTAAGAATATTATTGTTTAAATGTATTGCTGTGCATAAACATGTACATGGTAATAGCACATGGTTTTATGTAGTGCACTTAGACTTAAATGCATACATTCTTGAGCTTTTCACAGGTAAGGAAGGAGAAAAAGCTTCTGTAGTGTTTTACAAAATATCGTTACTTAGTCATAATGCCCAGTCACCTCTTTTCTTGTTGTCCAATCTTTATGCATGCTCACAATATTAAAATTGTTACCATATGTTAATAGAATGGAATTATATTACCAATGTGCTATGTAATAGTTAAGTATGAAGCACCACTCCAAAGATAAGTGTACCCAGGAAGCTCACACAGGTGTCGTTGAAGTGAAAAGTCATTATATATTATAATACAATTATACATTATAATCACACCAATCTGAAAAGCCTCCATGATTTCAATGCAAAACTAAATGTAGGTGTTTGCAGCCTCAGGACTTGTAATGCCATCTCTTCTTGAGAACTGCAGAGCTGTTTTCACAGCTTTTTCACAGTCTTTTTTTTAGAAGTGAAAGTTCAGTGGTTGTCTGCCTCATGTTCATTATGCGTAATTTTGGTTGTGCAGTAACAAACCAGAATCTTTAGAGATAGAAGTGCACTTTAAGTAGCAATATGTTTTTAACTGTTATGATCAAGAGATACCTGATGTCTTCTGGTTGCTCTAATAACTCTCCTAATTTCTAGGATTTCTTTTTTCTTCAAAAGCTTTCCAGAAGTTAATTAGTTAGCCATTTTAGTACCCTGTAAAGATTGCCTGGTGATATATTTACATTATATAAAAAGAGGAGATAAACAGAACTTAGTGGAGATTGCCTTTGCCTGTCGGGTGAGACAATAACTCAGTGCCTGGTAGCCTTCCTCTTACATAGTCCATACTGTTTTTCTAATAATCCTCTGTCTATACTGCTTTTCTAATAAGTCTCTGAGGGCTTTAATGAAAGAGTGTCCAATCTGCAGTGCTTTCAGTACAGTTCCTCCGGTTCAACAGGCATTCCTGATTTCTCTGTTTCCTAGAGGTCTTTGGCAACACACAGGAAACAGACTCGAGACTCGATAAATTATTCTAATATTAGCAACAGGTTGTTCCTCTTTGTTGTCTCTCTCAGCTGGACAAAAACTTCTTCTCCATTATATGACTTGAATACATCATTTGCCAGAAGAGAGGCCACAAGGCCCTGGGAAAGATGGTATGTGACTTATACTACATCTTCAGAACAGTTTTCTGGCCCGCAGCCTGTTTTGGTGGGATTCAAGTAGAATGTTTGTGTGGGAGAAATCTGTGTGAATTGCTGACTCTTCTTTTTTGAAAGCCATTGCGAAATTGGCAACATTACCAGCTGCTGTGTAGTGTGTGCACAGAAGCTGGCATCACTGTGAGACAGTAGGCCTCTTCTGCATGCAAAGAGTGAGATTTTCAGTGGCAGATACAATGCACTGGTGCAATCGTATGTTGCAGGTTTGCTTGAATGGCACTCAGGCTCCATAAGGTGTGGTTTTAAATACCTTTTTGAGGTGGAAAATGAAAGTAGCATAGATAATCTTACATCCCTTCGGATGCTGTTTCACAACATTGGACAGAGCTCTAGTTGTGGCACAGTGCACTGCAGAGATCCTGCCGTGTTTAGGTTCACCAGCATTACAGTCCTTAAACCTCTCAGAAATATGAATTTAGTTTAGTTTTTCTTGTAAGTAAAGAATTTCATTCAGCATTTCTACTGTCAAGTAAAAATATGTTCACGTGACAACATGGTGGTTTACTTTTAAGGTAAGAGTGTGCAGGTGGTGTAATTGCCAAGCACCAAGTGGGACCTGCCTGCAGTCTTCTCCCTAACTTTATCCTGCAGCCAAGTGATGCTTGCAGCACAGCACAGACCTGTGCCTGCTCAGGTCAGTTGTTGCATGGATCACCAACTCCTTATTGTACAGTGGTCCTCAGGTTCAAATCACCAGCAAGCAGGAAAGTCAGCGTAGCACAGTATCTTCATGACAGTGGAAGAAGGTAAGTTTTCTGTTTAATCAGAAATAGTGATCAGTGCTTTAGCCCAAGTCACAGGTAACTGTTGATATTAATGTTATTTGTCTCATGTTCTTCATCACCTAATTCTGATCTGTACTCTCAAGCAAACATAAACATTGATGATCTCAGATTCCAAGTAAATTTTTAGCAAGGTATGTTCTAGCATTATTTTTCTTAATAATAATTATTAAAAAAACCCAAACAAAGTTGTTCACATAGTATGTCTTCAAAAGTCAAATTAAATATATTTGTATGCATGACTTAGCTGTCCTCATCACGATGCCCCTCCTAATGAAATTTCTGATATAAAGTCACTGTGTATATAAATATTTAGATGCATCTTCTATGGAAATTGCCATAGGTCTACATGCTTCCATTTCTAATGTCCTAACAGGGGGGTGGTCACTTAGCAAGTGAACAGTCCTGATGTAACTACTCTGTGAATTATATGGCTGTGTGTGTGAATAGTGTGAATGCGGTATATTAAGCTTTACTTTTGTGAGATGTAATTGACTTTCTAAGTGATGGTTATTTGACATTCAGTGGCTTTTTCTTTAGAGTGGAAGATATAGTTCATCCCAATTTGAATAGAACTACTTGATTCTAGGAAAAGTATCAATAAATGCAATTTAATGTAATCTCAATTTCCAAAAGGCCTGATCTTCAGATTCCATTTATCTTCAGTCTTCTGTCTTTATGGTAGGCAATTTCTGATAATCTTGATTACTGGGTACTTCAAAACCCCTGAAAGATTTACAATTTGGAAAGACAATAAACAGTTGAAGGCAGAAGTTAAAAAATTTGGGTTTTTTCCTTTTTGTGGGTTTGCCTCAGCAATTAGCTAACGACCCCTTAGCTGACAAACCTCCTCACTCATTCACTGCTCCACAGTGGTAGGGGGGAGAGAATAAGAATGGCAAAAGCAGGAAAACTCATGGGTTTATATTATAGTTGAATAACAGAAAGAGGGAAAGAAGGACGGAACTTTATTACAGATATTGTCCAACAGGTTTTTTTACCAGATTCCGTGATCTGCAGGACTACTGTCGAGGGAGAAGCTATAAACTTGAAATCTACTAGAAATCTATTACTAATTTTAAAGCAATGTGTTAATGCACTATACTTCTAATTGAACGCTTGTGTAAAAGTTTAGCAAATACTGAATATGGTATTTTTAGTTTCTGCCAATTTATAAAGTCACTGAAGCAAGATATACACACAGGTCTGTTTAATGTCATTCATGGAATTCATTGATTTCAGTTGATCTTGTAGTCCTATGCTAAAAGACAGCAATATCATTGCGAATCTTTTAGTCTTTCTGAATTTAAGCAAAGCTCTTAATTGGTTATTCATGGAACAGTCTTTAGGACCTTAAAGTCTTAAAATAACGGAATCCTGCTTTTAAATTTTACTGTCAGCAATACCATAGGCATTTGATATTTCCGTAGAATCTTTAGATTGGGAATAACTTCCCATAAGTTTAGTAAGTTCTATAGTTTGGTTTGCAAGGCTGGAATAAGTTATGAATTGAATTAGTCACTTGCTGCAACACTTGTGTAGTTATTTCTGGTTTGATAACCATAAAATGAGTTGAAACTGAAGTTGATTGTTCTTCATATTGCTAAAGGGAAAATAGAGAGAGGAAATCAATTATAGTTTGAGATACTAGATTCTCTTGAGTTGAAATGAGTTACATAAGCTAATAAAAAGCTTCAAAAGAATGATTCATTTTCAATAAATAGATGTGTACTGAATATAATGATGTGCAGGAGCCTGAAGTATTATTTGTTTACAGTTTACACAGGAACTAAAGCTTCTATTAAGCCTGTACCTAAAGAACAGAGCAAAGACACTGTGTAATGCTAGGCCCCTGCCTGTCCAGAACTAAATACCTGTACTGACATAGCCTTATTATGGCCTGTATGCCTGGCTTTTCTTCTAAAGGAAGCTAGGGAACACAGCAACATGGTGTACATCACTCACGATATGATATTGATCCCAATATTATGGGATCAGACTGATCCTCTTCTACACTGGTAAATGCTTGCAGCTCTGGTGTTTAGTGGCTGTGGAGGCACGAAAGTCTCTTTAGAGAAGTTATAGGGAGAAGCTTGCTCCCAACACAACACCATTAATAAGAAAGACAAGAAAGTGATTCTCATAGCCAGCTCTGTTCCCTAACCTTATTTTGTTGCCCACCTCCAAATGTGCCAAACACATCAGGTGTTGGGAAAAGAGCAAAGAGCTATGGTTGAGTCAGGTAACATTTTTTAGATAACTCTTTAAGCTATCTTAAGTATCTTTTCATGAGTTCACCGTTGTTGTTTTGTGGGATGAATTGCCAAAGAAAATTGCAGACATTACAAAGGTAAATATACAAAACTAGATAAATTCACAGAAGATTGATTGGTACCACTTTACTAATTACAGTGGTTGCAGTACATTCTCTATCTCAGTCGAAAATTTGGAAATGCCTAGTACCTGAGAGGATCTTTACTTACTATCTGTATGCTGCTGGCTATTTTGAGCCAGGACACTATGCTCGCTGTTCCTTGGGTCTCCTCCAAAACAAATACTACATGTACTTTGGTGTCTCTCATCATTCAAAGAGGTATAATCTGAATGTGTATACAGGACTGCATGCTGTGTAATTCTGATTCTTTCTTGAAATTTTAGTGACTGAAAATCGCTGAAGATTTTCACTAAACATTATTTTTACAGAGTAGAAGAGCTCAGAGAGGAAAAATGTATAGGTTTAACAGATGTTTGTATATGTGAGAAGGGCAAGGTAAGGACTTCAGCCTCCCTCATCTTCTACCTTCCTAGTGATTGTCTTTAGAATCACATAAATTTCTCTGTGATCTGTTTTGGGGCTTCTTGAATAAGGCTGGATGTTCCATAGTATATTCTGGTTTGGGTTTTTTTTGTGAATAAAACCACATTTTATTGGGAAAATATCAAATGAGCTGTATTAGTGAACTACTTCAGTCAGACAAGCACGTTCAGTATTAGGTAGAAAGCTCACATGTTCTTTCCCAGTAGAAGGTATAAATTTACTGTACTGTGTTGAATCAGGGCTTAAATGAACAAATATTGCTGTGTTAGGTTACTGGAGTTAGAGCAATAGGTTACTAAACTAGGGTGCACAAGGTACTACTGATTTTTCCTTTAGAAGAATCCTGGGGCTTCAGATGAAACTGTTTGTAGACAGGTTTAAAACAAATAAAAGAACATACATGTGCGTGTACTGCACAGTTAATCTATGGATTATTTGCTAATGGTGGGAGTGCCAAAAACTTGTATGTGCTGAAAATGATCTGGACAAGTTAATGGAAGAAAAATATATCAAGGGCTGCAAGATGTAGATACTATCTCTGCTTCGGAACTGCCCTGGCTACCAGTCATCTGGGCCTGAGAGATTGTGCTGGTAAAGCACTGTTGTGTACTTGCCCTGTTGTTGTAGTCATGGGATATCTATCTTCAGGATGTGGGATAAATAGATGTCCAAACTACTTTGTACTTCTTAAGGATACTTACGTTAGTTTAGACATACTGCTGGGAAATCCTTCAGCAGCAATGTATAAGGAAGTCCAACAATTAATATAATTTCTTTTGTGCCTGGATCTGTTTTACTGAGGCTGGTGGCTCTCCATTATTAGTAATCTGCAATAACCTCTACATGTACTTGTTCTTTACTTTACACCAAAGCTCAAAATATGACTGTTGGAATTGAGAAGCTGGTGGGGGAGATCTGGCCCACTTTGCTTGACCTTTCCATGTGCTAAAGTACTGCCAGTTCCTGAGCAATCTCATCCTCATTTTGGGGCATGCAGGGAAAGAAAGGACATTAAGAAATTACAGGATTTCTTCACCGGGAGAATCAGAGGACAGCAGTGGAGTTGTGTGAGCTCTGGTGAATCTTCCTTACTACTCAGTTGTGCTCAATGCTGAAATCACTGTCTTTGTGGTGGGAGGATAGGATGGATGCAGAGTTATCAGGACAACTTGGGAGGTGACAGCAGAGTGAGAGGTAGTATTATTACCTGATTTTAGCTATAATAACCCCTTACAGCTAGTGTTTGATCTGCTTCAGTGAATTCGTCAGCTTTTGGTCTCTTTTCAGCTGCTGAGGACAGAATATTCATTTGAGTAGTAGATATGGAGAGGGCTTATTCAAAGAGACATTTGTGAATGCAATTCATGTGGGGAGTCAAGGATGTGAAAGCAAAAAAATTCCACCAAACACAGCAAATCTTAAAGT
>VZTU01029271.1:77207-92990 GCA_013400835.1 Zapornia atra | reverse complement strand
TGCTAGTGAAGACTGAGGCAAAGCAGTTGTTGAGTGCCTCAGCCTTCTTGTCTGTTACTACCAAGTCATGAACCATTTTTGTTCATCAGGGTGGGTACACTGCCTTTCCCCTTCCTTTTCTGGCTGACACACCTGGAGAAGGTTCTTTGCATCCTTCCTGTTGTTCTTTGCATCCCTTGCCAAGTTCAGCTCCAGCTGCACCTTGGCCTTCTGCCCCCATCCCTACACAACCAGGAGCATCCCTATATTCTTCCCAGGTTACCTGTCCCTGTTTGCACTGCTTGTGCAGTTGCCTCTTGCTCTTTAGTTTGACCAGCAGGTCTTGACTCAACCACACTGGTCTCTTCTCTTCCCTGCCTGATTTCCTGCATCTGGGAACTGAGAGCTCTTGTGCTCTCCATGTGGAACTGGCATGGCTGCAGCTGGTGACACGGTGGCTGTGGCAACAGGGCTGCAGCTGCCTGGGCAGGTATCTCAGGAAAAAAAGCTTAGTGTTGGGGGTTAGAGAGTTAGAAACTCTAACCCAGGCAAGGGAACGTGACACATGACCTAGAGGAAAGGAGGAAGAATCAGGCTGCTCTGAGAAGGAGCATTTGTTTTGGTTTGGTTTTTGTTCACGGGGACTTGGTGCAGTCAGTGGAAGCCCCAGAGAGAAGGACAGAAGGGGACAAGTGGAATGGTGGGTCTAACAAGGTGAGGAGGCATATCTAGCTATTGGTTGGACTTGGGAGGTGCTGGAGAAAAGGTAGACAATTGGCAGGGAAGGTGGGATCAAAGTAGAGGAGCCCAATTCACTCTGAAGAATAGAGGGGACCAAGAGGGGGAAAATCTACATGGGCTGGAATAGGAAGAGGGGGCAGGGGCATGAGTGGAGGATGAGATATGCCAGAGGTTACACTGCTGGTGTTGGGCACTTGCTTAGCATGGGCTGGAGAAGACCACTCTGCTTCTGGGCAGATATGGACAGCAGGGTTAAAGCTAGGAGTGAAGGTCTCATTCTTACCTGGCAGACTATCCCTGTGGACTGGAAGCCCCTTTTTCTTATGGTAGTTGACAGAAAATGTCGTTCATTTCCAAGCATACAGGGTGTAACATGGGCAGATGTGACCAGAGATGATGGGGGGAAGGGGGATGACAAACACCCTGAAATCACAAAGAATATGGGGAAGCAACAGAAGCTGTCAGCACGTCTGACCCATATGGGTGTAACAGGTTTAGATAAAAATAGCTCCTGAAGCTTGAGAGTGCAAGAAGTGGATGGCTGCAGGACGCCACACCAGAGGCATGAGGGTGAAAAGGGATTAGACAAGCTCACAGAGAACAGATTTCTCAGTGGCTATTAAACATGTGTGTCTGAGTCATCTTCCAGTTCATGTAGTCCCTGAACTGACTGTTCAGATATTCTGCCTATTCTGTATTTGCTCCGTTTCTATGGTGAATTTAAATGAGGTGTCTGAGTTGATCTAACAGCTTGCTGCTGATGAAACATGTAGTTCTACTTCCCGCCTTCTGAAACTTCTTGTGAGTCTGTGCAGCTTCTGTCACACCAGTTCTGGCATTTGTTCAGTTCATTAAACTGGCAGAAAATTAACTCAGAGCGAATATTTTTCTGCCAGTTGAGTGAGTTGAATAAGCCCACTGTTTTCTGAGCCAGTGGTATCCATCAAAGCAAAATTTCTTCTCTCTGCAAAGTAAGACTACATTTATTTTGGTTTTTAAATGGAAGTGGAGATTCTCATGTTCTTACCTGATTCCAGCTGTTTGAGCTTTAATTATTTATAACAGCAGGGTCATGAGAAGATCCTGATATTTCCTGAATTAGAATCATAGAATAGAATCGTAGGGGTTGGAAGGGACCTCAAGAGATCATCGGGTCCAACCCCCCTGCCAAAGCAGGCTCCCTAGGACATATCACTCAGATAGGTGTCCAGACGGGTCTTGAATATCTCCAGAGAAGGAGACTCCACACCCCCTGGGCAGCCTGTCCCAGGGCTCCCTCACCCTCACTGTGAAAAAGTTCTTCCCTATGTTGCTGTGGAACTTCCTGTGCTCCAACTTGCAGCCATTGCCCCTTGTCCTGTCCCCACAGACCACTGAAAAGGGGCTGGCCGATTCCCCCTGCATCCCCTGCTTAAGATAATTATAGACTTTAATTAGGTCCCCCCTTAGTCTTCTCTTCTCAAGGCTGAAGAGTCCCAACTTACTCAGCCTATCCTCATAGGGGAGATGCTCCAGGCCCCTAATCATCTTCGTAGCCCTTCTTTGGACTCTCTCCAGGAGATCCCTGTCCTTTTTAAACCAAGGAGCCCAGAACTGGACACAACACTCCAGGTGGGGCCTGACCAGGGCAGAGCAGAGGGGGAGGATCACCTCCTTTGACCTGCTGGCTACACTCCTCCTGATGCCCCCAGGATCCCATTGGCTCTCTTAGCCACCATGGCACACTGCTGGCTCATGGCCAACCTGTCATCTACCAGGACCCCCAGGTCCTTCTCCACTGAGCTCTTCTCCAGCAGGTCATCCCCCAGCCTGTCCTGATACAAATGGTTGTTCCTTCCCAGGTGCAAGACTTTACACTTGCTTTTGTTGAACTTCAACCGGTTTCTAACTGCCCAGCTCTCCAGCCTGTTCAGGTCTT
Organism: Zapornia atra; assembly: GCA_013400835.1. Taxonomy (NCBI): domain Eukaryota; kingdom Metazoa; phylum Chordata; class Aves; order Gruiformes; family Rallidae; genus Zapornia; species Zapornia atra. The sequence goes on along the minus strand of VZTU01029271.1, from coordinate 90,352 downwards.
GCTGGGTGGCAGCGCAGTGTTCCTGCGTGTCAGCCACTCCTCCCAGCTTTGTATCATCGGCGTACTTGCTGAGGGTGGATGCTATTCCCTCATCAAGGTCGTCAATGAATTAGTTACTAAAAGCTTCTGATAGAGCTGGAGCCCTGGCTGGACCAGGTGCCACACAGAGTTTAGGAATACCAGTAAACAGGGTAACAAATGCATGCTTGTGTGGGCAGCAGTGCTCCAGAGCTTGGTAGTCTTACATCATGATTGGCACTCTGTATGGCAGCTACCTGAATTTGGGGGTTTTTGTGTGTAACTGGTTCTTGTTCCCAGGACCTGCGAGACACCGTTATTCCCTCCTCTAGGAGCCTGCAGCCACACCAAGGGATAGGAACGAAGGCTCTGAGAAGCAAGCAGCAACATCATAAGCAGGTCGATGTCTTAGTCCATACTGCTTCCATCTTCCTCTCAGTCAGAAAGTATGACATTAGAGTGAGAACACCATCCTCCTCAGACCGAGGATCTTCGTATCGCTCTTCACCAGCTTCAGAAGGAGCCAGAACCTGACATATCTGGAGAACAGGATGGAGAGTGGCAGCTGCTGGGAGTAATGAACAAGATTTGCACACACTGAGGGCAAGTTTTGTCTGATACATTAGACATCTCCACTACAGCTTCTCCCATCAGTCTCATTTCAGTCTTCCTTCCCTAGGTAGTGGGAAATACTGTCATTAAATTCAGTTGAGAGTGTGCTGTGGGTTACCCCAGCTGAGCAGCAGGCAGCCGCTCGCGTGGGTCACACCTTCCTGGAGCAGACAGCTAAAAGTGTCAGCTGACTGAGGCCTACACATGAGACCAGAAGGAACGCATCTGAGGGTGCCAAGGATGTCAGACAGGATGGACATGATGTCCTGCATGGACATGATGCAATATGGACATGATGCTTCTGCTGTAAAATGTCCAGAGACTCTAAGAAGTTGGATGAAATTTGGGCAGCCCCACTTGCTGTGCCGCCCTGTCCAAGACTTCAACCAAGACCTCCATGTGCCAGTTCCTCACCTGCCAAACGGGGAAAATCATCTCAGAGACAGGGAAGAGCAGGGTAGAGGTGATCTTCTCTGCTCCCCACAGCCCCAGAAGGGGCTCCTGACATTGTGATCTCTCCTAGTATTTGACCAGTTCTTACAGACTTCCAGAAACAGTGATGTCACATCCACCCCAACAATACAGAATCACAGAATCTTAGGGGTTGGAAGGGACCTCAAGAGACCATTGGGTTCAACCCCCCTGCCAAAGCTGCTCCCTATCTCATATTACATAGATAGGTGTCCAGACGAGACTTGAATATCTCCACAGAAGGAGACTCCACCACCTCCCTGGGCAGCCTATTCCAGTGCTCCGTCACCCTCACTGTGAAAAAGTTCTTCCCCATGTAGGTGTGGAACTCCCTGTGCTCCAGCTTACAGCCATTGCCCCTTGTCCTGTCCCCACAGACACTGAAAAGGGGCTGGCCAATTCCCCCTGCATCCCATGTCTAAGATATTTATAAACACTAATTAGGTCCCCCCTAAGTCTTCTTTTTTCCAGGCTGAACAGCCCCAGCTCACCCAGCCTTTCCTCACAGGGGAGATGCTCCAGGCCCTTCAGCATCTCCATAGCTCCTCTGGACTCTCTCCAGGAGATCCCTGTCTTTTTTATCCCAGGGAGCCCAGAACTGGACACAACACTCCAGGTGTGTCAGGTGGGGCCTGACCAGGGCAGAGTAGAGGGGGAGGATCACTTCCTTCAACCTGCTGGACACACTCCTCCTGATGCATCCCAGGATCCCATTGGCTCTCTTAGCCACCAGTGCACACTGCTGGCTCATAGCCAACCTGTCATCTACCAGGACATCAACCTTGATTACTAAGAAAGTTTTCCTTGATACGTCACTTCATTCTCTCCTTTCTCCCTTCTCATTTCTTGACATCCATGAGTGAACCATCTGACTCTTATTTGATGTCTCAGTCATTCCAAACTGGCATTAAACATTCTCCTGTTTCAGTTTGTGCATGCAAAAAAGTAACAGAAATAGAAGGTCAAGATAGTTTTAAATCATTTTAATGCTATTTATTTCATAGTATTCCTGCACTGGCTTTCCCATTCATGATAAAATGTGTAAAAATTATTTCAAATAAATTGTCTTCTTTCAACAGTTCACCAAAAGCATAGTTTCAAATGCAGGATTTGTGAAATATCCACAGTTACATATGCACTATGCCTCCTGTGCCCTCCTGCTTGTAGTCAGGCTGTGTTACATGGCTTCTGAAAAGCTTACAGGTTTTATCAGTTTCAAATGGGTAGGACACATTACTCAGCCTACAGAGATTGTTAGTAATATGCAGGAGAAGTACTAATGTCCTGCAAATATGCACATATTTTCCTCCCATCAGGTTACAAAGTCATGACAGAATTGGGTCATGTGTCATGGTGCAAACTGAGCTGTCTGGTTCACACTCCTGGTGACGAAGCTTATTTCATGATGTGATCTTCAATCATCACTGCAGAGGCAACAGACAAGTTCTGTTCTGGGATACAGGATTCCAAACAAAGGACCAAACTGGCAAGAAGTTCCCAGTTACATGCACAGCACAGGGTAGCAGCAGAGATGGCAGTTACTACTCCTACCATGGAGGTAACACCACGGTGAGTTCCCAGGTAGGCTGCGAGGTTGCACAAGAGTCAGTACACAACAGGGGAGTGTCAGGATCAACACTTCTTGAAATGTATTAGTTTTTGGAAAGCCTGTTTAAATTCCTCATTAAAGGCTGTATAAATGACTGGATTGATCAACGAGTTTAAGTAACCTAACCACGTAAAAAAGTCCAGTAGGATGGGATGGAACCAGCAAGCATCTTGGCAGATAGGTAGGACCAGGGACATGACAAAGAAAGGCAACCAGCAGAAAATGAAAGCTCCCAGAATAATGCCTAAAGTCTTGGTGGCTTTCCTTTCTCTTGCAGCAGAAATTCTTTTCCTTTCCAAGACACTGTCTGCAAGTTTTATTTTAACATGATTGATGAATATTGGGGATCCCCCTGAGTGGGAATGCCCTTCATGAAGGCTGGCATTAATGGAGCAGAGGGAAGACCCAGCAGAGCCAGTTATCAGCTGAGCAGTGGTGAAACGTTTCCCATACAGTGAGGGTGGCTTCAGAATCCTGGAACGAGCTGCTACATAAATTCTACCATACAATATCAGGAGGAGCACAGTTGGGATGTAGAAAGCTCCACAAGTGGAATAAATGGTGTAGAAAATTTGATCTGTGTTCACAGTACACTTTGCAATTTCCTCATGAGCTTTCACTTGCCTCCAGAAGAATGGTGGTACAGAAATGCTAACAGAGATCATCCAGACCACAGCGATCATCAGCGCTGCTCGGCCAGCAGTCCGGCGCTTGGCATATTCCAGAGCATCTGTGATAGCCCAGTATCTGTCCAGTGCAATAACACAGAGGTGGAGAATGGAGGCTGTGCAGCATGTGATGTCTGATGATAACCAGATATCACACAACACTTGGCCAAAGGCCCAAGTGTGGGTGACAGTGTAAGCGATGCTGATGGGCATTACCAGGACAGACACTAGGAGATCAGTCACTGCCAAAGAGCCAATGAGGTAATTGGCAGGTGTGTGGAGCTTTCTAGTCAGAAAAATTGTAATAACAACAAAAATGTTTGCAAGGATCGTTGCCAAAGTTATCACAGACAGAAGGACTGACAGCGAAACCTTCAGCCCTAACAGGGTGCTTTCATCCAAAGCCAGTGGTGGGTCAGTGAAATTTAATGACTGATTTGCTGAGCTCTGGAGAGAGAACTCTCCTGAATGGTTGTACTGAGTCATCCTCTGCTCTGGTTTCACTCCTCGCTTTCCAGTGCAAGCTTTCTGGGGTGATAAAGATTCTCACTGCTTTGCTGAAATAGAACTTTTCATACTAGAGTCCAATACTGAAAAAATAAGAACTTTTTGAAAACTTCAGCTTACACAGTCCATGAGGTACTCCCCATAGCTGGATTTTCCATCACATCACACCAATGACATCATTGTTAAAGCAAATGTTAACATCATCATCCAGGTGTGATTCTGGGGTATGGCAATGCAAGTTGTACTGCAAGTGCTGAGATTTTAAGGGGTTTTCATCCTGATCTTGCAGGTGACCAAATATTTTTTAATTATCTTTTATTCACACCTCCTTTCTGAATTAATCTTCTGTAAAACTGCATACAGCAATACTGAAGAGCATGAGGCCAAAAAAAGAAACATATGGGCATGTAATTGATGCCGCTGTGCTTGGGACAAAGCTATCCCCAAGAGTATCTTCCCTTCTTCTCTAATAGCTGAATGTCATGATTTGTATTTATAAGGGACACTTTATTAGTAGAGTACCCAAGATACAAACAATACTGTTTGGATTCCTTCTGTAAACATAATTTCTTCAGATTTATAAATCAAGCCCTCTCGTTGAAACATACGTTTTTGAGCTCTGTGTTCATGTATTCCTTCAGACCATTCAGGTTTCTTTCCAACAGTCAGTCTTCAAATGCTGAAGTCAGGTGTTGGGTACCAGAATTCGATGTGTTGGTGCTGAGTCTCACAGGATGTTCCAAGTCCTGAGACATTCCTGACCATGCGCATAGTGAGTGATGGAAACAACTTGTGGAGTGGTGATTCCCTCAAAGGAGGAAGAACAGAATGGTTAGGGGGGATCTGGAAAAGGGAAGGGAATATTTTAAGCTAGAGTTGGGGAAGTTGAGCTATCATAACATCATAGAATCATAGAATCACAGGGGTTGGAAGGGACCTCCAGAGCCCCTGGGGTCCAACCCCCTGCCAAAGCAGGGTCCCTAGGACAGGGCACACAGGTCGGTGTCCAGACGGGGCTGGAATCTCTCCAGAGAAGGAGACTCCACACCCCCTGGGCAGCCTGTCCCAGGGCTCCCTCACCCTCACTGGGGAAAAGTTCTTCCCCATGTTGCTGTGGAACTTCCTCTGCTCTGACTTGCAGCCCTTGCCCCTGGTCCTGTCCCCCCAGACACTGAGAAGGGGCTGGCCATTGCCCTGCATCCCATCCTTCAGATATTGATAGACATTAATAAGGTCCCCCCTGAGTCTTCTCTCCAGGCTGAACAGCCCCAGCTCACCCAGCCTTTCCTCACAGGGGAGATGCTCCAGGCCCTTCAGCATCTCCATAGCTCCTCTGGACTCTCCAGGAGATCCATGTTTGTTTGATCCCAGGGAGCCCAGCACTGGACACAACACTCCAGGTGGGGCCTGACCAGGGCAGAGCAGAGGGGGAGGATCCCCTCCTGTGACCTGCTGCCCACACTCCTCCTGATGCCCCCAGGATCCCCTTGTCTCTCTCAGCCCCCAGGGCACACTGCTGGCTCATGGCCACCCTGTCCCCCACCAGCACCCCCAGGTCCTTCTCCACAGAGCTCCTCTCCAGCAGGTCCCCCCCAGCCTGTCCTGATTCCAGCAGTTATTCCTTCCCAGGAATTACAAAATGCTCCAAGTCAGGTATTTATGGTGTACTCAGAAAGTGCACACTGGCTGTTTCCCACCTCACAAATAAGGCAATCCTGGCTGAAAGGCATTTTATAAAATACCTCCAGGTACTTTAGAAACCTCAGGTTTCTAGACCCTGAGACAGACACATGTTGTAGGAATTCTGCTGGGGTCCTAAAAACCTAAGTAGCATATATTCTTAAGTTAAACAAGATCTTGCACTTGTGCATACAAAGTCTTTGGAGTCTTTCACCAAGAAACACACAGGGTAAGCTGAGCAGCTCTCATCTGTTCTGTTTTCAGGGTGGCATCTATCAGAGTTGTATTGATAATCCTGAAAAGCAACCAGTCAGTGGGATTCATTGGTTTCATATTAAGAGCATGTGGTCTTGCCAGGGTTTTTGTTCCTTACTTAGAGCTTTATCCTGGGTGGTCACTGTGCTGGCTTTAAAATGAACCCCACGTGTGCTGAATGATCACTGGGGGATACAGACTTCTGCAGAATAATTAGTCAAAATAATCCTTCCCTTACAAGCAGTGAGGTGTCCCTGTACAGTGTAGTGTGTGGAACTGTACAATATGTATGCAGAATTAAAAACCACACAAGACAGTGCGAGGTCTGAACATCAACCAGTGACCAGCTGGGGAGAAGCTCCTGGTGAACAGAGCTGCAGGCAGTGCTGTGCTGTGCCTGGGGATGTGCACAAGGTCAGATGGGTGCTCAGAAAAGTTTTGTGAAATCAACAGCCTCTCTGTTGCAGTGACTTCTGCATCTGCTGAATGAGATAACTTCATATGCACTAAATAACCATTGAATTCAGTGGACTAACTGAGAACACAGAGTTACGTGCTCGGGTACGTGGTCAGGAATCAGGGACTCTGAATTTTCTTTCAAAAGTTGCTTTGAATATACTTCCCTGTGATGTCTGTTGCAGAGACTTACTCAATTTGTTTGAGTTGATATAATTTAAAAAGAATTGGCAATGAGCCTCCAGTTAGATTTCATTCATAATGCTGTAATGAATTTTGGTTTCTGCCTAATAAAATGAATGTCTTCCCAGTAATTCAATATTTCAATTAAGTTACCTTTTATTCAAGAAAAACTCCTGAAGAGAGGGGAAGTATTTTCCTATTGGACAAGGAAAAAGAAAAAAAACCCAAGTTTGCTCAAACAACACATGCTGAAAAAAATAACCTTAAATCTCAAGCAGTCATGAAGTCAAGTCAAGTACAAGGGCATACCTGTGGCTGCACATTAAGGAAAACAACACAGACACACAAACACACACATCCCACCAGAGTCCAGCACTGCCCTCTGCCACTGCCCCTCCCCACCTCAGATGTGATTGGGGATGAGCAAGTCCCTCATTTACACACCTCCAAGAGCACTGAGGGCTGCACAGGGAAGGGGCCTCTCAGTCAGCTCCTGCAGCCCCAGTCAGTGGCTCCTGGTAGAGTACAGGAGGTGAAGAGATGTATAATACGTCCTGGTACCCTGTAGACATTGGAGAGATTCTTTTTTGTGCATCAAGAAGAAGGAAAGAAAACCTTATTGCTGGAAAAAGTATTTACATGGAGAGGCAGTTTTGGGGAGTGTGGTGCTATTGAACCTAGCAGAAAGCTCGGTTTGGCTCTGGAAGGTGAAGTGAGGCACATATTCCATGTGGAAAGAGCTGTTTAGCTGTCACTGATACCCACTGGGACTGCTTCAGTGTTCAGGGTCCTCACAGAAACCAGGTACTTCTGAAAAGGTGCCCTGTGTTAAACCCACGCAGTGAAGCAGAGGGGGAGGATCTTTAGCCTGGGGAAGCTGGAGGAGAAACCAAGTGCCAAACCGTGTCCAAGCAGGTCAAGTTGGAAGCAGAAGGTGTACGGCCCTGACACCTCCTTGTGACAGAGTGACATCATGTGGTCTCTGTGGACATGGAGCTGCAGCCCTGCCCCAAGAGAAAGCACCCAGGGCTGCCAGAGACACTCAGGGCAGAGTGCAGACCAAGTCCTGACACGATTCTGTCCATCCCAGAGCACAGGAACCGTTCCTGGAGAACAGGGGTGGTTCTTGCAGGCAGCAATCCCATGGTGTGGCTGACAGCACCTTCTGACAGAGCTGGGCAGCAAAGGGGGTGCTCTGGCACACCCCTGCACACCTGCACGGGGGGTAAGTAGTGTACACAGAAATGAGTCTGTGGAAGTGAAAACACAGAATTTGCTCTTTCACTGAGCAGATTGGGGGGGGGAAAGATGGCATGCCTTTTAATAAGTTGAATGCTGCCTTTAAGGTCATGTTTGAAGTTAGGGGAAATTGTGAGTTCATTCTCTCCCCATGTAGCTGGGTAAACATCAGGGGAGATTACAAAGGGAGGCTCAGAACAGAGCTCAACTCCAGCAAACTGCTGAAAACCCATTTTCTCTCCCACGTTTCTGTAACCAATTTACATTATTCTTTTTAAATATAGAGTTTTTAAATAAAACAGGTATGTGTATATGCATGTATATGTAACAGGTGCATGAGCATTATATATACACACATCTAAAAACCAGGTATGTAACATGTTGAAACCTTGACCAGTAATAAAGCTACACCCTGCCTGGGCTGGCAAACACCAGATGGCACTCCTTACAGGAATCACACCTGTGAAAGAGATGTTTCATGGGAAAACTCAAAAGAGGAGAAAGTTTTGAATAAATCCTTGGGTATGTGGGACAGTTGATTCAAGCATCCAGGATAAGAGTATCTGTGGAGTCCAGCGTGGAGACAAGAACCCTGTTAAACACCATGAAATACACTTAGAAGAAGCTATAGGAATCTGCCAGTCCATAGATCAGAATCAAACAGGATGCAGCCCCTGGAAGAAAACAAGGAGATGCCACAGTGTGTGGCACTGAAACACAAACTATAGTGTGTGTGAAAGTAAAAACAAAGGGTAAAATCAGTAAAACGTGGTCAGTAGGTTCCAGGTGAAAGGACTCGACACAGAAAGGACAGTTACCACAGTCCTAAGGAGCTTCCTGGCTTTGGGTGAAACTGCCTGAAACGCCTGACACTTTGCATAGGCTGTAAATAGGGCAGAATAAACCCGACAGGAAATGAATTACACACATACCTCACAGGGTAACGTGGGCTGGGCTGCAGGGTGACTGCACATCACCACCACAAGTCATCAACGAGTTCTGGAGGGGTGTAGGAACTGCGCTGGGAGCGCTGTTACCGGCTGTCCTGTGCACACACCAGTGTGCCACTAGAGCCAGCACCTTCAGAAGGAAGCAGAGTGATCCACAACAGCAGCAGGTGTCCTCCTATGGTGAGATGATTTCCACATTGGCTACCAAGCTGAACTTAGAGCAATACAAGAGAGCAGCCTGGAGAGAAGAAGACTCAGGGGGGACCTTATTAATGTCTATCAATATCTGAAGGATGGGATGCAGGGGGAATGGGCAGCCCCTTCTCAGTGTCTGTGGGGACAGGACAAGGGGCAATGGCTGCAGGTCAGAGCATAGGAAGTTCCCCAGCAACCTGGGGACGAACCTTTCCCCAGTGAGGGTGAGGGAGCCCTGGGACAGGCTGCCCAGGGGGTGTGGAGTCTCCTTCTCGGGAGAGATTCCAGCCCCGTCTGGACACCGCCCTGTGTGCCCTGTCCTGGGGACCCTGCTTTGGCAGGGGGTTGGCCCCCAGGGGCTCTGGAGGCCCCTTCCAACCCTTGTGATTCTGTGATTCTATGATCTGCGCAGTGTCCCTGATGCCAAGACAAGCTGGTGTGTCCATGGGGGACAGGGGAGCACAGCTGCAATTGCTCTGGCAAGGATCACAAGCAGGAAGGATGCCATGGGTTTTGGAAGAAGCCACTAGAACCTGCAGCAAGCAGCAGCCTTCAAGGCCATGGGAAAGCCATGCAGCACTTAGGTAAGGGCTGTTTGCTCCTCTGCTCTCACCCACTGCTGAGCAGAGCAGGGTGATGTTTCCGACAGCTCCGGCTCCAGCTCCTCCACTGCCTCGAGCTCCAGCCAGGGAGGAAGGAGCAAGGTTCAGCTTTGCAGGGTACTCCAGGAGGAAACAGGCACTGCTCCACCTAGCATCCTCTCCCTCTTATGCTGCCTGTAAGCAGCGCTGCGTGCTCTGGACTGACAGCACCAGGTCCTGCCCTCACTGCTCCAGGGTGCCTCACAGCACTGCACAAGTTCCTTCTACCTGGGTGCCAGGCAGGTAGTGCCACACCACCTCCACTCACACCTCCATGCATCTGCAGAGGAGTTTTCACTTACTGATTCCCCATGACATTTTACACAGGATCCTGATTCCTGATTTTTGCAGGTGACTCTGTTAGTAGAATAAATGACTCAAACTTCTCCAGACCCTGAGTTTGCACCTGAATTTCTCATGTGTTCAGGGAGTAGCAAGACCACTGCATTACTGGCTAAACTGGTTATTCCAATTATTCAAGATGCTTTTGAGATCTCAGGTGTACTTCACATCAACACCAAACAACTTCTTAATCATAGAATCATAGACTGGTCTGGGTTGGAAGGGACCCCAAGGATGACAGAGCTCCAACCCCCTGCCACAGGCAGGGCCACCAACCTCCAGGCCTGGAGCTACACAAGATTGCCCAGGGCCCCATCCAACCTGGCCTTGAACACCCCCAGGGATGGGGCACCCACCCCCTCTCTAGGCAGCCTGTTCCAGCCCCTCACCACTCTCTCTGCAAAGAACTTCCCCCCAATATCTCATCTAACCCTTCCCTCCTTTAGCTTTAATCCATCCCCCTTGTCCTGCCAGTCTCTGCCCTTTAACAAGCTGATTCCCCTCCTGTTCCTCTGCTCCCTTCAGGGACTGGCAGGCTGCAGTGAGGTCCCCCCACAGCCTTCTCTTCTCCAGGCTGACCCAGCCCAGCTCCCTCAGCCTCTCTCCCTAGGGGAGCTGCTCCAGCCCTCTGAGCATCTCCGTGGCTCCTCTGACCCCTCTCCAACAGCCCCACATCTTTCTTGTGCTGGGCCCCAGCTCTGGACACAGGACTCCAGCTGGGGCCTCAGGAGGGCAGAGCAGAGAGGGACAATCCCCTCCCTGTCCCTGCTGCCACCCCTCTGCTGATGGAGCCCAGGATCCCATCGCCCTTCCCAGCTGCCAGAGCCACTGCTGGCTCATGGGGAGTTTCTCCCCCACCAGAACCCCCAGGTCCTTCTCAGCAGGGCTGCTCTCCAGGGGCTCCTCTCCCAGTCTGTTTATCTGTCTGGGATTCCTGTGGCCCCAGTGCAACCCCTGACACTCTGCAGTGTTGAACCTCATCAGGTTCCCCTGGGCCCAGCTTTCCAGCCTGTCAAGATCCCTCTGGATGGCTTCCTTTAATACTGGAACATATTTCCAGAAGCTGAGATCTCATTCTCCACAGTTGACATGCACCCTCCTCGCCTCCTCTGCCTCTCAGATGTCTTCATCAGGATTTCTGAATTCAGTGTTGCACTTAATTAGTTGTCCAAACAATGTGGGGAAATTAGAAACCTCAAATACCAGAAGTGTGGGTTAACTGCTCATCAGTAACTCTGTCTTGTGTGGTCAGAATATAATGAACCTTACATTTTCTAAGCTTTTTATTATAAAAAAGTCTCTTTGCTTATTACATTAGGTCTGTCCTGGTGTATCAGTTCAGTTTGCTATGGACAGAACATCCTCCACTAGTTATAAAATGAGTGAAACAAGCACTGTTTGCACTGGTTTCAACATGCCTCTCCTTGTCCCCTCCTTCAGTGACACATCAGGATATATCAGGGTTCAGGTGGGATTCATGGCAGCCCCTTAGACATGCAGAGCTCAGCCAGAGCCGGTCAGGCAGCTGAGCGCTGCGGGGCTCAGCACGTCTCCTGCCTGACTGTAAGGGGAGCTAGCACAACACAGTTTGTGCTCCTGAGGCATGAGCTGTGTTCACTCCAGCCCGGCTCATGCAGCCCAGTGAAACCCCCAGTGCTGGGATTATTGTGACTATTTAAACTAGACCATCTATGCCTAGACAACAGCACTCTCTGGGATAAGTTGTATACAAAACATTTCCCAGCAGCTGTGATAATTGGCAAATCCTGACGATGTTTAACACCCCCTCTGGCCTCTCCCCACCTTCTATTTTTGCTCAGCTTTCAAGAAAGTGTTGATATTTTTTCCCTTTCCTTTACACACAGCCAACAGGCATTAGCTCTCCAACCCATTGCTAACTACCAGGTTACACCTGCTGTTGTAACTAAACACTGCTTAGCAAAGAGAAAGCTTGGAATAAAGTGGGCAGGGATGCTGGCCAATACTGCACTGCAAAGCCTATTGCAGAGTGTGTTACCAAGAACTCCTTTGGAGGGAGCAGGGGCTAGAGCAGTTACCTCTGGCATGGCCTACACTCCCTAGGCCACAGAGTCTCTGGTGACAAACATGCACAATGGAAAAAACCCCATAAACCTTCTCTTTCTCATGTTTCCTCTCCATCACTTGATGTCACGTAGGGAGTGGCACTGCAAGGGCAAATGAAACACAGCCAGGAGTGAGATGGCAACACAGCCTGGGGCCAAGGGCCTGCCAGGTGGGGTCTGGGGCAAGCAGAGGGACACTGACTGATCCGGATGGTCTAACGGATGCACAAGGCCTGGCCTGACATATCTGACAGCTGAAGAGTGGCTACTCATCTCAGGCTCCCTCTTTGGAGATTATTTTCCCTCCTGTCCTAGAAGCCTGTTTTAGGTGGTGCCCATTTCTTTCCAGTATCTGCAGAGGAAGCCTGGAGTGACTTAAAAGCCCAGTTTGAGTGGATCAGCTTTCCCTGGAGTCTGGAAGCAGTGGTGGGGAGCAGGAGAGCCAGAGAAGGGACAGGACATGAGTCAGGGGTATTCTGAGACCTGCCCCCAAGTACTGGAGACCCTTTAGAAAAGAATGGAGAATTGTTGTTACAGCTTGGACAGAGTGCCTCCAGACTGCAGACTCAGGGACTTTTCCAAATGTTTAATGATGTTCTAATTGCTTTATTTTTAAGTCAACAAAATGTTAGCACTCATTCAATGGACCAGTGGGAACTAGGCTCATAGTAAGTGCCCTGGGAAAGCCCAGTGCATTCAAAATAATCCTCAGTGTTCAACCCTTGTCACCTTTAAAATCAGCTGGAAAGAGAAGCAAAGAAAGAAGAGCTCTTGGAAGCCTCATGCAAATGATTCTTGCTCAGTTCAGCCCTGCCCAGTGCTCTGTGGATCACTTGTTGACACTCCTCTATTTAACTTGGTTTCAGAGTGCTCAGCCCTTCCAATGAGACTTCACCTCCCTGCACAGTGATCTACTGAGACTTCTCAGGGCCATCAAGTTTCACTTTCATGCTTTGGCCATTTTTCCTTGCCCAACCTTTTCTCCAGTCCAGAAGTCAAGAAGAATGACAGTGTTTTCCCAGGAAAAAAAGCTTTTCCCACAGAGGGATTTGGGAATCATTGGTGGTTGTACTTCAACTTGGGCCTGAATAAGCAGTGAAGCCTTAAAAATGCAAGTGATGATGGTAGAATTGAGCTGCCCAACTACAGCCAGCTGATCATAGAATCATAGAATCATAGAATCATAGAATGGTGTGGGTTGGAAGGGACCCCAAGGATTACAGAGCTCCAACCCC
>VZTU01029271.1:42478-71878 GCA_013400835.1 Zapornia atra | reverse complement strand
GAGGGGTCCCCGCTGCCCCGGGACGCGCCCGCGCCGCTTGCGAGGGGACCCCCGGCTCCGGGGATGGGCGCCGGGCCGCGCTGCCCGGTTGCGGGGCGACTGGGTTTGCTCCCCTCCTCCCGGCTGGTCCCCGCACCCGGCACGGCAGCCCGGGCCCTGTGACCGGTGCCGCGGGGCATCGCTCTGGCAGGGCCGAAGATCCTCGGTCGCTTCAGCTGACTCGGAGATAAAGAGCCCAGCCCCCGGGGCAGCCCCCGGGGCAGGGGCGGCTGTGGGCTGGGAGCTCCCCTGGGGGGGCAGCTCACCTCGGCTCAGGGCTGTAGCCCCTCTAGCAGTGCAGACCTCCCGTACCCAAAGCCGGGACCCCCAGCGTCAGGCCCACCTCTCCTGCCACACGCAGTTACCGGCTCTTCACTGGTGTCAGTAGCTAATGGGAAACAGAAGCTTTTCTGCAGTAACTTGGTTCAATGGAGACAAAACACACCAACTGTATGGACTGTCCAACAGAGGCCAAGTCTTGCAAGAGCAGAGCTGAAGTCACAGCCCCTCTGTAGTATCATTTGGCCTTCAATAGATTTTAAATTAGCCATTGCCAACCAGCTGTCTCCGTTTCCCTCTAGCAGCTAATTTACATATTGGATTATTTTCAAAAACCAGCTAATCTCATGAGTTTTGAACACTGACTGCTGCTGATAGCCAGGCTCTGCCCTCTCCACCACGCTGTGTGTGGAGATGCCTTTCAGCTCACTGACACTCCAAGGGTGTCTGACTCGGAGCCCGAGTCTGCTGTAGCTGTCCGAAGGTCAGTCTCAGAAGAAATGTCATTTCAGAGGGTTTTGTCCCAACTTCAATACCTCAAATAGCTGGCTGCTCCTAGGACCAGGAGGGGTTTATATTTTTTATATTTTTATATACATTTATATCTATAAAGCACCTATCTCCTTATCAATAACCATTCTTTGGAACCACTCATTTCATTTATTCTCCATTGCCATTTGGGATTTAGCTCATGTTCTTATACCCAAAGACCCCTGGTGTTGTGTAAGTCATAAAACAGCCTCACATAAGAATGAGAGGACAAGAAGGGTTTTTCAAACTGGACCACCATGGTGTGACTCACAAACAGAGTAATAATAATGCCCTGCAGCATCCCTTCACCTCCAGGCTGGGAGAGGACACATAGTGGAGCTTCTGAGCCTGAAGAATTTCCTAGAGACAGACTGAGACCAGGGTCGCTACTATAGATTTTCTTCAAGAAGATTCCTCTCAGTTTGTTTTCCTTCTAAGCAATGTGGGGGGTGTTCTGTGGATGGAAATGTGCTTGGTGTGATACAAGGTGGATGGAAAGAGGTTGGCTCTGACTGAAGAGTAATTTCCACTGTCAGGGCAAGAGATGCTTCAGGGAAACTTGCAGAGCTTCTCAGCAGAGAGCATGGGCTGGTCTCAGGTCTGTGGGCACCTTGAGCCAGCTCCTGCCACCTTGCAGGAGCAGGGAGCTCCATGCCATAGGCAGAGGAAGCTTCCTCACAGCACAGGGAAGATATCCACTGTAAAGTCATCATTCTCCAGGGCTTCACTGATGGTAGATATTTTTCACAAATATGAATTCCATGCAGAACAAGGAAGTGTCTGGTGGGTTTCCTTAGGCTGACTGGGAGAAACAGACAGAGTTTTGGGTGCAATCTGGTCTTCAGATACTAAAAAAAGAAAGAAAAAGATGCCTTTTCCTTCTCCCTCTGATCATCCAGACACTCTCCTGCCTAATGACAACTGCTGCTCGTTTCACTCATGCTTTATAAGTCAAAATCAGTGTGGAGTTTAATATCCTGTGTTCAATGTTCTGCTGAGAAAAATAATGCAAAAAGAGATGGTATCTTTTTTATTTGGTGGGGCAGGTGCACAGGGAGGGTTTGTGTACATGCCCAGCAACAGTGTGACTGTGCACCCATGAGACAGGCAGATCTGCAGATACAGGAGCCTCTGGAACAGGTCTGCTCTTTGGTTTAACACCAGGATAGAACTGTCTCTGTGCTGGTGAGGGTGGCAGGGAAGTTCTCACCGCTGTTTCTCCCATCTTAACATTTCTGTTGGCAGCCTGAGCCAAGGTTGTGGTGAGTCGTGGGTCCCTGGGACACGGGGAGGGGGCAGAGGTCACAGACTCCTTACGAGGGGAACCGAACCCATTCCTCATTGCCGCACCACTCTGAGGTGCCAGACTCTCCAGGCTGAACTGCATCTCCCAGGCTTCTGATTGCAGAGGGTTCAGGGGTTTATTCCCTTGCTGAAAACTTGTGATTTTCACAGTGTGGGAAAGAGTTTCCTTCCTTGAAGTAGCCAGAGGCAAAGGCAAAACACATGTTTCTGTAGCAAGGGCAGGAGGCTAACGGCTGTCTGGCTGTAGGAGCGAGCCCAGCTCTGGGCTAGACCAGCTCAAGGTCAAACATACATGCTGCTGCTTCCCCTGCTGTGACTCCCCAGGAAAGTGGAATGATGATTAATTATTTAACTTCTGCAGACACACTCGGGGAGTGTTCTTACTTATTGGGACTGAGGAGAGGGTAACAACGAGCCCTGCTGCACTGTGTATATGCCCAAACGGGCCTTTCTGGTTACCTACAGACTGCTGTGCCACCCTGAGCACCTGAAGACATCTGTGTTGTGCTGTACACCAGCACCATTCACACAAGTCGAGGCAAAATCTCTCAGATTGGAAATAATTTGCTGCCCTGATTGAAGCTCTGCAAGAGCTGGAATCTGTCACCAACCTCTCTCTGCTGGCAGAGTCACGTCGCCCGAGGGTCAGCAGGCAGCATTTCACATCAATGCTGCTGAGCGTGGAAGCCACCCCCTGAATATTTCCTCCTCAGGGGAATGGAAATAACACCAAAATGGCTACAGATTGGATGGTGTCCAAGTAAAAACACCTCCTTCCTCATCAGAGGCATGGCTTCCTGTGGATGCATCGCAGCCAGATCCATTGCTTATGTGAACAGAGATAACGCTTCCTTGTGCTGTAAACCCTGCCAAGCCCAGACTAGAGAAGAATCGTGTCATCCTGAGAACTACAATAAATGTCTCAAAACTGATTTTGCTCACAGTTGAACACTGGTCAGAACAGTAATACATCGAATCCTCCTAATTTTTAGCCTAATTTTGCCCGTTAGTCTTCATCTAGTCCTTTTGCATCTCATGGCATCCTTCCTTGAGGTTTACAGTTATGATTCACCAACCAGCTCTTTTTGAGCCAGCAAAATACCTTGGCTTCTTGTCAAGGAAATATCCTTTGCCTAAGGAAGGCAGAGGTGAGGACCTCAACAAGTGGGATCCCTCCTTTTGGTGCACGAATTATTTCTTTCATTTGTATTTGATGTCACCTCACTTCTAACACTGAGAACTGAATTAAAGACATGGATTTGCCAAAAAAAGGAGGAAACTGACATTCCTTAC
Organism: Zapornia atra; assembly: GCA_013400835.1. Taxonomy (NCBI): domain Eukaryota; kingdom Metazoa; phylum Chordata; class Aves; order Gruiformes; family Rallidae; genus Zapornia; species Zapornia atra. The sequence continues at coordinate 68,431 of VZTU01029271.1, read as the reverse complement.
TTTTTCTACATGAGTCATTTTCCTCTGAATTCCATGTTTTTGTCACGTTCCAAACCTCACAGAGCATATGGAGAGTTCTTCAGGCACTGCTTCTCTACAGAAGGTGTATTTTGGCTTTATAGAATCATAGAATCATAGAATCATAGAATGGTCTGGGTTGGAAGGGACCCCAAGGGTCACAGAGCTCCAATCCCCTGCCACAGGCAGGGCCACCAACCTCCAGGCCTGGAGCTACACAAGGTTGCCCAGGGCCCCATCCAACCTGGCCTTGAACACTTCCAGGGACGGGGTATCCACTACTTCTCTGGGCAGCCTGTTCCAGCCCCTCACCATTCTTTCTGTAAAAAACTTCCCCCTAATATCAAAATTGATATAAATATCAATTTACAAAGCTTTACTCTCAAATCTTGCAAAGGACTGTAGCCCAGACCCCAATCTGTGCTTCCCTCTCCAGAGGTTCCTAACTTTCCTCTCTCTGTATCAGGCAAAGAAATACTCAGACATTAGAACACTATCAAAATACAAATCCTGTCTTATAATTGCTAAGGTGAGGTGTGCCAGAGCCTGGAGCTGCTCTGCCACCACCTTCCCCAAAGAGTTACTTGAACTGCCTGAACGTTCTGATGGATGGTGAGGAAGGCAGGCAGCTGCCAAGAACTTGCATTTACTCGTTGAAGTTCCATGAGGTTACAGGCCTTATTTACACATAAAAGACTGGTTCTGCTACAGGTAAACAGCAATTTCCTTCCTCAAGAATCACGGAATCATGGGGGTTGGAAGGGACCTCGAGAGATCATCGGGTCCAACCCCCTGCCAAAGCAGGGTCCCTAGGACAGGGTGCACAGGGGAGGGAGGTTTATTAGCTCTGTTCTTCCACTGATACAGCAAAGCATTTTTCTGGGTAGAGTATATGGTACTAGCATCAGCCCAGGAAGGGTAGATTGAGATGAGATCTGAGGCACATCTTCTTCCTGGGGTGGGGGGAGGCCCTGGCACAGGGTTGCAGGGTTCAAGGCTGGGTTGGATGGGGCTTGGGGCACCCTGGGCTGGTGATGTGTGTCCCTGCCCATGGCAGGGGGGCACTGGGAGGGCTGTGAGGTCCCTCCAACACAAACCTGTCTGGGGTTCAATGACTGTGTGATGACCCGCTGGAGGGCTGTAAGGTGATCTGCACACTGGAGCACATTGCTTGTGAGGCTGAAGGGCCTGGGCACATTTGTCTGGAGAATCATAGAATCATAGAATGGCATAGGTTGGAAGGGACCCCAAGGATCATAGAGCTCCAACCCCCTGCCACAGGCAGGGCCACCAACCTCCAGGCCTGGAGCTACACAAGGTTGCCCAGGGCCCCATCCAACCTGGCCTTGAACACCCCCAGGGATGGGGCACCCACCCCCTCTCTGGGCAGCCTGTTCCAGCCCCTTACCACTCTTTCTGTAAAAAACTTCCCCCTAATATCTAATCTAACCCTTCCTTCCTTTAGTTTTAATCCATCCCCCTTGTCCTGCCATTATCTACCCTTTTAAAAAGTTGAATCCCCTCCTGTGTCTCTGCTCCCTTCAGGGACTGGCAGGCTGCAGTGAGGTCCCCCCACAGCCTTCTCTTCTCCAGGCTGACCCAGCCCAGCTCCCTCAGCCTCTCTCCATAGGGGAGCTGCTCCAGCCCTCTGAGCATCTTCGTAGGTGCAGCTTGCTGTCATCCACAAACTTGCTGAGGGTGCACTCAATCCCATCATCGATGTCACTGATAAAGATGTTAAAGAGCACCGGTCCCCAGACAGACCCCTGGGGGACACCGCTTGTCACCGGCCTCCACCTGGACATAGACCCATTGACCACCACCCTTTGTTCTGTCAACCAGTTTCTTTTCCACTGGATGGTCCACCCATCAAATCCACATCTCTCCAATTTAGAGATAAGGATGTGGTGGGGGAACACCAGGGAATGTGGGCTCTAGTTGCAGCCTTCAGCTGGGTGATGGGGCTACAGAGAAGAAGCTGGGGTGATCTCAGATGTTCACAGTAAAGGCAAACAGACACAGGCTGCAGCAAGGGAAGTTCCAGCTGGACACTAAGGATAGTGGCAGTGTTCCAGTGAGAAATACTGTCTCACTGGAAAATTTCCAGTTGTCATGAAGGAGTAAATCAAAAGGTCTGAACAATCATTACAGGTCTGAGAAGTGTTGGTTAGGAGAGTGGGTAAGGACAGAATGCTGCAGATCAGCTTATTGAGCAAAAGCCCTGACTTGGAGACAAGCTGTGAGTGTCTGTATCTGTGATCAGCCTGTGATCAGTTCCAGTGCTGCAGTCAGGGGAAGAGCAATAGCAGTGCTTTGCATAGGAACAGCTTTGAATGATCACAGCATGAGAGCAGATCTCATGGGGAGCTCCCAGTCAGGACCCCTCTTATGATTTTTGATAACTGTCTTTGCTAGTTGATTCTTCTGAGGTAAAGCAGCCCACCTCAAAGCTCTCTGTACTACCTAAAATGAAAACACTATGTCACTGCCAGTGAAGAGCTGTGTGTCCTGATTCTGGCCATTGAGTGATATTCACGTAGGCTTTGCCATTTGTCCTGTGGCTGATGTCCCAGGAAAAAATAATACATGCCCACATCTGGCTCCATGTTCTCATATTCCCAGTGGAGAAGTGGTTATTAAGGAATTGGAAAGGTTTCTAAATGGTTTGAACTTAAACCAGGAGGTCTGGCACTCACCTTGTCACAGGTCTAGTAAAGAGACTCAGTCCATCCAATGTCAGTCAAAACAGCTTCATGGAAAAAATAGGTTTTGGGAAATAAATGTGATGCCATTCTTTAGGCATATGCCACAATAAAGGTGCTGGTGCATCAGTAATCATAGCATTTTAATTTTACATGGCAGGCAGGGCTGTTCCAGTCCTGTATCCTGAGAGCTGCCTTAGGTTTCCCAGCCCTTAAGCTGCTGTGTGGAAGATGGACTGTTGGGTCTTTGTGTCCATACTGAACTCCCAAAATACAGAGGTTCAGGACTCAGGTCTTGCCTGCTGGCTGTTTTGAGCCAAAGGTCAAGGCAGCAGTCCACCAGAAACTGAGAACAAAGCACTCATAATTCACTGAATTGATATATTCTTACATTAAAACTGTCATCAGTTGTACTGGTGACTACCTCTTTCCCTCAGGTAAAACCCATCCAGGAACAGAGCAGGACATCCTCTGTACCCTGCTCTCAGGGGGACAGAGACTACACGGGGTGTCCAGTGAGTTTCTCTCCAAGAGAGGTCGAGAGCCAGCACGGAGGAGTACCCAGCACACGGGAACATGTCCATGCTGCATCCATCACTGGCTGGGCAGGTCTCAGTGCACATCAAGCAGTCATCAGTCCCAGCATGGAAAGGGCTCTGCACAGGCTGAGTCAACATTTATTTGTTTGACAGTATTCCTGTATTCCTTAGTGAAGAATCCTGGATTTCGGGCTGACATTCAGCTCTGATGTTGTGGCAAATTCTCTGTGGATGAAATGCCCATCTGCCCCAGGTGCTCATTGATGGGACTGCTATTGACTAAATATTTGTATTCGTGATTAAAAGTGATAGATCTGTGCCTGTTCTTTGCCATCCTTCCCTTGCCTTACAGGCTATTGTGACATTAAGTGTGTGAAGAGAAGAGCAAGAGAGAATACTGAACGCTGAAGCACAATGCACATTGATTTTATTTACCAAACCACTTGTCCCTGTCAAGTCCCATTATGTCCCTGACAATGTGTTTTGCTAAAAGAAATTCAAATATCCAGAGCTGTGAGAAAAAGCAGTCCATGGGAAGCTCTTCAGTAAAGAGCTGCAGCACATCTGTGCCAGAGTGTGAGCAGGCACACGGGCAAACTGTGGTGGTGGCAGCTCAGCTGTGCAGTTATTGTCACGAATGTCAGAGACTCTGAACTAAACCTGGCATAAAGAAAGATGAGTTGAACCCCAGAATAACTGGAAGGGTTCCCTGGAGGTCTCTAGTCCAGCCTCCTGCTTAAAGCTGGGCCAACCTGAAAGCTATGGATCAGGTTGCTCAAAGCCTCACCCAGCTAAGCTCTGAGAACCTCTGTGGATGGAGGTTCCAGGAGGTCCATGAAGAGGTAGAGTCACAGAGTGCTGGTAGCAGGTGATGGAAAAGAGGAGGGAAGTGTTGCCTCCCTGTGGAGGCAGTTCCCATGGTGGAAAGCTGATCCCAGAGCTCCTACTGGCACACCCTGGAACGGGCATTCCTCCAGCAGCAAGTTATGGGTGGCTGTATCTACACAGGCAGAGGAAGGAGACAACACAGATAATGCAGGTGAACGACTCAAACGATGGTGTCTTGGATGTGTTTTTCAAAATTGCACATTCAATTATTTCAGTGGCAAAAAAAAAAGTGGAGTAGAAAGATCAACCAGGGAATGGAATATCTGGTTCATTATTCAGCTAGAAAAACCTGTCCTTGGTGTTTTCAGTCAGGAGAAAGACAGCATGTACAGAGAATGAGTAATACTCCTAATCTGCAAATCTATAGGTAAATACAAATTAGAAGCCATATCTGGAAAATTATATTGGGAAAAAAATCTAAAAACTTCTATTTTATGCAGTTGGAAAAAAATCCATTATTTGCCAAAATTGCTTTGAACATTTGGCTTTCTAACTTTTTGATTTGCTGTTATTTTTTGTTTTCTGCTTTTTTTTTTTTGGTCCAAATTTTTGAATGACTTTTTGTTTCTTTTTGCTTCATCTTCTCTTCCTTGTATTTGGCATCTCACTGTGAGGGTTTTGTGGGGGAACTGAACAGTGAAAAAACTAAACTATCTGTGTTATCCAAAACCTGTCCAAAATTACACTGAAAAAAGAAAACTAAAACAGGGAGAAGATAAATCTGATCAGATGGAATCCAGATTTATAAAGAAAAACAGACAGGGAGAAGCTTCTATAGGCCACTGGACTCACCTGCCACTCTCAGCACATGTAAAACACCCACTGCTTCCTCCCTGTTGCAGATGAGTGGAATGCACCTTACTCAGAAGAGAGAAGCAGCAATAGATTCTATTGTGGTAAACCAATAATTTGACAGTTCAGTAAATTCCATGGACTTTAATAATGTTTCATGGTTTATCAAGGTTGAGTAAGTTTGATGGCAAGTTTATGAATTACCATATGAAAGAAACATACAAAGGAGAATCGAGTCAGAATGCTTCACACAGGGACTAGAGATGCAAAGGGTAAGGAACACCTTACCGTGAGGTTCAGAATAGACACCCTTTGATTTCTAAACTTACTTCTTCCTTATATCTCCCTCCTTTGACCTGCTGGTCATGCTGCTTTGGATGCAGCCCAGAACATGGTTGGCTTTCTGGGTGTCATTGCTGGTCATGTCAAGCTTCTTACCCAGCAGCACGTTCAAGTCTATTTTTTGCCTAGCCTGTGCTTGTTTTGGGGATTGTTCCTACCCATGTGCACTTTGAACCTTCCACTTGGTCTTGCTGAACTTCATGAGGTTTGCACAGTCCTACTTTTCAAGTCTTTCAATGTCTGCCAGGGATCCAGGGGCAGCTCCAGCTTCCCTGGGCACCCTGTGTCAGGGCCTCCCCACCCTCCACAGGAAGGATTTATTCCTTATATCTAGCCTAAATCTACCTTGTCTTAGTTTAAAGCTTGTCCTGTCTCTCCCTGCCCTTGTAAATAGTTGCTCTCCATCTTTCCTGGATCCTCTTTAGGGACTGGCAGGCTGCAATAAGATCTCCCTGCAGCCTTTTCCAGGCTGGACAACCCCAGCTCAGCCTGTCTCCATAGCAGAAGTGATCCATCCTTCTGACCATCTTCATGGCCTTCTCACCATCTTCATGGCCTTCTCTGGACTCGCTCCAACAGCTCCATGTTCTTCTTGTCCTGAGCACTCCAGAGCTGGATGCAGTTCTCCAGGTGGAGTCTCATGAGGGCAAATGGGCAGAATCCCTCCCTTGCCCTGCTGGTCACGCTGCTGTGGATGCAGCCTGGGACACAGTTGGCTCTCTGGGCTGCAAGTGCACATTGCCAGCTCATGTGGACTTCCTTGTCCACCAGCACCTCCAAGTCCTTCTCAGGGCTGCTCCCAACCCAATCTCCTCCCAGCCTGTGGTTGTGCTGGGGATTGTGCCATCCCGTGTGCAGCACCTTGCACGTGGCCTTGTTGAACTCCATGAGGTTGCACAGTTCCAGCTCTCCAGCCTGTCCAGGTCCCTCTGGATGGCATTGCTTCCCTCCAGCGTGCCAGCCACACCACACAGCTTGGTGTCATCAGCAAACTTGCTGAGGGTCCACTTGATTCCACTGTCCATGTCACTGACAAAGATGTGACAATTCCTTATCCACCAAGGGGTCAATCTGGAAAATCCATGTCTCTCCAATTTAGAGATGAGGACTTTGTGTGTGACAGCATCACATGCTTTTCACAAATCCAGGTAGATGGCATCTGTCATTCTTCCCTTGTCCACCAAGGCTGTAACTACATCATGGATGGCTACCAAATTCGTCAGGCACCATTTGCTCTTGCCAGGCACGGAGGTGAGACTGACCAGTCTGGAGTTCCCAACGGTCTATTTCAGTCAGACCCATTTAGTCAGAGCAATACTCCTTCACACAAATTTTAGACACCTACACCTTGGCATTCTGAGCTCCTTTTCCAGACACAAATGGCTTTGCCCAGTGGGGTGTAGGTGGTTGTTATGGTCTGTGGTATCATTCATCAGCAGGAACCATGAGGACTGTCATGGTTTCAGCTGACATAGAGGTCCATTCCTTCCCAGCAGCTGGCACAGGGCTGTGTTTGGGATTTAGGATGAGAACAATCTTGATAACACATGGATGTTTGTAGTTGTTGCCAAGCAGTCAAGGACTTTCCAGCTTCTTATCCTGCCCTGCTAACAAGAAGGTGGGGGTGACCAAGAAACTGGGAGGTTACCCAGCCAGGACAGCTGACCCCAACTGACCAAAGGGATATTCCATACCATCATGGCATGCTCCTACCTCCTCTGGTGGTAGGATGAGAGGCAGCTCAGCTCAAGAACACGCTGAGCATTGGCTTTGGGTGGTGAGGAGTTGTGCCATGCATCACTTGTTGTGTATCTTCTATTGTTCTTGTTATGATTGTTGTCTTTGTCCATTCTATTAGACAGTCTTTATCTCAGTTCACAAGTTTTACCTCTTGTATTTTATTCTCACCCCCATCCCACGGAAGGTGGGCAAGCAAGTGAACAGCTCCATGGTTAAACCATGGCAGGGGCATCTACCTGAACGTGACATGAGCAGGACCCAGCTCTAGGTCCTGGATCCTCCTCACAATAGGGGGTAGACGTTGCTCATGCAGGAGGCTGAATGTGGCTGCACAGGTAATATCATCTATATGAATGAACCCCTTCCTAGAGTACCCAGATTGGCCAATACTGCCCAGTGCTGCCCAGTGCAGTCAATTGCAATCACATAGTCTTTTACTGGTGTTCCTTGCAGTTCCTCAGCACAAAGCCACCTTGCCCACTTCTGGCTATGTGCACAGGCACTCACTGGTGACCACATGGCTACATGCCGACTGTTCATAGCCCTGGCTTCTTCCCAGAACTACAGGGCTGGCCAGATGTTTGCTGGTAGCTGAGGAGGGAATGGTGCTTCCACATCACTAGGAGTCCCATTGAAGAACATGCAACAAAATGAAAGGGCACCAGGCCTTTCTCCCAATTCATGGTTCAGGTCCCAGCTGTGGGCTGCCTGCTCACACACTCAGAAACGTGCCCATCATTAGAACAGCTTTTTTAAGTCCCCTCCATCAAAAGCAAAATAAGAGAAAAAATAAGGGTCAAATGCTCTGCCAGAGCAGGACCAACAACTGGCAGCAGCAGCTTCCCCTCCAGAGCTGTAGCAGTATCCCCCAGAGATGACACTGCCATGTGGCAGCTGGCCTCTTACTCCATGGGCACACAGTACTGGGCTGCCTGGCATCAGAACCCTTGCACCCAGAGGTAGACAGAGCTTTCTTTGGTTCACCAACCAGAGACAGCCAAAGCAATCAGGATGCTTTTAGTGTGTGAATGTTGAGGTGAGGACAGCAGGCTCCTTACTGAGCTCCTGTGTTGTATTTGTACCATTCCTCAGATAACATCTGAGTCTGTGCTCCTTTCCATTGTTCATAGCTGTTAGTGAGGGGTTTTTCTATTACGATAGTCCTTATTATAACCATGGAGCTGCTTCCATTTTAATATCGTATTTAAATTCCATGCTTTCAAAATAATTGCTTCAGTATCTGGTGTTCTCATTAAAGTAAGGTATTTTGGATGTTTCCCTTGGGTCTGATAGGATTTTTTTCTGAGAAGTTTAGCAGGCGCCCCCGACCATGCCAAGGTAGCTCCCAGCTGAGCTTAATGCCTATTGAATTTAGTAATTTGCTTCTTTTCAAATTCTAGCAGACAGCTAGAGTAGATAAGTTCTTTGCTCATGAAGTTCAACAGATAAAGACATTGTTCATTTTCACAGCACTGGATTAAAATACCTGAGAAACCTTTAAGCACAGGGGGGAAAAAAAAGATTTAAAAAAAAAAAAGATAAACTTTAAAGTAACATTTAAATGTCAAATAAAGAAGCAGCAGATACTGTTTATTTTGTCTTAGCAATAAAGATGCTTGGCCCACAGCTTCTCAGCTAGGGCCATGAAGCCCTGCGATGGTAGCGGCTGGCTCTGCACAGCCCTTGAAGAGCAGCAGCACCCAGGCAGGGAAAGGGCTCCTGCTTTTGGAGAATCCAAAAGTGCTGGAGACAAAATTGGCCCAAAGAAGTAGATCCAAAATCAGACCAATTGCAATCCCAGAGTGCTCCATCTACCCTTCCTAGTTTATCAGGAGATAAACTACAGTTGGGCAGGCAGACCTGCCCTGGCTGGGCTGGGCTCTGCTAAAAGGAGGTCAGATCAGCAGAGAGATGGAGCAAGCAGTAACACTGACCCATGGAGCACATAGGAAGACAAGGACTGTCTATTTTAAGGATTAAAGATCTATTTTAAGGATTAAGCACAAGGGGACCATAGTCTGGAATGAGGTCTCCAGCTTTTACTCTCAGAGGGCTGAACCTGGCCCAGCAGTTTCCCTCATCACTTGTATTTGAATATTGCCCAGGAGCAAGTTGAACTGCACAAAGCAAATCTGAGTGGGCAGCAGATACTCCATTGCCAGGTAAATGTCTAAAGGGTATTTTCTAATTGTTGCCTCCTTCCTGTATTTGTTGTGCCTTCCCCAACACTTGTACACACAGTGGGCACCTTGCCGATGGCAAAACCTGCAGCTGCCTGGGGAGCTCAGATACTCACCCATCACTCCCTCTTTGTGGAAATAATGAGGCTGCAGTCATATGTATTCAATGTCAGTGGGCTTTATGATACATTCCTAGAAAACATTCCTTTTGAAAGCACTTCAGATCTTCTGGGATGCAGGAATCATAGAATCACAGGGGTTGGAAGGGACCTCAAGAGATCATGGGGTCCAGCCCCCGCCAGAGCAGCTCCCCAGCTCATATTGCACAGGTTGGCGTCCAGATGGGGCTGGAATCTCTCCAGAGAAGGAGACTCCACACCCCCTGGGCAGCCTGTCCCAGGGCTCCCTCACCCTCACTGGGGAAAAGTTCATCCCCATGTTCTTCCATCTTCCACATGGAGTCTTCTTACACGTTGCACAAAGTAAAGAAAATAGAAGTGGTGCTTCATTTCCCTCTTTTGCTTCCTACTTCTAGCTAGGAACAGGGCTCACAATCAGTTGTCCTTTTCAAGCAAGCACTGGCATGTTGGAGTTCCTGCTCTGTGTAGAGCACAGCTCTCTGCTGAGATTTTAATCCATCATCCTTGCTGGGGGTGAGCTCACACTGTCTTTGCTTGTTTCTCTTCACTTGCTCTGCTCTCCCTTTTTTTAGCTTTTCTCATGAAGTAGGATTCACGTCACTGGCTGTGAGTCTCTACCCTGCAGCTGTCTGAGTGAGTCACCCAAACACCCTGGAAAGTCAGCGAGAAGTAGACTCTCCCAGGAAGTGATTTCTCTGATCCAGGACCTCATTGGGTTCTGGTAGCTGCACGTTCCAGTGAGTTCACTGCTATGGGGAGCTCTGGACTAGACAAAACCACCGGTTCCATCCACCACATCTGCAGCACAACTTGGGGCATCTGCCAGTGTGCCTCTGCAGCATTTCCCTTGCAGAGAAGCAGAAGACACAGAGTCTGTTTTCTTTTGGAGCTCTGCATTTGCACCACCACTGCAATGTGCCAGCTGGCATCAGGCACCATGAAGGGAACATCCCCAGGGCCCTGGCCCATCAGCCATCCTTTACATCAAAGGAAAGGGTGATTGCTACCTCTGATGGACTTCCCCCAATCTTTCTGATCCAGATGAACCAGCAAACACTGGCCACAGGAAGACAGTGCAAGGCAGCAAGCAAACCTTCAGTGAGAAGGTTCAAGGACAGAGGGCCAGTATGCTGCTAAATGTGAAGCGTGAGTGGGTGTTGGTCTGGCAAGCTGGATCTTCACCCTGTCCCTCTGCTTCATTTGCTAGACTTGTATTACCTGGTGTAAAAAGTCTAGTCCATCACTGTCTCCTGCTCATGGTGAGAGGAGCCACAGTCACAGTACCCTCAGACATAGCTCCTCTGCAGGTCTTTTCATGGGAAGCAAGTGGCTCCTGGTGAAAGTTTCCCTTGGGTGGGGTGAAGCTGCAGTCAGCAAAGCAAAAGGGATACTGTCACTTGGAAACAGGTTTCTGGATGGTGAAGGGATAGTGTGTATGAAGAACAGAGCTTGACCACAGCTCTCATTGAGTTAGAAACTGTGATGCCTGTGGACCTGAGCTCTTTCCTGATGTCGCAGTAATGCTGAGACAACCAAATGCATGTGACAGAAACACCACAGTTTGATGGGTACTGATGCTTTCACTATATCTGCCATACCAGTCATCATCTCTGCCTTACACTCCCCTACAGAGCTACCACCAAACAGGCAACCCTACTGTGATGCTGGCTTCAGCCATGTCATCTCCCAGGGCAGGGAAAACATGTGTTGTCACACGGCGTCTCAGCTGGCACTGGGTCTAGAGGAAGACTGGGCTTTTCCTCATCTCCTCTGCTGTCCCAAACTAAATCTTCCAGATTCCAGAGAAGTTCATGGAAAGAGGAGAGAAGATGAGGGATCAGGGAGGTAAAGCATAGTGCAACAGATCTTACTTCACAGAATCACAGAATCACCAGGTTGGAAAAGACCTCTGAGATCAGAGTTCAACCATTGCTGACCTCTATTAAACCAGATCCCTGAGCACCTCACCTACCTGTCTTTTAAATACACCCAGGGATGGTGACTCAGCCCCTCCCTGGGCAGCCTGTTCCAGTGCCTGATAACCCTTTTGGTGATATACTTTTCCCTCCCAGCTGAGCTGACCCTGCCCTGGGGCAGCTTGAGCCCATTGCCCCTTGTCCCATCTCCTGGCCCCGGGCTGAAGAGCCCCTCGCCCACCTCTCTGCACCCTCCTGGCAGGGCAGGGGAGGTGGGGAGAAGGTCTCCCCTCAGCCTCCTCTTCTCCAGGCTGAACACCCCCCGCTCCCTCAGCTGCTCCCTCCGAGGATTTGCCCTCCAGCCCCTTCCCCAGCCTGGTTGCCCTTCTCTGGACTTGCTCCAGGACCTCCATGTCCTTCTGATGGTGAGGAGCCCAGAACTGGGCCCAGCACTCCAGGTGCAGCCTCACTAGTGCAGGGGTACGATCCCTCGCCTGGGCCTGCTGGCCATGCTGTGTCTGATACAAACCAGGATGCCATAGGCCACCTTGGCTAATGGAACAGAGGTTCCAGTACTCATGAACATACAAGTCTCAGCGTTATCTTGGCTCCATCATGGAGGTTTGGGACAGGTTCCAGTCCCATAGCAAGAACAGTTCATCCAAGAAAAGGATCAGAGGAAAGGAAGAGCTTAGAGGCACTGGGATATGCCATCTCATTGGTCTCTGCTTGCTTGTTTTTACTGCAGATGTAACTGCTCAGGTGGAAGTGTCCTGCCTGCCCACACTAGCTGTCCTTTGTGTGAAAAGTTGCCTTAAATTTTCAGCAGCGATTTGTCAACCTGTGTCTTCCTCCTGTTGCTGCTTCACTGGAACCAGCTGGACCACTGACTGCTGTGCAGAATTCCTGCATTTCATAGTCGGCATCTAGAACGGAGAGAAAATCACACGAGTGTTACTCAGGCAACCAAAGGGACTGCTTATGCTTTGCACACTTTCCATTGCTCCCTCATAATTTCGAGCTTTAGTGTTAAGAACACACCACAGGCCCAGTGTTGCTGCTGAACAGTTACTGTTTCAGTAAAAGGCTTTTCTGATTGTGTGCACACAGAAAAGACAGCAGTAACCCAGGTGAGCTGAGGAGACAGATGTGATGCCGTCCTGTTATACAACCCCTTTGAAAGTGCTACCTACCAAAAATATCCTTTGGCTGTCCAAATACTGCTTAGTTTTCTACCCCCATCCCTGGGTCTGTTGGTCATGCTGTTTCTTGGGCTTCTCCTTATCACTGAGGTCTCTCTTTGTGGTTGAGTAGAGGTTGGGAGACCTTTGCAGTGAGAAGACAGAATGTAACATTGGGAATATCACATGGGAAACATGGTAAGGGGAGACTGGGCACTTGCACAGAACTTTCCAGCTCACCCCATAATTATATGATCCCTGCATTTTAAAAGGCATAAACCTGTCTCACATGCTGTTTGGGGTTTGGCTAGAGGTGTGAGTGCTCCTCTGCAGAAGGGGAGCTGTTTTGCCTCCACCAGAAGAGAAGCTTTTCTAAATCTCAGCTGACAGCAAAACAGAACTCCACTTTGCAAAGCACTGGGAAATTTCTCCTTAGCATCTTCCCCCATCACTTCTTCAGACATGCCTACATGCAGTTTTCCATGTTTCCATGCTGCCTCTGGAAGCGACTTAACAGAAAAGACTGATCTAGCACTGTCTCGGGTCAGACTTGCAGACGAAACATTGGAAACAAAATGTTACTAAGCAAGCTAGTATAAAATGCATCCCCAATCTCTGTTTCACAGTAGGTCTCTCTGAGGGTATCCATTTCTCAGATGCTTTTCAAGGTTCCTTCCTGGTGAGATCTGGGCTCTGAGAGCCAGCCATCCCCACCAGCCATCCCCGCCAGCCATCCCCACCAGCCATCCCCGCCAGCCATCNTTTCACAGTAGGTCTCTCTGAGGGTATCCATTTCTCAGATGCTTTTCAAGGTTCCTTCCTGGTGAGATCTGGGCTCTGAGAGCCAGCCATCCCCACCAGCCATTCCCACCAGCCATCCCCACCAGCCATCCCCGCCAGCCATCCCCACCAGCCATTCCCCCCAGCCATCCCTGCCAGCCATCCCCGCCAGCCATCCACTAACTGTGACAGTGGCAGTTCACCTTCAGGACTTTGGATATTTAGAACTGAACAAGGTGTGCAAATGAGACTGCTAATAATCAGCTTGCTGTTCATTTAGACACTCAAGTAATGGACCTGTGAGCTTCTAATAATGAGTTGAGGACCTGTAGGAATTGCCCTGTGTGGTGGTGTGAATCCCACCCCATTCCCCTTGAGCTCCTCAGTAATTGGTGTGATCTCTCCTTTTCCTGGGTCACACACCAGCCTGGGATGAGTTGGGTGCAGATTGTCCAAGACACAGACCAGAGTCTTAGGACACCCCCTTAATGTGCCCACCCCTTGTTTCTGAGATCGTTTGGGAATAGTAACAGTGATCAGTCACCTCCTGACAGCCTGATGCATCTGTACCTGGATCATGACCCTTAAAGGGGGTGAGGTCAGAAATGCTCTCAGCCTGCCCCGATGGTGGGATGCACCAGAACACACCATCCAAGCTGGGCTGAAGTGGGAAAGTACCTGGCCAAAGTCAGTCATCCCAGACCCTACCAATGGTGATTCTAAGCAAGACCCTTTGAGCTCCTCTGGGCCGCACAGGATGTGAACAGCATCCCCCAGCTCCTGTGAACAGCATCCCCCCTGAGCCTCGTGGGTACAAACTTCTCCAGAATCCTCTGCTGATGGCAGGGCAAAGTCATCTTCTCCAGTCCCAACTATTGCCCGTTGAGGAATGCTGGTGCCTTCTGAGTATTTACTCTAAACTTGAAGAGTGACATCTTAACTATAGGCTCTATATGCTCCTTCATCCACCTTTCTACTTACAGTAGCTACACATTTGCCTTTATGAGTGTGGGTGATGTAGATCACTGGGCCCTAATATTTCTCCTTGCTAGTCTGCATTTTTTTATCTTATGTTTTAGATCTATATCTACTGCTGCCTTGGAATCACTACCTATATACTTTAAGATATTTTATAGAAATTTAGTGTGAATCTTGCCATCTTCAAACCTGTACATAAGTTGCTATTTAATCAATACATATATTTGCTAAATTGTAAAGCTTTAAATTAGGCAATCATAAATGCTGCTAAGATTTAATTTACCTTGTACTGTCAATGAATTCTGCATTGAGTAAATCATAACCATGTAAAACATCTTCTCATCCATGACACTCTGTGAGAATCCTCTTCTGAAATAAATTCTGTGTAACCACAGCAGAGATTCTGACACAGTCATGCAGAAACCCAAGGCTGCAGCTAGCTCTGCCTGTGCCAGACTCGTGCTCTGTTTCAAACCATCAGAGTTCCAGAACAGGGATTTTCTAGGACAAGAAATCACACGGAGTGTTACCAGAGAGGGATAGACAGGGATCATTAGGGTGAGGAACTCTAGAGATACTCTCAGGTTCAGTTTCTCTGAATCGATGGCTATGTGAACAAGAGAAGAGTCAGGACAGCCCTGCTGTTGGGCAGGGGCTGTGCTTCTAAGTGTGTCAGGCTCATTTCGCTGAGCAGGCACCGTGCTGACACTTCAATGTGTTAGCGACACTGCAAGCTACAGGGATGGACAGATCCTGCCATCAGCTGTAGACATCATCTGTGCTTGCCTAAGAAAACCTTCCTCTGAGGAGCAATTAGCAAGAAAATGCAAGGCAGCCCCCAGTCTGCTGTGTGCTGCATGAGCGTTAGAACTAGAACAAGGCTTAACCAAGTGGTAAATGACACTGCGAGTAACTGACAGGGCTCTGCTGCATCAAACGCTGCTGCAGTGAGAGCAGCGCTCCTGCAGTGACACAGCACACCGTGAGACCTTTGAGAGACAGGTGATGCTGTTCTATATTCCACTGAATTCCCAGAATCACAGAATCATAGGGGTGGGAAGGGGCCTCCAGAGCCCATGGGGTCCAACCCCCTGCCCAAGCAGGGTCCCTAGGACAGGGCACACAGGTCGGTGTCCAGACAGGGCTGGAATCTCTCCAGAGAAGGAGACTTCACACCCCCTGGGCAGCCTGTCCCAGGGCTCCCTCACCCTCACTGGGGAAAAGTTCTTCCCCAGGTTGCTGGGGAACTTCCTATGCTCTGACTTGCAGCCATTGCCCCTTGTCCTGTCCCCACAGACACTGAGAAGGGGCTGGCCATTCCCCCTGCATCCCATCCTGCAGATATTGATAGACATTAATAAGGTCCCCCCTGAGTCTTCTTCTCTCCAGGCTGAACAGCCCCAGCTCACCCAGCCTTTCCTCACAGGGGAGATGCTCCAGGCCCTTCAGCATCTCCATAGCTCCTCTGGACTCTCTCCAGGAGATCCCTGTCTGTTTGATCCCAGGGAGCCCAGCACTGGACACAACACTCCAGGTGGGGCCTGACCTCATTACACTTCTGCATTTGCAGTTCTTGATATTTACCCTAAATATTTGTCCTTGAAGTGACTTGTCAACATCTAGAGGAAGATGATCCAGGTGATCTTCAATGAGCAAAGCAAATATCCTTCCGGAAGAAGAAAGGGGCTACTTCTCGGGCTGGATCACGTGGATATCATGTATGTCAAATCAGTGTTCTTAGCAAAAAGCTGCAGCCATCAGAAACCTGTGATGATTGTGAGCTTCTCTGCAGTCCTTGGAAGAGGAGAAGCTTCCAAAGCAATGAAGGACAACATGTAACGGGTCTGCTGTTCCCTGTCCTGCCAACACAGTGTTAGGTATAGCTAAGGGCTGAAGTAACTGTTAACTACTGAAAATAGGGTATTTAGCTGGAAACAAATCAGTGAGAGGAAAGATTGCAATTTTTTAATTGACCATCTGTAGCAGAGCTGGAAAAAAATTGTTCCACAATTGCTATCTCCTTTTCTTGTCCATCAATCATACTTTGAAAATATTGGGGTTGAGTGATGGAAAAAATAACGTACTGCTGTGACAGTGTATCTGTATTAATTGTTTCTTCTGTGATGTAAACATGTTTCTCTTTTTAAAAAGTCACAGGATCACAGAGCTGTAGGGGTTGGAAGGGCCCTCCAGAGCCCGTGGGGTCCAACCCCCTGCCAAAGCAGGGTCCCCAGGACAGGGCACACAGGGCGGTGTCCAGACGGGGCTGGAATCTCTCCAGAGAAGGAGACTCCACACCCCCTGGGCAGCCTGTCCCAGGGCTCCCTCACCCTCACTGGGAAGAAGTTCTTCCACATATTGGTCCAGAAAAATAACCTCTGACAAATTCATATGGACTCCAAAGCTAGACACACTGTCTGAAAAGAATGCTGACAGTGAGCAATCATTAATTCAAAGCAGATAGTTATGAGAAAGGACAAAGAATCTCTCTCACCCACTAGAAACCTTCTCTCCAATGCACACTCCAGTGATCTCACCGTCATGCCGTGCTCCGCGGGGAGGAGGGAAGCCAGCAGTGTGTGGTAGCTCCTCTCCAGAGCAGCTGCAGACTGTCCTTTGTGTCTGGCAGCTGCTAGGCTGTGGCAGAGTCCCTCCTCACAACCACAAACCACCCAACTGGGTGCACACTTGGCACAACCTCCACCCAAGCCCCCTCCTGCCCCCTTCACCTCCATCTTTGTGAGCAAGGCCCGAACAAGCCACTTCCAGTCTGCAGACTACCCAGGCAAGAGGATCACTTTTCCGGGGCATTTTTTTCTTGTTCTGGCTGGCAGGAGGGTTTAACTCTGCATCCCAAAGGAAAACACCCACTTGCCTCCCGAGAGCAGAGAGAGCTCTGTCCTTGCTGAGCTGCCACTATCACTGCATGGAAGTTACTGAGAACATCCATGGCAGCACAGCTGCCCCCCTTGGGAGGGTGGAGGTGGGATCGGAGTCTTTGGCTGGCAGGACTTGGCCTCTCCCCAGTGTCTCAGTGATCTTAAACACTGCAGTCAAGAGCCAGAGCAAATCCAGCTGTAGAGGCTCTTGCTTTTGGCACAGATGGTCCTTATCCTGTCCCTGATGCTAACCTTGAGAGGCAGTGCAGGAGGAGGTCTCACTGCAGCTAGCCACCAGCATCCAAGACCTAGTTGTGTCAGCCTGAGCTGGTCTTCTGGTCTTGCTTTATTGTCAGCAGAAAGAGATATATCTGAGGGGATTGCTGGGACATTCAAAAGCAGTCAGCTGAGCAACCCCTGAGAGGATGAGGTTGATCTGTCCTCTGGACATCAAGACAATTATGCAGAGTTACATGAGATTAACCTGACCTGCTTTACAGGTGAGAAAGAGGTTCCCTAAAGAATGGATGTAGCTACATGATGAGCAGAATGATACCTTATATCAGAATGATGCCTTATAAAGACTTTTGCTCTGCCTGTCTTTGGAGTGGAAACCAGGAAGGCTTAATATACTTATTGGGGTTTCCTCTGTGAGCAGATAGAGAAAAGAATATTGATGTCTCCGTTGTTTTGGGCTAATAGCATTCAAAGTATCATACCTTCTATCACACACTCTCAATCGTAGGCTGGGTTGGAGCCTCACGCCCACAAAACTCTTTCTGATTCACTCTACTGCCAATGGGGTGTGAATATTTCCTATGCAGTGCAAACACGTTCCTGAAACAAGCCCATCCTTTGCTCTGACAGAGAGGAGAAAAGGGGTAATCAGCTCAAGTGAAATGCCAAACTCTAGAGCATCTCATTCTGTGAACTTGGTGCAGAAATAAATAGCAAGAAGGCATGGCTGTGATTGCTTCCCATAGCACTAATTCCATGAAAAATGTAATTCTGGTCATCTGACAGGTCCAGGTGGCACAGTGCAGGCAAGACAGAGTTGGATGCAACAGGCCTATGCTGAACAGAAGGAGCATCTAAACCAGGGCTGCCAGGTGATCTCTGCTCTCTGCTGCTGCTCCACATGCGTTTTCCCAGGAGACTGTTATCACTTAAATGGAGATTACTTCTTTCCTGTAAAGCCACTTCTACTTTCCTTTTGGATCCCCTTCAATAATGACTTTAAAAATTATTTTAACTAGTTTTAAAAAAAGACTTTTCACCACAAAAATTTAGTTTTTTCCTGAACTGTGATTCCTGAGCCATTAGAACGATCTTCTCCCTCATTATTGATCAACAATGACTGTTGTGAATGCAATACTGGCGCCTGTCAATAGCCATGGGGTGTGCAAAGGCCACACTTTGTCCTGGTTAGTGCTATTATGTGAGGACAAATCATAGATTCACAGGGGTTGGAAGGGCCCTCCAGAGCCCCTGGGGTCCAACCCCCTGCCAAAGCAGGGTCCCCAGGACAGGGCACACAGGTCGGTGTCCAGACGGGGCTGGAATCTCTCCAGAGAAGGAGACTCCACACCCCCTGGGCAGCCTGTCCCAGGGCTCCCTCACCCTCACTGGGGAAAAGTTCTTCCCCAGGTTGCTGGGGAACTTCCTATGCTCTGACTTGCAGCCATTGCCCCTTGTCCTGTCCCCACAGACACTGAGAAGGGGCTGGCCATTCCCCCTGCATCCCATCCTGCAGATATTGATAGACATTAATAAGGTCCCCCCTGAGTCTTCTTCTCTCCAGGCTGAACAGCCCCAGCTCACCCAGCCTTTCCTCACAGGGGAGATGCTCCAGGCCCTTCAGCATCTCCATAGCCCCTCTGGACTCTCTCCAGGAGATCCCTGTCTGATTGATCCCAGGGAGCCCAGCACTGGACACAACACTCCAGGTGGGGCCTGCCCAGGGCAGAGCAGAGGGGGAGGATCCCCTCCTGTGACCTGCTGCCCACACTCCTCCTGATGCCCCCAGGATCCCATTGTCTCTCTCAGCCCCAGGGCACACTTCTGGCTCATGGCCACCCTGTCCCCCACCAGGACCCCCAGGTCCTTCTCCCCAGAGCTCTTCTCCAGCAGGTCATCCCCCAGCCTGTACTGATTCCAGCAGTTATTCCTCCCCAGGTGCCAGACTCTCCACTTGCTCTTGTTGACCCTCATCTGGTCTCTCCCTGCCCAGCTCTCCAGCCTGCCCAGGTCTCTCTGGATGGCAGTGCAGTGTCCTGCCTGTCAGCCACTCCTCCCAGCTTTGGATCATGCGAGGTGCAGTTCTTGGTACAGAAGGGGAGGTCTCACTGCAGCAACAGGAGGCAAGCAGCAAAAGCTCAAGGCAACAGTTTGTGGTGGAAGGAGCTCAGCCACTCATTTTACTTCTCCTGGAGACAGCCAAGGCCATCAGCAGACCACCACTGTGCATCAGATCTTGTCCAGAGAGAAACATGTAAAATACCAGTAACAGGACAGACAGATGTTTTCCAAAGGCTGTGTCACCACAGCTTTTTTCACATTACTGATACCTGCCCCTGTGATCCAGGTACTGTATCTTCCTCTCACAGTTCCACTGCTCAGCAAAATGTGCATCTGTGGTGGCCCTGTCTGTATCCATGTTGCACACCTGGCAGAGCCCCTTCTCTAGTTGCATGTGCACCTTGTTGGTACCACATGCCTGCAGTGCTAACATCTCACCCACCTCTGGAACAGGGATTTCCTCCTATAGGAGAGAAGTCATCTAAGCCTGACTAAATATCTACAAGAGGGACCTTTAGGGAATTTAGCAATAGGATGAGGGCAATGGCTTTAAACTAGAGAAGGGCAGGGTTAGGTGAGACCTGAGGAAGAAGTTCTTCACTCTGTGGGTGGTGAGACACTGGCACAGGGTGCTCAGAGAGGTGGTGGAGGCCCCATCCCTGCAGACATCCAAGGTCAGGGTGGATGAAGCTCTGAGCACCCTGATCTAGTTCACAGTGTCCCTGCTTACTGCAGGGGTGGGACTGGATGGCCTTTAAGGGCTCTTCCAACTTAACACACTCTGTGGTTCTGTGACTCTGATCTATGATCTAGACCCACATGACACTGCCACCTATGGAAATCTAGTCACTGGATCTGGAGAATAAGTCCTACACAAACAGATCTCTGGGGTATGAGAGGTGAATTACATCCTAACTTGTCATGTTTCTCTCCCCAGCTGTGAAGGATGCTCAGGGTGGTTGCCTGTGCTGTACTTTTCTGCCATGGTTATCTGCTTGATGTGCCTTTCCCTGGTTAAGGACAGGGAGACATCAGTAGGATCAGCTGACAGTATCCCCCAAGACACCTTCCCAGGGGTGACAGGGATACACAGGAAGAAAACAGTCACATTCCATCAACACTGGCCCGTGTCCCATAGTGGCAGTGCTCACAAGTCTGACATGGCCAGCTGCACACTGCAGTCTGGATTTCAGGTACCAAGTAGGCTCATTTAATTTTAAACCTTTAGAGGAGAATTGTCAGAGCAAGTCCTTTGAGGTCCTTGTGTGGTTACTGCTAGAAACAGACCTAGTCAGTGGTGTTGAGATCTCCTAGAAATTCTCATTTTCAGACACTCTGCCTGAGGTATCAGTGAGTCCAAGCCAAAGGTTAAAGTAGAAATTTTAATTACCTGCCTTAGATATGGAAAAACTGAAGCAAAAGAGGATGTAGTAGAAAAATTTCAATGAGAGAAGCTTTGGTTGCAAAAGATGTCAGAGTGTGGGTGATAACGAACTAAAAGAACTGGCATTTATGTGACCAGAGACCATTTGGAGACATGCAGGATCCATGGCTTGAGAGAACTGTGCTCCACCTGAGTGAAAGTTATTGCCTATTCTTAGAATTTATCAGAACATATCTGAGAGGAAGAGTGAGATTTTCACCTCCCTGGGAAACACAGCTGCAAGTAGAAATGTGCAACTGGTACATGTGGAACTGTCCTGGTCTCATCCCAGGAGCTGAGCTGCTGGTGACTTGGCAGGGAATTTGTACTGCTTTAATGCAGGGGAATTTTTGCAAAACCCAATTCACTGAGTATCCCTGAGAACCCATTTGTTCCTCCCCTGTGGCTGTGCAGTATTCTTCCTTCTGTTAAATGGAAAGATGGAGAAGACTGCATGTGTTATATTAAAAATACATTGACCTTAAGCTTCTAATTATATGTTGACCAATTTACAGGGATGTCATAATCAATCTTCACTATGCCAGAAAAAACCATTTCTAACAGGCAGTTCTAACTGTGGGGTTTTCTGTCAGTGGGAGAAGTGAAAGCCAACATCTTGTCAGATGTGCGAAGCTTCGCAAGGAGGGAGCTGCACCCAGCTTTAACTGAAGGTGCTGTTTGAGGAAAGGCCTGTGTGGGGGGGGCTGTAGTGTAAGAGCAGGGAGTGATGGCAATGTTTCTGGCAAAAACTATCAGAGAAAAAAGCCTAGAAAGCAATACCCATCACAGCCTTGTATTCCTCCCCATGGGACTCCAGTTCAAATCTGAATGACCGGCGCATTGTGGTTTTCTTTGTTATTTGTTTATGAATTTGAGAATTACAGAATAATGTGGGTTGCAAGGAATTTCTGGGAGCCATCTGGTCCAGTCAACCTCCCTAAACCAGGAGGGAGATGCAGACAGCTTTGAAGTTGGATTAATTTTGAAATTAAATCAGGTTGTTGAGGGCCTTGCACATTAAATATCTTTAAGACTGGAGCCTCTGCCACCTCACTGGGCTCCCCTTCCAGTGCCTGACCACTGCTCAGTGTGGAAACGTTCGGTATTTAGAAACCTGAAGATGATAATTCATGTCCCTCTAACAGCCTGAGCAAGCAAGTTCCAGCCTATTGGCTGTTTTTGAAAGCTTTGCAAGGAACTTGAAGTGGCTAATGAGATCAAAGCCTCCTGCTTCTTTAAGGCCTGTGAAAATCCCAATCAAACAAACAACCTATTTTTCTCATGGTTTTGAATTTTTTTCATCACAAGCCGAGTGGCAAGCATCCAAATTGTCAAAGGCAGAACATGTTAGCCTGCACTTCTTGCTGTGTTCTCTGGAGATGCCTGATAGAACCTTGAGCTCACTGGAAGAGTCTGGGGAGCCCTCAGTGCTAGATGATTTGCAAGCTGCTTCACATTTTTAATTTGTCCTATCTGCCTGTGAGCATATTTGTGTGCAAGATAAGACATCTTTGATGTGAGCTGCAGTTTTATCACAGCTCTTCTGTGATGGAGAACATTCCAGATGACAAGATAAAGCCAGACTCTGCTATGTTGCCCTTAGTGGCACCACATGCTTTGCACCCAGTGAGGGAGGACCATCTGCATAGCAGTATAAGAGCACAGAGACATTTTGTAGCTTGGGCAGATCCAGTCACTCTGAAATCATGTTTGCAGACTCTGGGGTGTGTGGGTCTATGCATGTGCAAGGAATGAAAGCCCAGGGTGGCTCCCACGGGATCTGGTTGTCTGAGCTTTCATGGGAGCAGAGAAGTACGCTAGGAGTTGAAACAGGCTCTGCACCAGGTTATCCTAGAGCCAGTGGTGTCAACCCATCTCCTAGGATAGTTACTCCTTTTGGGGAAGCCATGCAGTACCAGATGCAGTATTTGCATGAGGGTCAGAGCAATTTCCAGGACACCAGCCAGCAGGGAGACATGGGCAGCACCTACCAAGGTTATCCAAGAGGATCAGAAGGCTGGTGGCAGTGTGGAAGGTCTACTCTGCCGTGCAACATCTCTAGCTTCTCTGTCCATCCCTGACTGATGCCCATTGGCTCCGTTCCCTGCTCAGCACTGGAGTCGCTTGTGCAATATCTCATTTCATATTCCTTTTCCACTGAACTCTTCACACAGCATAGCCTTAGGGACTCGCATCCTTTCACTGTCCTGATCCCCTTCAACAGCATGACTTACTTCTGCAGGCTCTACCACCATGGATGAGAGATCTTAATCACAAATGGGGCGAATTGTGGGTGTCTTCTTCAGATGGGAACCCCAGGTCAGTTGCAGAGGAACCCTTATGACTGGCCACCATGGTTCACGAACATGAGGCTTCTTCTGATTGTCAGAAGGCCTCATCTACTTCGTCTTGATGAGTTCTGTAGCAGATAGACACTACAGCAGCACCTGTGTTGTTCTGCCCACTAAACATGACCCATAAACTCTCAACCAGGCAGAGCTCCTTGCATTCCAGCTGCTCTCACATAAAGGGCAGTCCTGTTCTCACCTTTCTGGCCTATCCTTCCTATAGAGCTTCTATCCATCCACTGAGTGACTCAAGGGATGGGGAGCAACGGCAGCAACTTCCAGCACAGCAGGTGTGCCTCCCCTGCAACCCCCCCATCTGTCCAGGTGCCCTTACGTGACAGATACTAGGCACTACAGCTAGAAACAAACCTTGAATATAACAGTTCTATCTGCCTGGAACTGTTGATGGGGTCAAGCCAGCCTAGGGCCACCATCAGGACTACTTCTAAAAAGAAGAGTCATTGTCATAGGAGACTCCCTCCTGCAGGGGACAGAAGGCCCAATATGCAGTCCCAACCCCCTCCTCAGGGAAGTCTGCTGCCTCCTGGGGGCCAGGGTTAAAGATGTAAAAAGCAAACTGCCTACCTTGATACAGCCCAAGGACTACTATCCTCTCTTGATATGTCAGATAGGCAACAAGGAAATATCTATGAGAAGTCCAAGGGCAGTAAAGAAGGACTTCAGGGCACTGGGATGCTTACTCAAGGGATCAGGAGCACAAGAGGAGAAACCTCTCTTTTAGCACCCGCAGGACATAGTAAGGGACGTGGGATGGGCCAGCGGATCAACGCCAGGGTCAGAGAATGGTGTCACCAACAAAAAGTTGGGTTTTTTGATTATGGGTGATTATGGGTGTACATGATGCCAGGTCTGAGGGCAGCTGATGGAGTACGTCTCCTGGAGGGGAAGGCTCAGGAACTAGCAGGGCTCATCGAGTGAGCTTTAAACTAGGTTTGAGGTGGAGGGGTGATGGAACCAGGCTTGATGGACAAAAACACTGGAGGGACAGTGTGTCAGCACCATGGAAACACCTGGGAGTGACAGTGCAGGAGCTTCTGCTCTTGGAAAGGTGGAGAGATCATCAGCCCGACTAAAGTGCATCTGCATTAACGCACACAGCATGGGCAACAAACAGGAGGAGCCTGAAGTAGTTGTACAGTGGGAAGCCTATGTCTTAGTTGCCATCACGACTTGCATAACTGGAGTGCTGTGTTGGATGGGTATAAAATCTTCAAGAGGGACAGGCGAGGAAGGAGGAGTGGTGGGGTAGCCCTCTATGCAGGGAATGCCTTGATGGTCTGGAGTTTAATGATGGTGATGATAAGATTGAGTGTTTATGGGTTAGAATCATGGGGAAGGCCAAGAAGGCAGACATCCTGGTGGGAGTCTGTTATAGACCACCCAACCAGGATGAAGAGTTAGATGAGATCTTCTTCAGGCAGCTGCGAGTAGCTGGCACTAGTTCTCGTGGGTGACTTCCACCTACCAGGTATGTTCTGGATAGACAACAGAGCAGAAAGGGGTCAATCTAGGAGGTTCTTGGAGTGTGTGGGAGATAACTTCCTGGCACAGCTGGTGAGTGAGCCAACTAGGGAAGGCGCCGTGCTGGACCCGTTGTTCACAAATAGAGAAGGACTTGTGGATGAGGTAATGGTTGGAGGCTGCCTTGGGCATGACAATCATGAATTGGTAGTTCTCAACTCTTGGGGAAGGAAGGAAGAGTGTTGTCAGAACTGCCATGCCGGACTTCCAAAGAGCGGTCTTTGGCCTGTTGAGCTGTGACACCCATCTATAAGAAGGGCCAGAAGGAGGACCTGGGGCACTACAGGCCTGTCAGCCTGACCTCGGTGCTGGGGAAGGGGATGGAACAAATCACCTTGAGTACCATCATGCAACACACGCAGGACTCTCAGGGGATCAGGCCCAGTCAGCATGGCTTTAGGAAAGGCAGATGGTGCTTGACCAACCTGATCACCTATGACACAGTGACCTGCTTAGTGGATGAAAGGAAGGCTGTGGATGTGGTTTACCTGGATTTCAGTAAAACCTTCAACACTGTCTCCCACAGCGTCCTCCTAGAGAAACTAGCTGCTCATGGATTAAGTGAGTGTACTCTTTGCTGGGTTAAAAACTGGCTGGAGGCTGGGTCTGGAGAGTGGTGGTGAACGGAGTTAAATCCAGCTGGTGGCTGGTCACAAGTGGTGTGACCCCAGGGCTCAGTGCTGGAACCAGTCTTGTTTAACATCTTTCTTAATGAGCTGGACGAGGGGATTGAGTGCACCCTCAGTAAATTTGCAGATGACACCAAATTGTGTGGGTGTGTCGATCTGCTGGAAGGCAGGAAGTCTCTGCAGAGTGACCTGGACAGGCTAGATTGATGGGCAAAGGCCAACTTTATGTGATCCAACAAGGCCAAATGCTGGGTCATGCACTTTGGTCACAATAATCCCAGGCAATGCTACAGGCTTGGGACAGAGTGGCTGGAGAGCTGCCTGGAGGAAAAGGACCTGGGGGTGTTAGTGGGCAGCAGGCTGAACATGACAGACCCCTGAGGACACTGCTTGTCAATGGCCTCCACCTGGACATAGACCCATTGACCACCACCCTTTGTTCTGTCAACCAGTTTCTTATCGACTGGATGGTCCACCCATCAAATCCACATCTCTCCAATTTAGAGATAAGGATGTGGTAGGGGACTGTGTCAAGGGCCTTGCACAAGTCCAGGTAGATGACATTGGTCACCTTCCCTTTATCCCCCGATGCTGTCACTCCATCATAGAAGGTCACCAGACTGGTGAGGCACGACCTT